>JAQQAC010015530.1:13522009-13646511 GCA_029783875.1 Phataginus tricuspis | reverse complement strand
TGGCAGTGGTGGTTGTGATGTGGTGGCAGTGGTGGTTGTGATGTGGTCGTGGTGTTGGCGGTGGTTGTGATGTGGTGGTGGTGGTGGTGGTGATTGTGATGTGGTGGTGGTGGTTGTGATGTGGTTGTGGTGGTGGAGGTAGTTGTAGTGGAAGTGGAGGTGACGGTGATGATATTAACTATAAAGTTGTTGATGACAGTCCTAGGATCTTAGCATCTATACATATAGACAGTGAGCTTCCTGTATGAAGGAGTAATTTCAGAACCTGTTAGGCGCTTTTTGCTGAATGGACAAAGACTGCACCTACATCTAGTAGATACTAACTGAAAAGAAAACTTAAAATTTCTAATGCACAAATATTACTATTATGTCGTAAGGAGGAAAGTTTGAAATACTAAAAAAGAAAGAAAAAGGAGATACAGAAGATTCCCCAAAATGAATATTTTGGGGAAAAAGGGATGCAAGTGAGGTTCACTGGCTGTTACTCCAGCTTGCCTCTGCAGAAGAACATGCGGAGCCCCCCACATCTACAACCCCAGAGACGGAGACCGTGTATGTCCCCCTCTGATGTGACACCTTCGAGGAAGGTTGCTCCCCAGCCTGGTCTGTCCCAGGCAGAGATCAGTAGGACGAAGCTTTGCCTTATTTTAAATCTGGGTATTTTATAAAGTTAAACAGTGTCAACTTCATCGTCTGGATGGACTGTAGATGCAAAACATATTTGCCCCACATTCCACCTGACAATGATCCAATCGTGTCCTCTCCCTTTGGACACCGACGTCTCGGCTTTGTAGGCCTGATTTTGTTTTCTCTCCCTGCTGATCAATGTGATTTCGGTGCTGATGCAAAGTGACAACAGGCCCTTCCTACTGTGGATGAAAGAAATCTCAGAAATATGTATTTCCAGAAGGACAACATTACTCCGTGTCATAAAGTTCATTCCAATAAGGTGGTGAGTGAAAAGCAGTCATAAAATAAGTATTTGCTCTCAGGTGTAGCATGATCACCAAGGTCATCCCCTGGCCCTAGTGGTGCTACCTGTACTCTGATCCTCGTCCACCAGAGATTGTTTATATGCTCTGGAATAGAGAACCCAGCCCTTAAAATGTGCAACTCTGGCTGTCTTGTTTCCCCGAAAAAGTGTTTCATTGGACATTTCTAGACTCCTGAAAGACTCAAATGCTTGTAAAGCATCTCTGTCCAGCAGAAGAGGCTCACTGGCATCTCCCTCTTCAACAGCATGTGTGAAGGCCAAGCAAACCCAAGACATCTTTGGATTCTTTATTTTTACAAGGAGTTTGACAACCTTTGACGCTTTAGGTTCGCAGCAGCTCTAGTGATTGTATCCTATTTGTAACACCAAACATTCATCAAGAATATTAGAATTTGGGGGGAAACAAGAGCAATTCACAACAAAAAATTCGGTCAAGAATCTAAAACAAAGAAACTAGACTTACAGGTTGTCCTCTTGGTCCCTGCCAACCCCATGGGCCTCCTAGTCTCCTGCATCACCACACTCTCCCTTTTATAATAAAGGTAAGCATGAAATTAATTTTCTCCTATGAGTTCATACAATTTTACATTATTTTTTAGAAATTTTACAGTCACTCTCTCCAGGTCCTATTGGAATTACAGTCTAAGGAAAATGTCTTCCTCTAGACTTGTTAAATATAGGTATCTAACAAATACAGTAGATTTGGGTACTGACAGTTAGCAAAACCAGGTATGCAGCACAAGTTATAGATTTTTATATTACCCTGGCTTTTTCCAGGTGTGAGTTGTGACCCTGTGTTTGTGGTGAATCTATATGTTTATCTATCTTCTGATATGTCTTTGTGTCCCGACAGAGTTGACATCCATCCATCCTTCTATATGTCAGTCTCTCTGCCTTTTCTTCTCTGTGTCCACTATCCAGCTACAAGGTGATGGATAGTCAATAACATCATCAACCCCTTCAGAAACTTATGCTGGAAAAGATCACCTAGAGATTCATATAAGAAAACCCAAACTTCAGTCAGGGAAGACTGTGTTCACTGGCACTTACCTGCATTCCACTAAGTCCAGGTTTTCCTTCTGAGCCAACTGGCCCTGAGGCCCAGGATCCCCCTGTAACAAGATCACCTGCTCAGTCCCCTCAAGGGCCGCAGAGTTAGCTCCCTGCCTCTCCTGCTATTACGGAGATGGTCCGTAACTGGACTACGCTCATAAATCACCTTTGATGTCTACACAATTACTTTTATCCTCAAACATACAAATTCCATAATGCACACATTACCCTCCAGGCTGAGGGCTGGGACTGCGGGAGTAAGATGATCTATGTAAGAGGCCACATCTACCCTGTACTGAGAATCGGAGGAGTTATCTGGCTACTAGAGGGAAAAACACCGTATGACTAAGAGATCAGGAAGAAAAACACCTGGACTTTTACCTGCTCCAAAGAGACGATATTATCCAATGAGAATGAAAATAATGCAATTGGTTATGGGGCTACGTTGTTCCTCCCCAAGAGAGACTGAGGACAGAACTGGGGCTGGGGTCTCCAGGCACCGCTGTTTTAAAATCCTTTTTGCTGAATATGATGTAATAAAGATGGTTCCTACCACATTTCAGTCCCCCTGCTAACATTTTTCTCTATAGTATACATTTTTCTCCACAGCCAATCATATAATAGATATCGTCCCTTGCCCAGGGATGAATCCCGGACAATATGCAAACCACTGGTGGGGAACTAGAATTCCAATACACTTTCGGCCACTCAGGGAGACATTTGAACAATCTTGCTATACGAATGGCCTTGATTCTCTTCAGTAATTCTGTTCAACTGTTTACAAACATGGCTACCTCATTAATAGTAACAAATTACCTGCACTTCAGCTCACAGTTAACAACTATTATTATATCCATGCGCATAAGACACAGACCACATTTCCAGTCATCCCCACCTCACTGCCTGGAAAGCACAATGGCCATTCTTGTCATGAGACGCCTTCCAGGGAGCTTACAAAGGGATCTTACAAAGTCTGCCCACCTGATATTGTTAGGCTAGATGGTTATTTTTATAGAGATATTTTAAACTCATTTTAAATGGCATAGATGAGAAAAATTCTCATGACGTAAGTTCATTTATATTGCTAATATTTTACCATTTTACCATAGTCCTTCAAAGAAAGAAAAATAAGATTCAGTACTTACATGTCCTCCTTGTTCACCAGGATGGCCAGGTAATCCATTAAAACCCTTCTCTCCCTGGGAAGGAATCAAAATAAATAACATGGATTCTAAATTCTTCATTTCTCAAGTTTACATGCAATAAAAATAGTTATTAATAGATACCCTTGTCTCTCACTGAGTTGATATTTTACTGAGAATCTACTAAATATTGAGTCCAATGCACAGAAACATATAGAAACAAATACTTGGTCTGTCTTAAAGTGAAAACTTGAATATCTATCTTAATTGTACATAAACCTATTTTTATTTTTGAATACACCTTTTTAAGCCATTCTACTGTGAAACTACAAACTCTAGTTAAATGTTAAAGGAAAACTTACTCTCAAAGAGACCTTTGACCTTGTTTTGCAAAAGGTCAGTAAGCAAAGGTATTACTGACCATATTATTCCTGAGAAACGGTTGTGTATTTCTCTATGACTCAGCTTTTGAGTCTTTCTGTCTTTTATTTTTTACTTCTCTTTAGAAAACTAAACCCACAAACCATTTCCTCTCAAGGAAGTTTGACTTGACATTATACAGCCAGATTTGCTTATTTAGTCTGAAAACTGGTCAATAAGATATGAGAGCCATCATCTGTTTGTGCTCAACAAAGATATGAAAGTCAATACAACCAACCACTGAACTGTAACAGAGACAGCGGAGAAGTCAAAGATTCAGACCATCCCTGTCTTCGGCCTTTGAGGCATAATCCTTCAGTAGCCAAAAAAAACACTTCAAGAGGTTTCCAAGCTTGATTTTCTGATTCTTCAGTCCGATATTTAAGGACAGTATGAGGGGATAAAGTCTAGTAATTTAAGGCATAACTACAATTCATATTTCAAAAGGTAATTTTACACTTTTTACTATTCTAAATTTAGATTGATCCACACAGTAAGGGCTCATTCAAATAACCTCACAGAAAACCTTACAAAGAGAGAATGTCAAGGCCAAAACCAACAGGTTGGGTTCAGCCTTACACGTGGACCTGTGGTTACACTCCCATCTTGAAGCTGTGGTCCCTGTGTGAAGGGAACCTTGTGTCCCTGGATATCTGACGACCATTTCTGATGAGATACTCTCCCTTAACAGAGGGGAGCAGTAATTTTCCTGTCACCTAACCCTGGAGTTAATGGACAGATGCAGATTAACCACTAGTGACCCAGTGAGTTTCTCTTTCCTCAGAGTTTAATGCTATTGAATATGTGAAAGATGAAATGAAGTGGAGTCACTGACGTCAAAGGGTTTTAGAACGGAGCAGGGAGGCCGTTAAGGAAGTGGGCCTCATGCACATCCTCACCAGGAGGAGCCATGAACTGCTGAATGGGCCAAACTGTAAATGCCCTAAGGACTCAGCGCAAACACCTGCAACCTGCCGCAGTGACACCGCTTAGTGATCGCCTCGCAAACCATTCTCAGTCAAGATCAGCTTTCTGCCACCAGCACCAACCAAAATCCTTTGTCAACGACACATAGAAGCTTTCCCTCTTGGCTTTAAAAACTCTTGACTTTTGCCCCCAGTGGGACACTTTTGGATTGCTACCGAAATCTGTGTACCCCGAACTGCAACTCTTCAATCCCAAATAATGGCTTTGGCTTAATAACCCCTTTACGGCTGACACACAGAAGGTCAGGAGGGAAAGAGGCACCAACTCCTGGAAAGAAAGCAGATACTGAGCAAACGAAAATTGTGTAGACAAGTGAAAACTCCCATGCGGTGATGGGATCTGTGGAAGTATTTGTCAAGTAACCATAAGCAGACAGCATACGATAGAGGAAAGCATGTGAGACTTGGAGCAGGGTGGACATAGGGGCTCACATGCCAAATGCCTCTTGGTGACTGTGTGACCTTGGGAAAGTGATGTTCCCTCTCTGAGCCTTAATTTCACACCTGTAAAATAACATTTACCTCGAAGGTTTGTAAGGAAGGTGGAATTTTAAAAGGTGTGTTAAAGACATCACGCAGAGCCAGGTACGTAGTGGACACTGAAATGTCACCTTCCCCCCCATCCACACCCAACAAATACCTCCCTCCTGAAGTGCCCACCATCACCTCTGTGCCCATTTTCTCTAAAGCATTTTGCATACCTATTGCAGCATGTTCTTTCTACAACTGTGTCCTAAAAAACAGAATCCATATCACACGCGCTTTTTTTTATCTGTGTTAACCTACATCACATCACACATTGAAGAGGCAAAATTCTCTCAAGGTTTTAAAAATTATTATAATTAATAGAGCTAGTGATGGATGGTGTTGTAAAAAAAAGTACTTACAAGTTGCTTCAGTAAGATGTTTGGGAGGGATTGCAGTGTGATGCTCAGAGGTTGATTATATGCAAGTACATGCAAATCCTCTGCCAAATTCTAGCTCCTGAAGCTCTCCTAATTTATGCACACCTTCCAGGCCAATAATGAGGAGTCCAGAGAATCCTTCAAAATACCAGTGGGTGGGCAGTTTACTTGTGTGTCATCTGAATGGGCTGCCTTTGTCCGGGCCCCAGATATTCACCCATCATACCAACTCCTATACCCTTCACCTGTCTTGTCAAAACTGCATCCTTTTTTAGAATCAAATCTAGCTCACTGTGCATGAAGAATTGGTCTGGTACCTTTCAGTCCCACCAGATGAAAGTGAAGCAGGTAGGTGGAACCACAAAGGACTGCCACAGCTCTGTCATTGCCTTTAATTCCCAGAGGGCTTACCGCACTAAGCAACATCCCATAAAGCCACTGCTGCCGTACACCTGTGCTTTACTCCTGGGAACCGAGGCACTCGATGGGACCGGCCACCAATATTCTGGCTCCACTCCTTAAAGGCACATGATGGGATTCCACTTCTTTGGGAAATTTATAAACTCCCATTAAACCTCACTTCCTTACCTGTAATAAAATTCTCTATCGCATGAAGGTTAGAACCTGTCTATATGGCTTGCTCTGTCCAGTGAAATGTGAGCAGAAGTGACGTGTGTGTGTGTGTGTGTGTTTGTGTGTGGCCAAAATTTAAGAGTAGTGCATAATTTGCCCCTTTCCTTCCCCTGCCACAGGAACTGACCCCTCCTCCAGTCTGGGTCCTTAAATGACAGGGAGGAGGCATAGATGAATACCTTCCTGCTAGTTTAAACCACTGGGATTTGAAGATTGTTACTGCAGCATAATGAGCCTGCCGAACCCACGCGGAACCTAGATCATCTGATTTGTCCATATAATATAACAAACGGACAAGGACACTTCAAATTAGTTGAAATCACTGTTTGTAGAACTTCACAATAAATATTACTGTTAGTACTTTGAATAGTCACACACACACACACATTGGCCTTTTGCTATTATAAACAAGCTGCTTTGGTCTTGTGGTTAAAAGTTGTATACATATTCTTAATTATTCCTTACAATAAATTCCAAGAAGTGAGATACCGATCTCGCACACAGGCAACAATTGTCGTCTTTGTCATACATTCCAGATTCCCTTCCAGAAAAGTCGCAACATTTTAAACTTCCAGTGGCAATTTATGCGGTGAATTTGGCTGGGAACAGATTGTCACAAAAAATATTCCAGCACATTCCAACATCACCCCCAGAGGAACACCCAAGCACATCCCACCAGGGCGGGAGAAGGGCGAAGGGGCCTAAACAGGTGGTATTGCTGGTCATTCATCCTGAGTTTGTCTCAGCACCTCTATGCGGCACAAACCAGGACTGGCCAGAGCAGCTCCAGGCAGTATGCAGGTGGTCCTGCGCAAACATGGCCAGCACCCCAGGCACCAGGCGGGGGGCCAGGCACAGGGCTGCATCCACTCAGAGCCTGAGGCACCTTCTTTTAAGTTCACACAGGTGCTATGTAGACTCCCCGTAGCTCTTGGAGATGGACAGAGAGGGAGAATTAGGGAACAAAAGAGGGAGGAACGGCAGTGGAAAAAGCAAGTTCAGCGTCAGGATGATTCCAAAGTTTAGGGGAAAGAGCCATATGGGCCCCTGGGTAGCCTGAAAGAGCAGACCGCGCACCGTCAAGTAAGGGCTGCACTCCCGCCTCCCAGGCAGACGCCAGGCTGGCATTGGCCAGCGCTCTCCCAGGCTGAGAGACCCATGGTCAGTGGCAGGGGGGTATGGCTCTGGGCTCTGTCAGCCCCAAAGAGCCCCCTGATTCATACAAAGAGGGAGGCGGGACATCAGCCTCAGCACTGGGCTCCCACCGCTGGGTTAGTACACAGGAGGCTTCACGAAGTCTGTGAAAGTTAACACAGAAACCTCATAAGATGGAGTCAGGTTTCTAGAAGGGGGAGTCATACCCTCCGAGTCGATTATAGGAAGAATTGTCCACTATAGCCGCCAACAGAAGAAGCCCCCACAGGCAGGAATAGTCAATTAAAGGCCCCAACCGGGGAAAATGTACATTTCATCTCCAACAAGAAATTACCCTGCAACTCGGCCAAGGAGAAACTGTCATCACCCTGGATTCTTGCTTTTCTCCAATGGACTGTTGTTCAAAGTAACCCCTCCCAATTTCCTCCTTCTTCTCCATAAAATAACGTTCCTCTCCTTTGTTGGTCTTGCCTAGGGTTTTGCTGTAGCTTACATGCCCCGAATTGCAATTCTCTGCCTTCCCAAATAAACCCATTTTTGCTAATGAAGTACCTGGCTTTTAATCTTAAGGACAGCAAGTCCAGAGCCATCCGTCCGGAAATCTTGAGACCATCTCAGCCCCTGTGGCAGGAACAAGGCCCACAAAGGGCAACACGGTGCACGTACCTTTGCTTCAGAGAAGCTCAGATATTTCTCTCGGTCTCTCTATATTGTCATCCAGTCCGTCTGTAAATACTAAAAGGACCTGTCGTTTATGAGGGAGGGGTGTGGTGGAAGTGGGGAGGGAGGGGAGAAAAGAAGAGAGGTGAGGAGAGGGTGATGGAAGGAAGGAGAGAGACAGAGAAGAGGACGCTCTCACGTGTTGCATTTCCTAAAAATACAAGGGTTGTACCCGGCCTGTCACCCTATTCCCATTTACTCACCTGTTGCTTTATTACATGTTCACTGTACGTCAACCTCCCCCCACCCACTCCTAAAAAGAAATAATGTGAACCAGCTTAATGGGTTCATTTTAAAATATCAAAAATTGTCTTACAATATCCATCTTTATCAATACAAAAAAATAACCAAAATTTTAACGCATTTTCTACGATTAAAATGTGTTACCTTTACTCACAAAAAAAGTTTAATTTAAAAACTGAATTAACATTATTCGAGAAATAAATCCCCTGGATGCATGATTAACAGAAAAACTAAAGGTAACTTTCAAAGTTTGGAGATGTCATTTCCTAATAAACATCACATGAGATCGTTTCCTTCTGCGGAGTTTTCCGGCCTGTAGTTCCGGGCACCGTGAAGGGAGGTGGTGGGCTGCGCTCACAAGCCACCAGCTGCCGCCAAGGACGGTGCAAGGAGCTGACTGGGAAAATGACGGTCCTACTCTACACAACAAGTGACTGGGAGGAGCTGGTATCTTCCAAGGTGTCTTTGGAATGAATTTATGCCATGAAAGAATCTGGATCACTAAACTGTGGGGAATGTGGGGGCAGGGGCTTTATCCTTTTATCCCTGCCGAGCTCATTCAGCACAAAGCCTCTAGGGCTTAGTACATGTCAGCTGACTGAGTGGAAACCTATCCCTGGTTGGTCTTTACTGAGTGACACTGCGGCTTTCCTCTATGTAGCATCTCCAGTGAGGAACAGTTTAGTTGGCCTCAGTCATAAAAGCCTCATCCCCCCAACTCTGCCTGACTGCCTCCTGGCTTGTTTTCTCAGCGTTCATTACCTTCACTTCAGCAGAAGAGAGACGCACATCATTATCTCCCAGAAACCGCAAAAATTCCACATCTATATGGCTGCTCTTCGCAGTCTGATGACTCAGAAATTTCTGAACGACCTCCTCATTGTACTTTTCAAAGCCAGAGTCAAAGATAAACCGGCCATTTGAGCCAGGAACCAAGTAGCGGAACATTGTGCTGATGGGACCAGATGTGCTGCAGCTGACGTTGGGGAGAGACACCAGCTGCCCATCAGCTCTGGCAGCAACCCTTGAAACTTCTGCAGAACTTGCCTTGCGGGAGCGGAGATACCAATTCCTACAGACAAATCTATGTTGCATCCTTTGAAGGCAGAGGAGAAGAAAATCAAATTAGTCATCTGTAGATACACGACCAAGCCCAGAAGGTATCAGCCACGCTGGTCCTGACAGAAGAACCTCCAGCCAACCCACAGAAGTGTGAGCTAATGGTCGTGGTTGTTTAGTCTGGGGGATGGTTCGTTACACAGGAAAAGCTAACTGATACAATGTATAGTGTTTTGTGCCTCTGTGCCTCTGCGGGCCCTGCTCTCTCTAAGGGCAGTGTCCTTTCCCACCCTCTCCACCCCAGGCTGGTTAACTGATTCATATGCTTCAATCTGCAGTTCAGGTAACACCCCCGCCCCACCACCAAAGACCTCTCTGACTCACGTCCGCAGGCCCTCACACGGAGTTATCAAATGCCCCTGCATATGTCCATTGTTACTTTATTTGACCTTCTCTCCCACTAAACACAGATTCCTTCTCAGGTTAAGACCATGTCCTCTTACTTTCTCGGTGCTTAATACACACGCTCATTAAATGTTGGACTAATAAATGACACGGGGAATGTGAACGAGCCTTGAGTCTCCTTCAGTACAAACTGTCCTACGTCCTTCTTCCCTCATTCACCGCCCACGCACATAAATTGTTTCAGGGAAGCATATTAGAAAAGATCAAGACTGACAATCACACTCGACTTCCTGTTTTTTGTACTGAACATTTTTAGGACCTCCTGGAAGGGGGTACCTAGACTTTGAAGGTCTATTGGTCTTTCAGGCTGTGCTCACCCACTCACGGGTGAATAATAAGACCATCCACAAAATTCCAACAAGGGGGCAAAAGCTGAAGGTTGCAGATGCACCTGGATTAGAATCTGGGTAAATGTCTTAAAATGTAATTTTCAGCAGCCTTAAGAGGGCTGCTCTCATTACTACTTCTGGACAAGAAACATAACTTGGAATTGTCAAGGCCAAGCCAGGACACTTGGCCTTTTCTCTTTAGACCAATGCACATTGGGGTATTTGGCTCAGAATCAATAAAAACAAAACTGCAGATTTTGGGGGACAATTCTGAGGAAAATAAATAAATACTGGATGCTTCACCACTGAAAAGAGTTATAAACAGTGGCTTACATTTTCTCAGGGACTTGAGCTCCAGGCCTGAGCCCTAAGTTTTTGTGACCAGATATGTTTCTAGAATTCCCAAGATGGAAAACGCCTTCTTCTGCTCTTTTCATATAAAACGTCTTGGTTCTCTTTTGGTTTTTAAATGTCTAATTGAAATTCACAGAAAGGAATTTTCACAGGTATAAATCTCATTTCTTTATTGGATATAATTTTGGTAAAAAAGTAACTTCCTTTTTGCTCTATGGTATATTATTCCAACATTTCCAATTTTCCTTTTCCCCAGGAATATTTTCAGCTGGCTTTACTCTGTAATGCAAGGAGCATGTTCTTCCCTGGCAACAAAGAAAGTTGAACATTGCCAAATAACCTTTAAGGTCCTTACACCCCAGCTTTATGATTCTAGAATTCTAGAATTAATTAGGGTCCAGCCATTATTAAATTATCCAGTTATTTTATCAAAAAAGTCAAAAGACAAAGCTTAAGAGAAATATAAATCCTAATTTACTATACTACATGGTACAAAATGATCTGAAAAGAGAAAATGGAATCCTATATCTCTTCTGGAATAATATCTGGGATGTATCTGGGATAATAAACACTCAGGTCTACATAAACAAAAAAGTAGACTTCGATTCCTAAAGAATGTGAATTATTTAGATCAGGACATGCCATAATCCATGCTTATCTAAAAAATAATTTTACACATGCACTCTTTTCAATTGATTTCTGAATTCACCTAAGACACTGCAAAGGAGTGATACTCTAGACAGTATCAACAAAAGTATTAACTTAATACTTTAAAAAATTGGCTCTGCATTTTGACACCAAACTGCTGGAAAATTCAAACCCTGCCTCCATTATTTCCCATCTGTATTTCTTAATGTCATTCTTGTTTTTCTTATTTGGAAACTGGATATCATAATAATAGCATCTGCTTCACATGGGGTTGAGGTAGGAATATCGGCCTTTATGGGTTCCATTATATACTCTCTATATAGAGATTCCATACTATATTATACTATCCTACACTTTGCATTACTATACCGTATTATACCCTATGACATTCTATGTTATTTTATGCTACGCTATATTATACTCTCCTATACTGCATGATGTTCCATCATGCCTTACTGTACTATACTATACTGCCCTCCTACCCAAACAGTGATTTGAGGCCCAGCAGGACCAGCAGAACATGGGAACTCGTTAGAAAAGTACAAGCCCACCCTGACCTACTGAAGCAGAAACTTCGTTTCAACAAGATCTCTGGGAGATTCAAATGCATGTTAAAATTCGAGAAGCCCTGCTGTGTTCTACTATACTCTACTAAAAGGCAATATAGAATAATATTTAGTACACAGACTCTAGAACCAAAGTGCCTCAAGCTCACATCTCAGCTCTGCTGTTTCCTTGGGCCAAATGGCCTGATCTTGTTGTGCCTTGGTTTCCTAGTCTGTGAAAGAGTACCCATGGAATAAGGTCATGTGACATTTTCCTTTATAGAAACCCTTGGAAATCCCCTGGCACAAAAAGGACCATCTGAAGGTTAACTGCTTTAATTATAATGTGGTTGTACTGTGGAGTCTCTCCCCTGATGGTAAGAAGTGGAGCTGTCCATGAAGACACTCTCTATGTCAATCACCTGCTAAAAGGCAAGTTGGGATACGAGCAGAGGAGCAGCTCCAGGCTGTTGGAAGGAGGAGCCCTTGTCTCTGAACCTTGCGGTTCTAGATGAAAGCTTAAGGAGATAAAATGGAATTAAGAACAACCTCAGCCATATGGAAGCATTTTTGCAACAAAGTAGAGAAACCCCTATACAAAGCCACCTAGACAAAGACTGTTCTATTTCATTAGAGCACCCATCCAACTGCTAGTATTCTCTGCTTCTGTTTCCCTCTCCATATGCCCAAGTCTTCAGTACGTTGTGTTCACACATTCCAGTCTGGTTTCACTTATTCACACAAAATAAAGGGAAGAGTGGTAAGGACTTTCTGGAGACAGACGAGAGGGCTTAGGCCTCTGTAGTCCAGAGTGGTGACAGCTGTGGGAATGGTGAAAAGAATCCCCAGGGGAAGGTGGACCACAGCGGCAGGAGGTCAGGCGGCGTGTCCTCCCCACAGCATGATCTTTCCTTCGCCTTCCAGCTACATGGTCAGTTTTATGTTAAGAGAGCCAACAGGGTCCCTGACACCTACAATGGGCTTATGGATCAAATAACAAGCCCTCTGTCACTCACCTTGTGGAATGCAAACCTTATAAAGAATTTCCTTCTCCAGGTTCTGCAGAGATTCAATTTTTTCTTCATAATATACTTTGTCCTGGTCATTAGTAATCTCCAAAAGCTGAGAGTTTTTGGCTTCTCCCACCCCAATAGTTTCTGTCCCTGAGAGCCTTGGCTGGTACGGCCACATTATCCTGGGCAACCCCATCAGTGATCACAATCAAATACTGATGAACACTGGGTCTGCCTTCCCTTGAACTGTCAAAAACAGGCAGAGTGAAGGTCAGGGCTTTCCCAGTGCACGTGCATTATTCATCTGCTGTACATTCGTGATGGCTCTGTTTATGTCCACCTTTGAGAAGTATTGGTTGAACCTGAATTCTTCTTGGGGGGTTAAGCTGGACTGCAAAAGGCCAATCTGAATTTCACTGGTACTAATACTGGACTGGTTCACCGTCCTCTTCACGAATCCTTCATTTTTTTCAAAGTCTTTTGGGGAGATGGTTTCTGAACCATCTATCAGGAAGATAATGTCAGCTTTCCTATTCTTACAAGTTGAGGAAACAAGAAGCAGAAAAAAACATACATTCAGAGCCTGAAATCCATGAATAACAACTCCCCAGGGACAGTCAGGGGTAGAATAGACACTCCATGAAAATATTTTTAAAGGGGGTGGGAGAGGAACTCAATGAAATAAATGTTCTGTGACCCCACACAGTCTCAAAATAAGACACAACTGTGTCAGAAAGATACAAACTTTGATCAGCTTGGTTGGCTCTAGGTCATGGTCACTCTGTGCCCAATACTCAGTTTTGAATCCACACTTCTAGAATGAAGCCTATTTGGGTAGATTAGATATACATACTTGGAGGGAAAGAGACATGGAAGAAAAAAATTCTTACTCTCTGAGGAGCAGGTATCCTGTATCACCTCTTGTTGGATGGCCTTCAAGGAATCAAACTCATGCACAAAAGCATCTTGTCTTTCGTGATCTGCTGAAGCCCAGTAATGTCAGCATCTCCGACTCCAAGAGCGTAAATGATGAGCCCGCGTTCCCTCGGTGCCTCTGCGGCCTCTGCACTGGGTCTGCGGACTTGGCCTCAGTGATGACTATGAGATACCAAGGCACACGGCTGCAAGCATGGTCTGCAAATACCTGGGCCATGTTACTCAAGGCCTGACCTGTCGTGGTGCCCCCTCTTCTCTGCTGGATGCCATCAGTGGCTTCCTTCAGCCTTGCCACACTCAGGTGCTGACTTAGGATGAACTGACAATTAAGTCTGAGTACAGAGTGACTCCAGAATGTACTCTGTCAGGCCCAATATGGAACATCTTTATCATCTCCTTCATGAACACCTTCATTTCCAGAAAATCTTGTTGGTTGATGCTGTCAGACCCATCAATAAGGAAGTAAATACCTGCCTCTCAGCGTGTACACAGCCGAGGCAATAAGAAGAATCAACCCATCAGAGCAGAGCATGAGATGACATGTAGCCAAAGCCATTGATCCCCATCCCATCCATCCTCCCTCAGCACCCATTGTGCCCTTGAGAGCCAACAGCTTTCTACTGAAGGCACCAGTGACTGCTTAAGGATATTCCCTGTCCAGGAGCATGATCAGCCCATACTCTAGGCAAGCCAGAGTGCCTGGGTGTGAATTTGGGCGCAGCCACCGACCAGTGATTGACAGTCTCATTCTCTTGTTCTTTGGGAGGCTGGGGGGAAAATGGAAGTTCCTATGCCCAGGATCCTCACCTGACCCTAAACTACTCGATGATGTAACCAGCCTATTGCTAGGCTACCGCTTCCACACCTGTGAGCAATAAGCTATTACTGACTGAGTCACTATAAAAAGAGCTCTGCCCAGTGCTCTGGGTGGAGGCAGAGACAGAGGATTACAGACCTGCAGATTGTTGAATGCAGATATTCTAGTGCTCGACCTATCACCAGGAGAACAAGCCAGGTAATAAACTTTTTACTCCAAGAATGTTCCATTGTCATTCCTCAGTCTCATTGAATCCATAGTGAACTTGTCTGTGGCTGAAACCCACTGGCAAGACAGAAATGTGCCCCTTTGAAGCCACGTCTCTCTTGTGTGTCTCATCCAGAATATAAAGCATTTGTGTGACCTGAGCTTTTTGGAACAGACCTGCACCACCTGTAGGAGGTATTTCTTCATGGGTCTAAATCCAAAACTTAGGCTCAAATAAAACTGACTTTTTTTTCAAGTGATTTTCAAGGTGAATTTTTCATTGATAATTCCAAAGGGCAAAATGGCTCTACATTTAGACACTGTCTCTACCACTTACTAGCAGGTTTTTTCCCTTTGCATCTCAATTTCATACTCTGTCAAGTGAGAATCATAACACCCTTATTGTGAAGATTATATAAGATCATGCAACACAGCAGAACTGAGTGTTAAAAATTCATGGTTAAAATGACCCAGTGCTATATTTTTGTCATGTAGCAGATTCTTGAAAAAGAATGAATCATAACTTCTCCTCACTCCTCAGTAAGGGGGGACCAGCATTGGGTTATTAATCTGTGGATTCCCTTGACCTGGGGAAGAATCAAGAGCCTTGTCATGTTTCCTGGTGAGAAGGTCTGAGGCAGGTTGGGCTCACTTGCTCAGGCCCTCATTTGGGAGGATGTTGGTCCACATGATTTCTGGGGCATACCCTACTGAGAAAAGCATTTGTGTTTATCGGAATGAAATGCAAATGTAACCGGGTGTCCTGTACTTTATCTGGCAACCCTAGCAGGGCAGGCATTGATAGGGGTGGGAAATGGAGCGCTCTGTTGCTCTGGTGCTCATTGAATGCTTGAAGAATGGAGGGGAATTACAGAAAATGCAGAACTTGCTGGAAGCCAGTGCCAGCTGACAGGAAGATAGCTGGCCAGAGTCTGAGAAAAGGACCACCAGGCAGGAAGGGGCATCTCTGCAGACAGCTCCACACAGCGGGGGTACAGATTGGCTCTGAGGCAGCCCAGGGCCTTGCACTGTCCAGAGGAGCTAAGAGCCCTGAATACTGACTGGCACTCCGCATTCTTGTCAATTTTGGCCGATGGAAATTTGCTGGGGGTGGGAGTGGTATTTTCTGTAGTCTGGAAGCTGCTCGGCACCCGTATCTATCACAAAGCACTTAGCAGACTGTCTGACACGTAGCATATGGACAGCTAAACAGCAGATACAACTGTTATGATCACTCAAGACAGAAGTCTGGCAAAATTGCCCTGAATACCATTTACTTCTGCTACCCCCACCCCCTCAATCACTCTACACTTTAGGCTGGTTTTCCTGGTTACAGTTTTCTTTCTGGCTGCTATGCCTTCTGGGAAAGAAATCAACTCTCAACTCTTTATACTGTTTGTGATTTAGGAAAGAAAAGAAGCTTTTCTCCTTCCCTACAGCATAAAGACAGGGGGTGCACAAGGAAATGGAATTAATGTTTCACAACTTTTTTCCTCATTCCTAGAACAGAGAAAAGGACTAAAAATACAGACCTCAGAGAAAGATGGGAATTTACTTAGATATTTTAAATCTCTAGACCTCAGCACAAGTAGTCAAGAAATTACAAGGTCACTTAGTAATTGTTTAAAAAAAAAAGCTCAGTAATTTTCCCCTAAGGATATAATCACAGCCTTGAATTTTTAAGTTAATTATCTACATTTCAAGATGTCAGCTTCTTTAATTCTAATTTGAATCTAAGAAATACTAGCAGGGGTGGATGAAAATAGACAAGTAGACAGACACAAAGATATTTGTAACAGCCAGTAAGTGGCAAATACAGATTTAAAATTCAGGCAGTTTGACTCCAAGGTGCATATACTTAACTGCTATGTTTTTTCTAGTGCTTTTTAAAAACTGCATATATATAGTAGGACCTCTTCTAACTGGCCTCCTCTTAAGTGGCTCACCAGATAACTGACATTCTCCCTTCCTTCTGTAACGCAAGAGTGATACTCCCACAACAGACTGAGTACCTGACCCCCCCCAACCCCTAGGTCCTCCAGCTGAACGCTAGGCCGTCCTGCCTAGCTCAGAGGAAGATGTGGAAACCAGTAAAGGGAAACGTCACTGAAATGGAGTCAGGAGGCCAGAAGGGGGTGCTCTCACACTGTACCAATTGCGGTCAATTACAGACCCCAGCAGAAGAACCATCAGTGGGAAGGAACCATCAATCGCAGGCCCCAACAGGGTAAGATTGCATTTCCTATAATAAATCCACCGCTCTGCAACTCATCCAGTGAGAAACTGTCATCACCCTGAACTCTTGCTGTTCTCCAGTGGACTTTGATTCAAAACAACCCCTCTAAATCCTCCTTCATAAAATACTGCTCCTCTCCCTTGTTGGACTAGCCTATGGCTTCGGCCGTAGCTTCCTTATCCCAAATTGTAATTCTCTGCTATTCCTGAATAAACCCACTTTTGCTAGTAAAATAACTGACTGCTTTATTTTTAGATGTCAACAAAGAATAAGTTTACCAGAGTGATGTGGGTTTACTATCCTCCTGTTGAATTTTTACTATAATTACACAACAAACCAAATATTGTGCAAATCAATAGGATATGAGTGTAAATAAAGGAAGTTATTGCATCGATAGAAAAACCAGGTTAATGCTTAGAAAAGACCCAAAAGAGGCAAGTTATTTTAGAAGAAATTGTCGGTGTACTAGATAAGACTACAAAGGATTGAAGTTTTGAGATCATAAAAACCGATAAGGATTTCCATACTCAGACTGTTTCAAAAGTAGCTGTTTTCTTCCCACTTTAATGAACCTGAAGCTGGAAATCATAGAAACTACACTATTGAATGGTTGATGAAGAAAACACATGGAACTCCAATCAGCAGGGCTCATATTCAAAGAAGCGTTGGCCCAACACAAAAGATTGACAAATTGATGTCCATTTATTATGTTTTCAGTTAAAATTTTATAATTTCAAGAATGCATCCTTTTAGAAATAATTTCCTGCTTCAAGTGACTTAAGATTTACTCAGTCCGTACTCAGACCCCTAGGGCTTCTATAAATATGCAAATGTTCTCATCAGACTGTTAAAAGAGATGAGGGGTAAGATAGGAAGAGGTAACAATGTTCATGTTTTACTTCATAATCTTCTGCACTGTCTGGAATCAACATAAAATAAAGGCTTGATAAGTTTTGCATTTGTTTTTTTAATGAATTTGAGACAGGGACTGTGAGTGTAGTCAGAGTAGGGGGAAGGGCCTCCGGAAAAAGCAAGGCAGAATATTTGCAGTCAGAGCAATGTAACTACATGCAAGGAAACCCCCTTCCAAAACTCTGTGTTAAACATTAAGCTCTAGGGTCATTCTTCAGTAAGATCAGTGGGTGTTCCCCAGATAAAGAAGAGTACCCCATGTTGTTATTATGCTAATCATTTGTAAGATTCACTTTAGCATGCTAAAAGGCTCAAGCCTATGTGCTGTCTTTCCTCTTTCAGATCTGATGGGGTGGTTTTGCAAACCGGGCAACTAATTTAGCATGCAGACCCAGCTGTAAACAACATAGTAAAAGGCAGGGAAGAGTCACCTTAAAGATAAGATTATATTTTAACACCCAAGAAGTTTGGGAAGCAGGATTCTTAACTTACTCTTTAGCAGACAATACCTCAGCCCACCATGGGGGCTGGGCAGGCCGCCTTTTGATATGCTGCTAGACCAAGACGCCAGTATCCCAGAGAGAGATGGGGTGAGAAATTCCTTGTGTTAAGTTAATTATGGGTGTTCAGACACCACTTAGCAGGTCTGCACCCCTAAACCTTTTTTTCATATTCTCGAAAAATCCTCATCTGCCTATAAAACCTTAGACAACGCAGCACACCGAACTCTCGTCCCCTCCTGGCGTGAACCGGGAGCTCTGTCCTATCACTTTATTTCTAAATAAAAGCCTGTATCTTGCTCTCCTACCTTGCCTGTTTGCTAAGCTCATTCTTCCGCTTCGTGAACAAGAACCCCGGCATCATCTTTGGGGGCTCGTCCGGGATAACATCGGAGGTGAGTATCGGGCATCCAAGCCTGCCTTTTCTTTTGCTGTCCTTATAGAAGGAGGCCGTCTATGGCACACAAATCTGGTGCTTGTCAGCCACTTAAATGGGACTATCCCGGCTGCCGATCTCAAAGTCTCAAGTCACAGGTTCCCCTGCGTCTCCCTCAGTGGATCCCCCGTCTCCCCTGGGAGCCGGGAATGTCACCTGAGTGGAGGCCAGGATTCCCTTTCAGAAGCATCTCCTTGGATGCGAGGGACTGAGGAAAGCCGTGGGCAACTGCGAGGGTCTAGGCTGAGGCTACACTTCAGCAGCTTCTCAAAGGCCCGCGTGTCTGGAATCAGACCCCGACAGCCCGACTGGGTATCCATGAGGAGCGTCTCACTCTGTCTCTGACCTCCAGCCGCTTCTCCAGGCACCCTGGCCTCTGAGTGAGGCAGGGGGCACGCCTAACTCTCTCCTAACTTCATCAGTGTCACGGAACCCGATGCTCACCACCGCAAGGTAGGAGATCCACGCTTCGCTCTTATTCCTGACTTAATACTGCACTTTTTTTATCTCATGAAAATGCGTCTGGGCACCCGTTAGCCACTTAAAAGACAATTAGCATCGGCTACCAGCCTTCAAGTCTCGGGTGAAAGGTTTCCTGGTGTCTGCCGCTCCTTGATCCCCCGCCTCCGGATGGACGGGAATGTCGGGGAGTGGCCGAGCCGATTTCCTACTTTCCTCTCCTAATCTGCGGACTCCGAGGGCAGACCGGACTAGTAGACAGTGGTCCTTGGGTCTCGGCTCCGGCCGATTGATCTGACGGCGCTGAGTGATCCTCCGGCTAGGCTGCTGCCTGTGCGAGAGTCGCAGATGACCCCCGACCTCTTGTCTCACAGATGAGATTTGTTATAGTGGGTGATTGGCTAAATGATTTCCAGGCAGTGGCAGAAACTAGTGCTTGAGTATAGACCCTCCTCCGTAGCTGTACATGTAAATGGCCCCATTTGAATTCTAGCCGTGGCTCTATTCTATTGATCTCCCTTCCTTAGAGGCAGTCATCCTGGGGCTGGCATTTCCTTTTCTGCAGCCCCAGGGAAGCAAAACAGGCTTGTGACTCTGACCAAGGCTCAGGCAGTGAGAGGTCACACAGTCCCTGCCCTTATCAGACAGGCAGGGGGCTCTCAGGGAATGACTAAAGCTTGTGCAGAGAAAACTAGGATCCAGATTAAAACTCCCAAAAGGCGTAAAGTAGGAGCACACTGGTGAGGTTCCCACTAGATCCAGGGCTCTGAAGCAACTCTTGCTGAGTGGGAAGGCAAGAGGGAAATCAAGGGAAGGTGCAGGCCACGTTGGTAAAGAGTGGTTAAGTCCAGTAGGCCAGCAGAGGGGGTGACTGACCACTGTCACCTAGGCTCCAAGGTGAGGGGACGCCCTCATGGAGAGAGAGGCTGATCAGGTGCTGTTCACCCGTCTCTCTCTCTCTCTTTCTTCCAGATGGGAGCAGCCTCTTCAAGTTTAAAGCCAGACATGCCTCTGGCATGCATTCTGAAAAACTGGGAGCAATTCGATCCCCAGACCCTGAAGAAGAAGTGCCTTATCTTCTTCTGCACACAAGCCTGGCCTCAATACAAACTCTCTGATGGAGAGGCTTGGTCCCTGGGAGAAGTATACAATATAAGGTTATGCAGCTAAATTTATTTTAATGCAAGGAAGGAAAATAGTCAAAAGTCCTGTAGACTGCTACAATGTGGAACTAGTTTTCTAAATTGTTTTTGTAGAAATCTATTCTACTTACTGGGTTCATCGTTATCTTAAAAAAAATGGGAAGGTTTTTAAACTAGACTCCCTGAAATAGAAGAACTTTATCTTCTGCAATACAGCCTGGCTTTAAATGACTGGTGTTAGAATTGTACTTGCATTTCCAGCCACCTGGAAAGCACTGTCAAAGGGAATGATGCTAAACTTTGTTACTAAATGTTTTGTGTTGCAAAAATATCCAAATTTCCTTATGTCAACTGTATTATACTAAGTTCTCATCAGATCTTTAGCCACTGTCATTTGTAAGTCTTTGGTCATTTATAGTCACTGTTTTATTACTCCTAAACTAGTAAAGAACTAGATTTCAGCAGAACAGGTATTACATAGGATTAAGTAAACTAAGGAAGTTCAATGTTGCTGATAAAGTGTTTTAAGCTTTTTCTCTTAAGCCGACAACAGTCTAGTAAATGACAATACCTTTGTAAGCAGAATTGAAACATTTATCTTTCTCTCTACCTGATCCTTCCAGAATTTAAAAACACTCAGTGATTTTTATATTGCATGGCAGTATGTTTATTTGCATAAGTTCAATAAGAATCTGCTTTCCTTATAAGAGGACCAATTAAAAACACTGGTTATATTACCAAGGCTTTGACTGGAATATTATTCCTGAGAGACACGTGTGTAAACTCATGTTAACAGACAGCTTTTAGGAACTGAGGTTGACTTTATAAAGCCAATAGAGCCCCTTGGAGGAACTGGCCTGGTACCTTGCTTACAGGATTCCCAGCAGCCTTACCAGGTGAGTAAGGAAGGTCACTTCCTGGCAGGTGCAGGAACCTCAGAATGTCTTGGGGACCTCAAGAAGAAAGGAATTCACCCAAATCTACAGGTACTGCAGGCAAAACCTGATGGCCAGTCTGGCTTGGCTTTCTGGCCTTGTGTGGCCTTTAAAAGTCCTATCTGAAGTTCCTTATAAAAAGTTCCAGCAACGTGCATTTAAAAGAGCCTATGTAATCAATTGTTCTTCTTGCTGCACTTATGCAAATAATCAAGCCAAGTGTTAATTATTTTCTTAATCTAGTTACTTCTAATACAAATGAGGGTGATTTTAGAGAAAAGTATTGTTTCAATAATGCAGCCTTATCTATACTGAGTCCTAATACTAGTCATTGGTACATAGACTAGATCCAGAATTCTAGTTTCCCCAAGATATCTGGCTATGATTTTCAATTAGTAATTTACTATTTCTAGTTCTCATATTCAGCCATACATTTGTCAATCTCCTTGTCAAGTCTGTTCTTCCAGAATGGAAAATCCAACTCCAGATGTTACTACTTAACCTAGTAACATGATTTGTTCTCTCTCACCTAGAAGCCATAAGACTGCAAATGGTGATGAAAATAGAACCCAGGATGGAAGTGCCCATCTTTCGAGGCCCTCCCGACCGACCACTGATGGAGACCAAGCTGTACCCCTTACTGCACCCCCTCTTAGCATGAAGCAACCAGAGTGGTCATTGTCCCCTTTCCCTAGCAGCAGCTAGGGTCTCTATCTGTAGAGGGGGGAATGAGACAGGGACTGTGGGTGTAGTCAGAGTAGGGGGAAGGGCCTCCGGAAAAAGCAAGGCAGAATATTTGCAGTCAGAGCAATGTAACTACATGCAAGGAAACCCCCTTCCAAAACTGTGTTAAACATTAAGCTCTAGGGTCATTCTTCAGTAAGATCAGTTAATGTTCCCCAGATAAAGAAGAGTACCCATGTTGTTATTATGCTAATCATTTGTAAGATTCACTTTAGCATGCTAAAAGGCCCAGGCCTATGTGCTGTCTTTCCTCTTTCAGATCTGATGGGGTGATTTTGCAAACCAGGCAACTAATTTAGCATGCAGACCCAGCTGTAAACAACATAGTAAAAGGCAGGGAAGAGTCACCTTAAAGATAAGATTACATTTTAACACCCAAGAAGTTTGGGAAGCAGGATTCTTAACTTACTCTTTAGCAAACAGACAATACCTCAGCCCACCATGGGGGCTGGGCAGGCCGCCTTTTGATATGCCCCCAGACCAAGACGCCAGTATCCCAGAGAGAGATGGGGTGAGAAATTCCTTGTGTTAAGTTAATTCTGGGTGTTCAGCCACCACTTAGCAGGTCTGCACCCCTAAACCTTTTTTTCATGTTCTCGAAAAATCCTCATCTGCCTATAAAACCCCTAGACAACGCAGCACACCGGACTCTCTTGTCCCCTCCTGGCGTGAGCCGGGAGCTCTGTTCTATCACTTTATTTCTAAATAAAGCCTGTACCTTGCTCTCCTACCTTGCCTGTTTGCTAAGCTCATTCTTAGGCTTCGTGAACAAGAACCCCGGCATCAAATTGACTCCCAAATCTTTCCTTGATGGAGGTAGAGAAGGTGGGTAAAGCAAAGTAAAGACTAAAAAAAAAAATTGACTGTATTTGGAGAATGCCTTCCTACCTGGCTAGGGGGCACTGCCGGTCCCAGAAGTGCAAGCCCTTTTGCTCATGCTTTCAGGGGAGAGCTGCTTCTTAATCTTGCTCCCCACAATGGAGAGTTGCAAAAGTAATTCCAGGGAGATAACACGCTTCCAAGGAGGATACGATGACATCTTCTCCAGGTCTGTTCTCTCTGAGACCATCTGGGTGCCCACTGCAACGACGGTAACCCCTGCCCTGTGCTGCCGGCCTGGACACACGGTCCTGCGAGATGTCTTCCGCGATGACCACGGCTATCTGCTGCATTCCTTGCTTGGAGCGGCTGCCCTGCTGAGACAGGGACTGTGGATGTAGTCAGAGTAGGGGAAGGGCCTCCGGAAAAAGCAAGGCAGAATATTTGCAGTCAGAGCAATGTAACTACATGCAAGGAAACCCCCTTCCAAAACTCAGTGTTAAACATTAAGCTCCAGGGTCATTCTTCAGTAAGATCAGTGGGTGTTCCCCAGATAAAGAAGAGTACCCCATGTTGTTATTATGCTAACCACTTGTAAGATTCACTTTAGCATGCTAAAAGGCCCAGGACAAACTGGGCAACTAATTTAGCATGCAGACCCAGCTGTAAACAACATAGAAAACAGCAGGGAAGATTCCACCTTAAAGATAAGATTGCATTTTAACACCCAGGAAGTTTGGGAAGCAGAATTCTTAACTTTCTCTTTAGCAAACAAACAATACCTCAGCCCACCTTGGGGGCTGGGCAGGCTGCCTTTTGATATGCCCCTAGACCAGGACGCAGGTGTTCTGGAGAGAAATCCGGGGGGGTGGAAATTCCTTGTGTTAAGTTAATTCGGGGTGCTCAGACACACGTGGCAGGTCTACACCCCTAAACCTTTTTCTCATGTTCTCGAAAAATCCTAATCTGCCTATAAAACCCCTAGACAACGCACCACACCAGGCTCTCTTGTCCCCTCCTGGCGTGAGCCGGGAGCTCTGTCTTATCACTTTATTTCTAAATAAAGCCTGTACCTTGCTCTCCTACCTTGCCTGTTTGCTAAGCTCATTCTTCGGCTTCGTGAACAAGGACCCCGGCATCACTGCTCCCGCGCGAAGACCTGGTTCCTTAGGAAATCCAAAGCAGCACCAGGCTTGGGCCTTCCTCTTCGTCCTCAGTAGGTTAATTTGTCCAAACGCTCCAAGATTTGGGCTGGATTCTGAAATGTATCCAGCGAAAACTCAAGTCGCGGTTCCTCACTGTAAAAGACCAGGCCGATTCTCAACAACATCCGGGTGGGCACTTAAAGAGCTGACGGTGGTCTTTAAGAAATTGATAATGAGACAGGGACCGTGGGTGTAGTCAGAGTAGGAGGAGGGCCTCCGGAAAAAGCAAGGCGGAATATTTGCAGTCAGAGCAATGTAACTACATGCAAGGAAACCCCCTACCAAAACTCTGTGTTAAACATTAAGCTCTAGGGTCATTCGTCAGTAAGATCAGTTAATGTTCCCCAGATAAAGAAGAGTAGCACATGTTTTTATTATGCTAATGATTTGTAAGATTCACTTTAGCATGCTAAAAGGCCCAGGCCTATGTGCTGTCTTTCCTCTTTCAGATCTGATGAGGTGATTTTGCAAACTGGGCAACTAATTTAGCATGCAGACCCAGCTGTAAACAACATAGTAAAAGGCAGGAAGGATTCCACCTTAAAGATAAGATAGCATTTTAACACCCAGGAAGTTTAAGAAGCAAGATTCTTCACTTACTCTTTAGCAAACAGACAATACCTCAGCCCACCTTGGGGGCTGGGCAGGCGGCCTTTTGATAGGCTCCTAGACCAGGACGCCAGTATCCCGGGGAAAAATCAGAGCAGCAAATTTCTTGTGTTAAGTTAATTTTTAATATTCAGGGACCACTTAACAAGTCCATACCCCTAAGCCTTTTATCCGGTTCCCAAAAATCCTCAACTGCCTATAAAACCCCTAGACAACACACCACTAGGACTCTCTTGTCCCCTCCTGCTGTGAGCCAGGAGCTCTGTCCTCTCACTGTATCCCAATAAAAGCCTGTTCCCGGCTCTCCTACCTTGACTGTTTGCTAAGTTCATTCTTCGACTCCGCAAACAAGAACCCCAGCACAGTCTTTAAGAAATTGATAACTTGTCGGAAATTTGATCGCCTATCCCTGCTAAATTCCTCAGTGAGGAAATACTAAGTCAGCTGGGATAGCACTGGGACATTCTATAAACAAACAAAACACAAAGAAGAGCTTCAGAATGAGAACAGAGTAATAAAAACATTTTGTACATAAAGGTTGTATTATGCTATATTTTATACACTGTAATAATATATTTAGTATTACAAATTCTAGTGATGTATATTATACTAACATTATAGCATTTGGGAATTAGTGGATGCCTCTATGACCGTCATTTGGCATCATGGCCAAGAAACATCACAGGGTTCATACCTATCAACATTTTTCACATGAAAGAATATTCACATCACTTGCAAAATATGTAAAATATGAATATTCACAAGAAAGTGCTTTGGGATCATTTTTCAATTCATCTAAGTCCATTAGAAGCATCTGAGACTTGTTTGACTAATATTTTCTTCATTTTTCTGGTTTCAGGAAACCCTGAGTCAAATTCTCTTTTATAGACCTGACATTTCCATGATTCAATAATTTTTCCTCTCTCTTGTTAAAAGATGGAGATAATAAATTGTGACTGTTAACTTGTGCACCTTCCTTTGATAAATTTCATGTCATTTCAACAGAGGCAACATGAAATGTTGAAAGTTCCTATGAAAAAATCTTTGTGTGGCTAAGTGGCTGTTTCATTATACTGTAAAAAAAAAAAAAAAAACCTTCCCTTTAACTTGACTCAAATGGGATAATATAGTTATGACTACATAAACTCCCTTCTAAAAGAAATCCAGACACCCCCTTCCAATTTAAGCAGTGCCCAATGTAACTCAGGAAACACACCATGTCCATATACCACAAGGCCCAAATCTGCTTTGACATGTGAAAAAACACATGAACAAAAACACTGAAACTACTGCATAGACAAGTGAATACTGGGAAACGGAGTTTAGAGAAGAGTATATGGGAGCAGCAGAATACGACCTCTTTGTGGTCTCTTGGTGTCCTGACATCTCCCCATTGGTCTTTCTTTATTAAGAACCAAAAATCAATCCTAGATTTAAAAATAAAGTGTTGCCTCTGAGTTTTCCAAGCCTAAAACACCTCTTCTAGAAACTCCAACATCCTGGACTCCTCCCTTCCCTGACCTGCTGGTACCAAGTGCTATTATTTCAAACTGTCTTCAGGACTTACCCGTCTCCTCATTATCAGAGACGCCCCTGGGCTACACCCAGGCATCCTCCCTATGGGACAGATGACAGCTCAGCCTTAAAGTCCTTCTGAGTCTGTGGTGCCATGTGCAATCCGGCTGCCCCCTGGAGGCTCTTTACTCGTGTTGTTTTTTCCTGCTTAAAAGCCTACAGTTACTTCCCAGAGCCTTTGGGTCCCTGTGATGAGGGCGCATCCTACCCGATGCAGTCTCACCCCTCACTACATCTAAACCCTCCCCCGGCCCTAAGGGGCTCCGCGTTCTCAGTGTCCCCCACTCACCGAGCCCGCTCCCGCTTCCACACCCTCGGTCACGCTCTTTCTCTCACCAAGAGACCCTCCTCCCTATGTAGTAAAGTCGTTGGCTGGGGAACCAACACAGTGCCTTCTAGGCCAGGATTTCCACCATGCAATCCTTTCGTTCATAGTGTCCATAAGGTGCCCCTTAGTTCCTTGTATCTCTGCTTGGATTTTCCTTGTCTTGTCTCATATGTGTTTGTATTTTTGTCTATAAAATTCCAAGGACCCACAAATTGTAAATGTTGAGAGGTCCGGGCAGAGGTCTGAGCAGAGAAAGGAGGACTGATGGCTTGCAGTTGGGGGATCAAGTAGAAGCTCCACCACACGGGGGACTTAAGAACTGACGGGTGAAGTTTTGACTGCAGGCATCCCAGGCTGACGCTGTAGTGCGTTCATGGGCAGAGACGGACGCGGGAAGTATGACACACGTGCAGCAGGTGAGGAGTGGTTCAGCGTGGCTCGTAGCTACAATGAATAAAAGGGCTTAGCAGGAGATAAGACTCAGTGGTTCTCAGCCAACAGTAGTGCCCATCCCAGGGCACATTTGGAAATATCTGGAGGTGTTACAGATTGTTATGAGTCAAGAGATGCTACTGGCAGGGACCAAGGATGTCAAACCTCCGACAGCACACCAGACAAGCCTACACTATGACAAATGCCACTAACTCCCCTGAGTGACCTGAATGCCAGTTACCTAACCCAAGGTGTGTGCTGAGGGAGCCCCATGCCTCCTCTCCCTCCCCTCCCTCTGGTGCTGGCGCCCCAGTACTGAGGAATCCAGATGCCCCTTCTCCGTCTTCCCCCAGACATTCCTATTATGCGGAGACCCCCCAGAGCTCAGGCACCTAGGGACCAAAGCTCACCTGCTGAAACCTCCTCCGGGGCCTGGGGTCTGAGCTCAGTCTTTCCGGTCCCTTAGATCACCACACTCACGTCCTGCATCAGCTGTCTGACTCCTCTTGTCCTCACATCTCATATACAAGGGGTGGGGTCGCCACCCCCTCCAGTTCTCTCCTGTCGTCATCCTGCACACCCACAGACATGACTTTCACACCTCTGTCCCTCAGCGTCTATGCGGCGTCCCAGACCTCGTCCTCGGATTTGCCTGCGGTGCTGACTCCTGCACACTGCGGGGCGCCCTGGAGAAACCGCCTCCTGCCGCCTACTGGGAGAAAGTCCTAGGAAGGTATTGCAGCGCCTTTCCCGTCCTCCTGGAGCCGCCCCGGAGAAAAGTGCCTGGATGTGGGCGATCATAGCATCCTGGCTCTGGTAGGTATTGATCAGAAGCTCCGTGTGACTCTGAGCGCCGTACTGAGCCAGCCCGATCGGGCACTTGTCCACGCCCACATCCAACGTGCTGACAACCCCGGAGACGAAATTCTGCATCCTCTGGAAACTGGCCCGTGACATGTTCCGTGACGTATCGGCAAGAAAGACCACATAGGCCTGGGTGAATTCTGGGATTGAAGACAGAGGGGAAGGAAAAGACACAGAATTAAGGTCTCATGAAACCTGAATACGGGGAGAGTTTTGTGCGGGGAGCATAGGAACAATCTTGGGCTTCCACCTCCTCCGCATGAGCCTTTATCACCAGGCTCTCTCCCTCTTATGCCCTGATTTTGTTGTCTGCTTTAGTAGGCTAAATTATGATTTTTCAGCCAATGGAGGCCATAAGGGAAGTTGTCATCTACTGAACAGTTACTTTGTGCTAGAGATTTTTATACACCTTATCGGATTTAATCCTCATAAACCATCCTATTAGGCAAGTATTATTGTGTTCACTGTGGAGATGAGAAAACTGAAGTGAAGAAGTGAAGGTGCTGGCGTGGGCTCACGTAGCTAGAAAGTGGCAAAGGCAGGATCAGAACAAGTCGTCTGGACTCCAGCACCCCCAGTGTTACCTTTGGACGACGTGGTAGGTTGTACTTTTCCACCCATGGGACCTCCTCTCATCCTTCAGCCCCCAGCTCAGATGTCCCTTCATCTAGGACACCTTCCCAGGTTCTGCAGCGCTGGCAGTCACCAGCTTCTCCCGCCCACCCGCCACACTCAGTGTGTCCTGGCTCCTGCTGTAATTAGGCATCCTGGTTGGAATATGGGTCTTGACACAGCTTCTTACCTTTTATCTTACCCTCCACTGCCGAGCAGAGTCTGAAGAAGGCCTCCTGAGATATCCTGCAGGAGGCTGAAGTTTTCAGTGTTGAAAAGAAATTTCTCATATGGCTCGCTGGCTGTTTTTTGCAACTCCAGGACATCCTGGATATTGACCCCTACTACATACACAACAACCCCATCTTCTTTCAACCTGTCAGCTGCCTCCTAAACTTCATCACTTGACTCCCTGTCACCAGGATAACTATCTGAGGAACCCTGTCCTTGGCCCGGCTGAGAGCTCCTCCTGACAAACTCCAGGGCACTCCCTGTGTTTGTGCCTCCAGTATGGTGGGTCACATTCTGGACCTGCTCCAGGGTCACACTTTTCAGAGGGTATTGGTTCAGCTGAAAAGCTGGGTAGATGTTGTCGTTATACTGGGCAAGTCCCACTCAGACCTGGTCACCGCTGATGTTAAGCCCCAAGACAACTGAGTGAAGGAAGTTCTGTGGCCCAATGCTGGCTGAGCTGTCTACTAGGAAGACAAGGTCTGCCAGGACTGCTTCTCTGCAAGCTGCAATAGAGAGGATAAAAGAGGTGAAGTCTGTGGTTTTCACGCAGAAGACTTAGAACCAATGGAGCCAAATGGTGCACAGACAGAAAGACAATGCCAGGTAGCCTGTCCTCAGTGGTCCCCAGACATTCTGCGTGACAGTGTGTTCAGAGCAGGGACAGCCACCTCTGTGCCTTTCCTTCCCTCCACTCCATCATCTTCTGAGGTATCTGTCCTTCTCTACTGGTATCTCCAATTTTTGAATCCACTCGGACAATCCCTTGAATCTCATTAAGAAGAAAAACACCTCTGTAAATCCAGCAGCATGCTGAGGATGGTGCTTTCCTCTTTCCAGTAGGAATAAAACTCCTACTCAGTTTATTCCAGTAGGAACAAACTTGCCTCAGGCTCTGCTTCTGGTGAATACAATCAGACACCTGTTCTATTGGAATGGCTCTACTCTAAAAGACCTGGGATCAAGTCCTAGCTCTGCCATCCAGTTCTGTTACCTTTGGCCTCAGTTTACTCACATGAAAAATGCAAATAATAATATTAATTGCCTTACTAATCCATGTAAACACAATATTAATTGCCTTATTTATCATACATACCCCTATGTATCTGAGAAAAAAATTGCCTATGTATCTATCAATTAGGCGGGCAGTGTAAACAAGCTTTGAAAACAATACAGCAACAAGCAAATGGTAGTTATTATTACTATGTATATAAAAGCTCTTTGTAAACCTTGAAGCACAGTATGAAACTTATATGATTTGACTGTGATACTACTACCCCACACCTGTGGCATCAGATGGGTCAGAAGTCTTAGTACTCTTTCCAGTTCACCTACCCTATGCAGAAATACCAAAATAATGAAAATATAATTAAGGCAGGTCTTGGTAGAACCCACAAGCAATCGTCTCTTTCACTGCAACATTCTATGCTTTTTCGTAGAGTTTAGTAATTAATTTATAAGGAATTGTTGCCAGTTTATTCCCCATCACCAGCAATAGAAGTACAGAGCAGACGGCAGGGATATCATCACAGGTTAAGGCTATGGGCACCTCTGATGGGCTAAGCATTTTATCTAATGCTTTCAACAACTGTCTGCGGCAGGTACTATCATCCTAGGAAGACCATGTAGATTCAGAAAGAGTAACTTGTTCAACATGATGCATTTAGAAAGTAGAGAACTGGGATTTGAACCCAGAGATTTCTTTTCCCTAAATTCACCCTCTTAAGCAATACGTTATGCAAACAAGCTAGCAGTAAGAAGAGTAAGCTTCCCGGCGGATCTACTGCCCCTCTCCTCTCCTCTGCCCCCAGTCCAGGCAATACGAGTAAATTAATCTAAGAATAATAATACCATTCTAGACACAAATATTTCTTTCTTCAGAAACAGACTTACACTGCAACTTTCCATAGCACAAGCATAAGGTGCACAGGACTTGTAAAAAAGGGTTGGTTGTTCTTTGTCAATGCTGGAGAGGGGCACAGAGCACAGATGGTTTGGTGAGATGCTAGTATTAAAGTGAAACATGAGCACATATGGCAGCGAGAAGGACAGTGGAGGGATGAGCAGGAGACAGAGCATTGAGCCCTGTAAGAAGAGGGGAAAGGCCTTTGTACCTGGAGATACATGATCAGCCTGTGGAGCCACCTCTGCCAGCGTATCACAGAGTTCCTGCCGCAGCTCCTGTGCAAGGCTGCACAGCGCAGGGAAGTTGGGAGCAGAGGAGGCAAATTTCTTGGCAGGATTGCTCACGGTCTCCCTGAGCTCTGCCCAGACCACGTCTCTGATGCCAACGGCATACAGCAGGACGCCCGCCCTCCCTAGCGCCTCAGCAGGCTCCTGGACAGCGTCCTGGGCCGGGCCTCTGCTGCTGGTCACCATAGCGATCTGAGGCACGCCCTGACCTGGGCAGCTCCCTGCCGCCTCCTGGAAGTGGTGATCTAGAAGAAACTTCAGGGCCAGGCCTGTCTTGTTGCCTCCAGGCTTAAACTGAAGATTCTGAATGTGTCAACTCTGAACGGGATGCATCCCTGTACTGGGCCAGCCCCACACGAACGGCCTCCCTGCTAACACTGAAGCTGTTCACTATGATGGACAAGAAGTTCTGCACACTGCAGGTATACTGGGGGTTGACACCTCCATCCACTAGAAGCACAATATCTCCCACAGAGGCCTGCCTGCAGACTGGGGAGGAAGAGTCAATTTAAGAAAAAACATCACAAAATTGATGGCTACCAGCTGTGCTACATCTGTCCTAATTCAGTGCTCTCACACCCCACAGAGCTGCCTGCTCAACGCTGGTGATGCTGATACGCACACAGCCCAGGCACTGCCTCCCTCTGTCTCCTCACGGCCGCTGCCTACCCTTGTTCACCTGCCACCCTTTGTTCCATTCGAGCCGGTATTTGACCCTTGGGTTAAATTCCTGATCATGGCCCTCCACTCAGCTCTTGAACTTAATAAAAGCAACTGGCTTTCTACAAGTAGAGGAAGCTGTCAGGTCTCCTTTGCGGGTTAGCACACCTGTGCCCTCTGTGCCCGGGGTCAGGTGCCACAGTTAACTGCTCCCCGCTGAGACTTTGTCCTGAGACCTGCCCTTCCCTGGAGATACCTTGCCTGGCAACTGCACCACCACCACCTCCACCCTGGGAGGCCAGTGTGTGATCACGTGGGGATACAAATGCCTGGTCTCCTTGCCTTAACTGGAATAATTCATGGTGCTATTTATGCTCCAGTGCCTCCCAAGGCTTGGGCCAAGACTTGGTTTCATCTGAGGCTACTTCCTTTCTGGGCTTCTCCCCTCTTCCACTCCCCCAAGCCTCTTACTTCTCTTACTGCCTTACAGGTTTATCCAAAAGAGTACCCCCTCAAAATAAAATTACACAGTCACAAAATCCCTGTCCCACACAGGGGACTGCTTCTAGAGAACCTGACCTAGACAAGAGCTTTCCAGCTTTGACCTTGGGCACCCTCTGGCCACCACCTGCTAGTCTGACTCGGGGCACTCTCATAGGTATGGCTCACATTTGTCCTTTGACTCCCTGAATCCAAGGCTGTATTGTGCAACTACTTCTCCCAAACTCACCTCTAATCCTGGGAACCACAATTCCAACAGTGGTCAGACAAGTGGTGCTCCAGCTGGGCCCACCCTGCTCTCCGGCATGGAAGGCATCAGACCCAGCTGGCTATTGGACGGGAACATGTAGCTAACCTCTCTGGCTCTCAGACTGTCTTTCTACAATAAGGGGTTGACCAGATGACCTGCTCTTCCAACTCAAACTTTGCTTTCCTGTGATAAGAAGTAAAAATACAGTGCTTGTGTGGACAAAGAGGATAATTGATTATGGTCTGTTTCTCAGTAACTAGCATGAACCCCCATATCTCATAATTTATCTGCTGCAATGAAGGGAGGACACAAAAATCAGTGATGAGAGGAGAAACCAGCTAAAGATGGATTTAGTTTAAAGATGCTGAAAACCAAGGGAAATGATCCCACATTGGTTAAACCCATTTTGCATCTGGGTTTGCACCAGGACTGGAAAAATCCTGGCTTGGGCTGGCCCTGCCCAGCCTCCCTGGCTTTCATCTCCCTGCCCTCACCACTTTGCCTTCCGTGTTCCAGGCTCCTTAGCCCAGTTTCTCAAACTCTCCATGTCCTCACTGGCCACTGGCCTTTAACATGCTATTCCCTCTGTCTACTTTCTTTTCCTCCTCCTTTTCTTCCTTTTTTCTTTTGTCCTTCCTTCCTTCCTTCCTTTCTTTGTCTTCTGCTAAATTCCTATAGAAACATCTTATTTTGTCTTGGTTTGTGATGCGACATTCATTAGTGTGCTTATTCGATTAATGTCACTCCCCCCAGCTAGACTTTGTGCTCTATGAGAACAGACACCCTGTCTTCTGTTTGTACCCCCACTCGAGTGTCTAGCATGGAGGCGTCACTCAAAAAAGATTTGAGGAAGGAAACAGTTGGAAAAGAGAGAGGAAGGAAGGGAGAAGACATCATTTACAAGGATAAAAGTACTGAACATCAACGAAACTAAATAAAGAAATCAGGAAATTTTAGAGCAAGAAATAATTCTATGAGACTGCGAAATGCAATACTATAACCACTAGCTACGTGTGGCTATTGAGCACTTGAAATGTAGCTAGTACAACTGAGAAACAAAATTTTACTGAATTTTAGTTTATTTTAACTTAGTCACCTGTGCCTAGCAGCCACTGTAATGAACAGCACAAGCATAGTTTACTGAGTCCAGCTGATCCATCTCACAGATAAGTAAAATAAAATCTAGAAATGCAAAGTAATTTGTGTAAATACATCCAAAGAGCCAGTGTTAGAAACTAGGTCTCCTGACATACAGTCCATACCGTGGACTGCCATAAAGAAAATTAAATTAAAAGTCTGTATTACAGAAAGGCAAAGACTATTTGAGAGTTTAGACAAAGAAGGGCTGGAGAAGGTATGTCTGCCTCCGGGACATCAAATCCATTTGTTGCTTCCAGTGTCCTGAGTCCCACCTCTGAGAAGCTTGGCTAATCTTGCTCAGAAAGCCAAGTGGAGTCACGATTATTGCCAAGGCAGATAATAAATGAGCTTGAGGCCCTTTACACTTTATACCTTTTTGGTCCTCCAAAATGCAACCCCATCAGGAGGAGAGAATTCAGTGAGCGTGACAGGAATGGCTAGCTGGTTTGTTCCCTTAACGTCTCCTCCAGAAGAAGAGATTAAACACAGACCATGAACTTCCCTGGTCTTTCCAAAGGGGAGAAACTTCCCCACTGTACAATATGTTTCAGGCAAATGAGTACTGGTCCCATCATGTGCATCTTGAGAGATGCTTTACATTTTCACCCATTGTTACTCTCTTAACCCCTCCCCTAGTTGTCATCTTAGAAGTTGTCTGAAACATGAAAAGGCTGCCTGCCACAACTTCTGTTCACAAGCATGGGAGTCAGAGCCAAAGGTGAAATTCCGAGAGCTCCATGTTTTTCCCAACAAATAACAATGTGTGTAATTACATTTGAATATTTAATCCTCAATTCTGCCTCACTGGGGCTTCAGGCTACTCAAACAATCTTCTCTTGATGAGACTTTCATCTTGGAAAGTCACACAATTTGTTAAAATGACTGCCAGTGTCAGCAGCATTTGTATACTATCTGTCTTGTGAAGACAATTACCCCTGGAATAGCTCTGTTAAAGGAGACAGAGGAGAACGCAGCGTCAATAGGACAGGCCCGTGTATACAAAACCATTCGAGAACCTGGTAATATTTTCAGAATTATAGTATTTTTTCGTATCTATTTTTGTTATTTGAGGTTAAGCTTTGAAAAAAAATCAAGTGCCTAACACTCAGTAAGACTTCCAGATTCAAAGTTCTCCTTAAAAGAATCGTTTCCCGTTTGTTAACTATGAAGCTCCTATGATTTTTTCTTTTCAGATTGTCACTACCCCTCGGTTCCTGGCAAGATCATCATTTGGGCTGAAAGAATCCAATGCGTTACCAATTCTCTGCAGCCTGATGAAGCCAAAACTAGCTGCAAGGAAGATGATTACGCAGAACGTCTTCCGAGTCCCCATTCTAGAAAGGCGCCTAGGGAGAAAACGAGCCCTCGTGATTAAAATCATGTCTCCATACACTTAGAATGGGTGCATCACATATTGTATGTTAATTATACCTCAAGAAAGTTGTTTTTTTTTTAAAACACACTATGTCTTTCCCCAGACCAACAGAAGATTTATAAAAATAAAGAAGGAAATGTTGCCACTTGGTTTCAACTGCAAGGAAAATGCTCTTTCTGAGCCAACTCAGGAAGAATCGTGTAAACACTCCCATCCCCCAGGGTACCTCAGACTGCACCGTTTAATGCTGTCCAGAGACAGCTATAAAGGAGGAAGCATAGGGCATGGGGCGGGCTTCTGTTTCACACACTGAAATCATTTGGTGGGACATGAACAGTTCTGGGTGATTTTGCCTGTATTTTTAAACAAGCGTTGGATGACCTTATAAACATTTGTGACATGCAGAAATGTTCTAACATATCAGGAATACATCCACTTGATAAAATCAAGCTAGTCTGAAAGTCTTTTATACATTCCCAGAAGCAGAACGTCAGATTTCCCTCCCCCAAACTTGGGTCCACTTCCTAAAACATCCATGAAAAGTATCCGCTCCCAATTCCATCTCTATTGTTTTACTCTAAGAAAGTCCATGTGTTTAAAAATACCAACAAGCCATCACATTGATTAAGATGTTCCCGCTGGAACAGGGGACACCTTTTCTTTACTCTCTCAGCCAACCACCTAACAGCCGTCCTCCGCAGAGGGCAGTGAGGATTCTTGCAGATAGGTTGCTTGGGTCTGAATCCCAGATCTGCTACCTCATAGTTAATCTTGGGCAAGTTGCATCACATCTTTGTGCCTCAGTTTCCCCATTTTTAAAATAGGGGCAGTATTATTATCTGCCTCATGGTCTTGTAATCGGATTAAGGGAATCTGTTATTGTAAAGCACTTACCCATGTCTGGCACATAGAAAGCACTCTACATGAATGTTAAATAAAGTAGCTCTGCTTAGAAATCTGTTGCGTAAAAGTAAAAAGTGTTCCCGCTAACTTGAAACTCAGACCCTGTACAGGTGAAAGAACACCAATACTCTGTGCTGTGTATTAATAAAGCAGTTATTTTGTTTTGTTTATTTTAAGTTATATTTTTTATGTAAGTCATTTAACCTTCATTCTCACTGGATTGCTGCTTTCTGAGTTACTGTGCTAATATCACCATGTTCCTCTCCTCAGACCTGGAAAAGGCCAGCAGATCAGGCCTTCCTCTGCTCATTTTGTTGATGGAAGTGAAGAAACCAGGTCCCAGAGGTTAGCGTCCCAGAGCTCCCAGCCATGCGATGGCAGGCGCTGTCCCAGGCAACCTGCCTCCAGGTCCAGGGTGCGGCTGGCCCTCAGACGTCTGCTTCAGACCCTTCAGTGAAAATCTCCAGTTTCAGACTGTCAGCCAGCTCACCTCCGGGACATCAAATCCATTTGTTGCTTCCAGTGTCCTGAGTCCCACCTCTGAGAAGCTTGGCTAATCTTGCTCAGAAAGCCAAGTGGAGTCACGATTATTGCCAAGGCAGATAATAAATGAGCTTGAGGCCCTTTACACTTTATACCTTTTTGGTCCTCCAAAATGCAACCCCATCAGGAGGAGAGAATTCAGTGAGTCCACTTGACATGAAATGAAGGCCTGGGGCAGGTTCCAGTGAGCTCAAGCTCTACGTCCCCTCAGCCACCAGGTAAGTCTTCAAAGAGCACAATTTTTATGTTCAAAACACTGTATTAAATGCTCAAGTGAATGGAATTACAAACCTTGCTTTTGTGTTTACAGAACCGAGCAATCTATTCAGGAAGAGAAATATTACATACCAGAAACAAATAAATTCAGTAAACTTTGTATTTTTCCATTTAGAAAATGAAATCGTTCTTATTTCAACAAAGTGCATTCTTAAAACTTACCAAAATGTTTAAGCAAGAATCTCAGTGTCTACATCACTTTGCAGTCTTGGGGCCTTTAAGCAGAATACTGTGTAGAAATGATATCGTGATACCCAGAAATAGCCATCATCCAACACCTCTGAGGTCCTCTCTCCAGGAAGTGTAAGTGTAGCCACCCAGCTTCCCTAAGGACACATTCTGCCATGCATGCTGAATTTACTCCTTAAGGTTGTGAGATAACCACTTCTATTTTACTATTTTATACCCACAGAAAATGCTGGGAGAAGTCTTAACTTCAAAGGAAGCCCCTAGGCCTTGATTCTGGTTTCAGCTTGACCATTTGCTCCACGGACTTGAGCAAACCAGTTCACCTTTCAAGGTTTATGGGTGACTCCAGAGGGCTTTGGTGCTGAGCTGGGACACCTACTTATATCACCCATTTTATTACAAACCTTCTCCAGCATATCGGTTCAGTGATTTTCCAATAAATAGATGTGATATAATTGGATTTCCTGATCCTCAGTTTCAACATAAACCCCCCAGTAATGCCTCCTCAAAGAGAAGTATAAATAATTTGGGGGAAGATACTTTAAGATTGTAAATATTTTATTCCCTAAGAAAGTTTTACCATGGCAAATAAATGAATGCATGAATCTTACAGAATAAACTGTTCTAATGGATTAGGAATCAGATGAGCATAAAGAGCTTGAGAGTTTGAAAGTGCCAGGAAGAATGATGCAAAATAAATACATCACCACCATGATTATCATTAAAATAAAATACTTCAATTTTTTATACTCAGGTTAATAAAGTTGGATGAAATAAATATACAACCTTCAGGTAAGGTATCTACCCTTTCATATTCCATTATGTCCTAATTATTAGTTTATTAGTATTAATATAGTCATAAGAAATGAGAATTTTGGGGGGGTTTTTGTGAACAGGCATGAAGAGTGTTCATGGGAATCTAGTGGGAAAGTCAAAAGTTTATGAACATTTTACAGCTGTGCATATGTGTATGTCAATGAAGAGAGGAATATCTGTAGATTTAGGACTTAATATCTACACTGTGTAGACTATTTCATGAGATGTTTACATCTAATTTAAGCTGCTGAAGGGGTTTTGCATTTGAACATGAAGGGCTCATCCCTGGGGCAAAAAATGAAGCCATCAAATGAAATGTAATTCAGTAGGGATAGCACAGGACACCAACTCTTTCTAGAAATAATTCTAATGGGCTTGCAGTAGAGAGAGACTTCTCCCAAAGTATATCAAGAGAAGTTAAACAGTTAACTAGAACAATCTATTTTTAAATATTAATTCATTCAATTAAAAAAATGACTTTGCAACCACAAAGTAATAACTGATTCAGGGAAGAATCGAGATGCTAAGACCATTGGGTATAAAAGTGTGTCAGGGAACAGGATTTTAACACAATTTCAAAGTCCCTCCAAACAAATCACTTATAAATTACCAAGGGAAATAAAGTACAGTTACAACAGAGACATTAGGGAAGCAAGTGTTCAAATGAACATCAGAAGCGACAGGCAGAACCAAGGCCACACCCCCTGCTGTCGTGCCTGAGAAAACTCAGCGTCACCTGCCCGGAAACCCTCCTCAAAAATCCATGAGCTGAATCTAAGTAGAAAACAATCATATAAACCAAAATTTGGGACCTTCAAAAACACAACTGGTCTGTGCTCCTCAAAAATATTAACATCATGAAAGACCAAGAAAAGCTGAGAAACTGACTTCGATTAAACTGTCTAAAGAGACAAGTAAAGGCATCTCGTGATCCTGGATTGGAAAAGAAATTTGCTGTAAAGGATATTAAGTGAGATGACAGGTGAAATCGTAATATGGACTCAATATCATACAATAATTCTGTATCAATGTTAAATTTCCTGACTTTGATCATTATGTCGCAGTCATGGGTGAGAATGTCCTTGTTATTCAGAAATACACTCGATGTATTATGGGCTGAGGGCTTTGAAGTCAGCAGCTTACTCGCAAATATTCAACAGACATATAATAATTCACAGAGAGGAAGAGAAATAAAGCATTGCAACACTTGTGACATTTCTGTTGAGTCTTTACGGTTTGCCAGGCGACATGTCAGGAGCTAGGAATGACAGATTAAAGAAATAGTTCTTTTCCTCAGAGGACTTGGAACTCTAGTGGGGCGAGAGAGAAGGATAAACTGCACAATCATTGAGGAGCGAAATACCACGGAAATCTGTATGAGGTGCTGCAAACACAGCGCACGAGGCCCTCTCTTTGTGTGGGTGGAGGCCTCACATGATGCTGAGGCTGAACCCTGAAGGATGAGTAGAAATTTGCAAGGGAACCCCAGGCATGGAGCAGGAAGGACCCAGAAGAGGTACTGGGCACCCCAAAAGAGCTCACCCAGGGCCTGAGAGTTCAGGATTTTCAGGTAAGCCTTCACCGGAGCCCACACACCGTTGCCATAAGCTCCAGGCATGGCAAGCTCATGGAGACCTTGGGTTTCCTGAGATCCCTGACCAGGGAAGGCAGGAGAGCAGAGGGGACCTGGGCCACGGTTCTCAATCTTCAACTGCAGGACACCTTCCCTTCCTTCAGCCCCACCAACCAGAGCTTTCCATACAAGCCTCTTCCAAGGGCCCTGCTTTCCCCTGCAGTTCCCTCAATAACAAAATGAAAAGACACCATCTCCAAGGTCTGTGTCCCTGGCTCTCCAACTCAAGAACTGCATTAAAATCATCCAGAGGACCTGTGAGAACCCAGCTTCCTGACCCCACCTCCAGAGTTTCTGACTCGGTAGGTCTGAGGCGGGGCCCAGGAATCTGCTCGTGAGCCGGTCCAAGGGACCACACTCTTGAGAGCCCTGCTTCTGTGCTCTTCAAAGCTCCGCTTCCTGCCTGTGCAGCTCTCTGCCACTTACAGCCCCTCCAGCTCCACATGGAGAAAATCAAGTGGCTGTTCTCAACTGAGCAGGGGAAAGGAAGACATAGATGAGCAACTAAAAATGCTTCTATATATACATTTGACTGAGAGGTAAACAGAAGCTTCTAAATGTTTGGATGAAAGACCCAATGCAAATGTGCAAAATTAATTTAATATTATTTTCTAATAATACTTTGTTTTCTCTCTCTCTCTCTCTCTCTCTCCCTCTCTCCTCTCTCTCTCTCTGCCTGGTTACTTGATCACTGTATATGTGACTTTCTTACAAGACCACCTTGCTGTATGCCACTTCTTGCTTGGCAATAGAAAACTCCAGAAGGCAAACAGCTGGGGAACACGACCAATTCTTCTGCACACATCATGCTAGAATCCCCGTGGCATGTTTGACAGTTAAAAAAATCTAAAGGTTAGCCTTGGCCTATGGCATAAACATTAACATTTGCTCTCTGTGCCCATTCACAAATCTTATGACTGCTTGGATATATATGCAACACTGTTTTAAAATCTTTGAGAGATGCTGTGTCAAACATTTCAGTGACAATGTGTCATTAGGCTCAGAAAAAGAAAAGCATGACGCAGACTCTTGCAGCATTCCTCCATGGAGAGATAAAGATTACGATTCCAGAGTTCAGCAGAGTGCCGTGCAAAGACATAAATGGGAGCTGACAGCCATGACACCCCATCAGCTGTGATAATTACAAGGTTAGCACACAATCAATTTGTGAGGTGTTTAACATTTTGGATCTGAACAAAATCTCAGCGGTTAGGCAGGTTTTAATTATCCTAGGCCCTCTTAATATCCTGATTTATCTCGTTTCCCATACTGCCTGGTTCAAACATCAGTTATGCCATTTGCCAGACTGCACTCCCATTGTCTGCCTTCTTGTTTATCTCCCTTGCTGGGCTGTGAACACACAGAGCCTGGAGCCTCAGTCTGAGAAATACCTTGTCGAAACTAAATCTTTTCCTCCTATGATCGTTATGCAATTAATTGAACAAACTGCCCAATTATTTAATCCTAGGAAAAAAGAATATTTACTCAACTTCTGTGTGCCTTATAAACACTGTCACCCCAAAATTTCATGAGTGTGGTGGCCAGAGAAATGGGAATAACTACACTACCTTTCCAAGGCATGTCACTCAGGAAGGATGCTTACCATCTGCTAGCAGATCAGACCTCTCCAAAGACCTGGGCAGGCCAGGGCACTGGGTCACTCCCTCTGTCCCCAGTAAACACAGAGCAAGTCATGATGGTGAATATGGGCAGGATGGCCCTCTGCAGTTGTCTGGCCTGGTGTGGTGTCATGTGCACTGCCCTTCAGTTCTTCCATGTCCTGAAAGAAGAAGGTTATTCCAGACTCTGGAAAGGAAGTATAGAGTAAAGCAGTAAAAATTGCACAGAACTTGACTTTGAATTTTCTGGTTCAATTGCCAGCCCTGCCACATTCTTGTTATGTGGCTCTTGGAAGTCTCCTGAACTCTCTAGGCCTCAGAGATGTCAGCATGAAGTAGGGACAAGGATCCCTTGCCATCACCGCCGGGCAGGGTCGTCAGGGGGACAGCGTGAGCTAATGCGGGAGGAAGGACTTTTAAAAGCTATAAAATTTGAGGGATTTCCATCACCTTTGTCAACAGTAGTAATCTACAGAACAAAATCCCTTAAATGCAGTCCTTTCCCACTGGTAGAACCAAGTCTCAGCATATTTTATTCCAAGGGAAATGCTTTGCTTCAGTCGGAGAGCTGTGACTACGTTTTCGCTTCATTATGTGTAGAAAATAACCATGCCGTGATGAAAGTGGGGTTTTGGATTGTACAGACATTTTTATAGCAGTAGCAAAGACTCCCTGACTTGGAGGAGTAGTGTACCAGGTGTGACCCTAAGCTGGTGGCAATGTGGTCACCTGGGTAAATTCTTTGAAACTAGCTGTCTGTGCTTTGAGCTAAATCGTTCCCTTTTGTCTCCAGGACTTAGCTTAAAATAACTAAGTGCAAATGAAGCAATTCTTTGTATCATTTTTTAATATCTTAAGTAGTTTTGAATAAACTGTGTAAAGACTAATCGAAAAACACCTGTTAAATGTGGGAACACAAACCTATCCGGCCATCAGAAAGACAAGCGGTTTCTTCACAGACTGCAGGATGCACTGACTTGGCCACAGAACTTTCTGAAGTTGTGTCATTAAAGACTGTGCTTTGCCAAGTTCATTCGGACTTGGCGGATTCAGGATATGTCACTGTTCCTCCCCCTGCCCTGAAGGCTGCATGCAGCACCCGGGCCCAGTGCGTGCGCACATGCGCACACCCACACTCACATCACACGCACCAGGCAGGCTCCTAGTCATCTTTCAAAGCCCAGCTCAGATGTCACCTCCCTGACCCTAGCCTAGCGGCAAACTGCTCCCTGTCCCGTTCTTCCTCTGAACCTTGTATGCTTAGGTTAATGAATCACTGGGCTGTTAAAACTGTGTCTTCATCATCCACACATGCTCAGCACCCAGAGCAGCTCCCTCTTTGCTCTTTCTTCTTCTCTCCCTCCCTTCACTTCCCTTAGCTCATGCCATCCGCGGCCTTCTGACCGCACAGACCAAAAGCGCTGGAGACAGCAGCACCTCCTCTCTCACTCATACTCCCGTGCGCAACCTGCCAAGGAGTCCTGCGGGCTCCGCCTTCACAGCGGTTTATCAGAAATGGATCCTCTCGCACCATTTCTGCTGCAAACGGCCTGGTTCAGGTGCCATCCTCTCTCTTGCTCGATTTCGCCAATGACCTCCATGGGTCTCCCTGCTTCGGCCTTTCTCTCTGAAGTCTGTTCTCAACATACATCCAGGGAAATCCTTTAAAACCTCAGTTACCCTTGCCCAGAATCTTCCAGTGGCTCCCCATTTCACTCAGGGTAAAGAGACAAAATAGACTCTGAGGCCCCATGTCGTTGGGCCCCAGCGTTTCCCTGACTCATTTCTCACCTTCGCTCATTATGCTCTGATCACTTTGGCTGCTGGCTGGCCTCCTAATGAGCAGGTTCCACTCCCTACTTAGGATCTTGGCACATGCTGTTGGCTCTGTCTGGGATACTCTTCCCCACATACCCACATATATTCCGTATACTCATACACATCCCATATAATCACATATATCCTATATACCTCATATATCCCATATATCCACATATACCCCATGTGTCCCCATGCATCTAGTATGTCCACGTATATCTACATTTATCCCATGTACCCACATATATCCGTATACCCATCTTTAGCTACATATATGCCCACACATCTCCATATAGCCACAGGGCTGGTTCCCTCTTCCCTCATGTCATTGCTCAGATGTTATGTTCTCAGTAAAGTTCACCCTAGCCATTCTACTTAAAACTGCTACCCACCCGCATTCTCCCAGCACTCAAAACCCTCTACACCCGGCTCTGTTTTCCTCTTATCACCTTTTAACGTGCTATATAATAGTCATCATTATTTTTATTATCTACTTGTCACACCCGCACTTCAATAGAATATGAATAATACAATATAGCTTTCTATTTTCCATGATGTATCCCCAGTGCCTGGCAAGAGTAGGTATATTTGCTGCATAAATCCATTTATTCAGAAAGAGAAAATGGCTTTCTGTTATTAAAATAGAATGTTCTATACAAAGATTTAGAGGCAGTCTAGGGAAGATTGATACCCCCCTCATCCTTTCTTCTTTCAAAGCTAACTAGGTTCACTTTTATATTTTAATTCATTTGTATTAAAAATTTAATCAGAACAAACAACATAAAACTAAAAACATTTGGCAAATTCATAGAATGAGTAAAACCAGGTCATGGGCATAGTACTGAGAAGGACTTGTTTCAAGATGTCTGAGGAATCTGAAATGGAGTCAGTCTGACCACAATCCGTGCCCAAAGAGGCAGGAGAGAGATGCAGCCAGAAGGTGGGTCTTCTAAACCTCACAGTTGCTCACATAGTGAGCTGTTCAAGCATAAGACACAAGAGCAGGTTGGAATGCGTGGGCAAAACAATCTCCTGTATGATCTTTTTAAAAGGAGTCATCATGTTTCTAGGCTCACAATAATTCGGGCTAAAATGTCAGGTGGATAATGTTCATCATTTCCCTTCCTTGCGACTGTGCTGTTCCTGCGAACACGAAGACAGGACTCCAGTACTCGGTCAGTGGAGAAGAAATGGGTCCCTAAACCTTTCAAAGCCCGTTCCTGTAAGTCAGAAACTACTGCACAGGATTACATGGTGGCAGATGACTTTCAAAGGCCCATGGGTTCACTCGCAGGGACTGAATTAGAAAGGACCCTTCTGTATTTGGCATTCCCTGGGCCTATTGCTTAGCCTCTGAGGATCGATTCAAAAGAGAGCAAAAGGTGATGGAGTTTGCTCCTGTAGATTCTATAGAGTGATTCCCAGTCAGGTTTCGATCCTTTCACTTAACAGAAGTCATCCTTAATAGTTGTCACAAACCCTATGTTGTTCAGTGAATGTAAATGTAGAAATATCAGCCCCAGTTATCTAAAAATTGAATACATGATTTAAACCTGATCAATTTCACATTAACTTTCTTTGAAGTTCTTTATAAAAATTATGATTTTCTTGAACTCTAGTAAATTATATGCATGCAGAAGTATTTAGGAAGAAGTGTACTAACATCTATAATTTAAAGTGCATAAAAAGATAAGATGGATTAGTAGATGGATAAAGGAATGGATGTGTGAAAAAGTGACTATATAAAATGTTAATGGTGAATCTAAGGGATGAGTATACATGTATTCTCTATGAATTCTTTAAATTTTGCTGCATGTTTGGAATTTTTCATTAAAAATTTAAATAATTATTTAACTTATTTATTAAAATGGTATATGCAGTCAAATGGAAACAAAAATGGTAGTCAAGTTGTCTGAATCCTGGCAAACTAAATGGAAGAATCCTGTAACTCAGAATCATCACTATTGAGACAGGGACCATGGGCTTAGAGTAGGGTGAGGGCCTCTGGAAAAAAAGCAAGGCAGGATATTTACAGTCAAAGCAATGTAACAGTGTAAAGTCCCTATGGAAACTCTGTGTTCAGCATTATGCAAAGTCAAAGTCACACTAATTCTCTAGGGTAAAGATACTAGACTTGGAATATAGACATCTTCAGTGAGATCAGTTAAAGATCAAAAGGCCAGGAGCAACTTCGCCTGGAATGTTTTGAGTGTTCCCCAAGGGTATCTCTGCATAACCCGTGACTTCACTGTAAACAGCCCTAGGAAACAGACAATAACCCAGCCCACCTTGAGGGCAGGGCAGGTGGTACAAGTCCACACCCTAAGCCCTCAATTTCCAAAAATCCTCAGCTGCCTATAAATCTCCTAGACAACGCACCACCCTGGGCTCTCTTGTTCCCACCTTGCGTGAGCCAGGAACTCTTTCCTCCCACTTTATTTCTGAATAAAAGCCTCTGCCCTGGCTCTCCTACCTTGGGTGTTTGCTAAGTTCATTCTTTAACTCCGTAAACAAGAACCCCAGCATCACTATGACTTTTGTGTAGACACAATTTAAAATTTTCCAGGGTCTTATATTGTACTTCCTTAATGGAGTTTTACTCTATCTCTGCAGATGAAAGCCTGCACTTCTTTTTGTCAGACAAGAAACACCATGAAATTCACCTTCTTTTCCTATTTTCTGTTAGTACCAGGAATCCTAGAGCCAAATACAACATGAAACTGCAGCAAATATTTGTACAGTGACAAAATTTACCCCTGCAAAAGATCTTACAGATCATCTAGTTATGCAATTTGCCCAAAGGACACATAAGCAATTAGCAGCCATTTTCTTGGGTAATTGACCATATTTACTCTGCATTCTTTCTGTTCTTTCATCTGAAAACTGGATCAAGTAAGATCACTCCATTTTCATCTTCACTGAGGGGAAGGCAGATGGCAAAGGATGAAGGGATGAGCCCAGCAAAGTAGGGAAGGAAAAGAGCCACGATAATTGGATTTAACCAATGAATTGACACTATTTAGACCCTACAGAAGCCTGAAGGTTTACAGTGACTTCAGAAAGGGAAGGGATTATTGAGGATCTAGGGCCTGGGGGCAGCGGATAGTTTCAAGGCTGGTGAGAGAAGATCCAGACTTGGAGCTACACTCAGGAATTCTTAAAACATGTTTGCAGCTATAGTGCTCTAAAAACTTAGACATTTACTCATACCTAATAGCCTGAATTAGGCAATGCCAGTCACAAACTTGTAACTTAGTGTAACTTAGTGTATTCAATCAGGCTGTAGCAGACCCTCAGCTGTAAGCCACCTTTACAAACCTTTCATGGGTAAGAAATGGCAACAGGGGACATGATGCAATAAACGTAATCTGTGATCCAGAATATCTTTGTGGGGTCTCTGGGAGATAAGATGCCAGCAGCCATGAAGAAGGGGGATAGCTGCCAAATCCATGGGCTCCCATCAGAGCATGTGGTTGTGAGTGGACAAGTCAGCTTCCACTGGTAACACCAACTTCATCCCCCTCTTGAATCCCCCTTGATAAGGAAGCTAGAAGAGATACTTAGGACCACAGTCTTGTTCTCCACCTCCTGGAAACAGAGACACAAAGGCCTTCCTCATTTTGAGCCAGAAAGGAAGGCATCAGGGATTTTTAAACTATCCCCTTCCATACATACCCCCAAACTGGATCCCGAAGAGATAACGGGTCCCAGTTATTACCAATACTGTTGGCTGAGTTTTCACAGTGGGAGCAGCTCCTGACTGGCCTCTTGGAATCCAAGACTAATCCCAAAAGCCACGTTCCTTGGTGAGACAAGATTTCTTCACCCATGACAAAGAGCATACAAGAAAGGACTGGGAAACCAAGCATTAAAAGAAAAGCTAACTTCTCTGCAGTCAAAGCCTGGGCTTGGTCATTCATATGATATCATCATTTTCAAAACTATACCCAGAATATTCAGGAATTCTGTTACACAACTTTATTCAGGCTACAGGGAAACAGGTCCAAACCCACTGTGGGAGAAAGAGAATTTGCTTTGTGCCTTTATTCGCTAAGGTCACATATTTAACTTTTACTTGGAGAGAACTTGTGCAAGGAGGCAGAACATTCCTCCTTCCAAAAAAAAATGCTCAACTTTCATAATTGACTAGTTAATTACAACAAGATTAAGAGGTCACAGTCAGGGGATCAATGGTCCTAAGGTTGGCCATAAATCCAACTTCCAGTGACAAACAGTTTATAATTCTAAGTGATAAACATTGCTCTCCATATTAAATATTCTAACAAATGCAGTTCCTTATAACAAACTACTCGTCTCAACATTACTAGTCAATGGTCTTTCCAGAGTTTATATTAAGTGAACTTTTGACTATTATAGGAGATTCTGCCTTTCTAGAAAACTGATGGCCTGAAAATCAACTTCATGATGACAAGACATAGGTTAAAAATAAGCTTAACCCCAATTTTTTTGCAACTGATGTATGTTTTCTAATCTTCCGAATCTATGTAAACCAGTGTTATGCTTTTTCAACAGCACTTACTACCCTTTTGATGCCGGGGTTCTTGTTCACGAAGCCGAAGAATGAGCTTAGCAAACAGGCAAGGTAGGAGAGCAAGGTACAGGCCTTTATTTAGAAATAAAGTGATAGGACAGAGCTCCCGGCTCACGCCAGGAGGGGACAAGAGAGTCCAGTGTGCTGCGTTGTCTAGGGGTTTTATAGGCAGATTAGGATTTTTCGAGAACATGAAAAAAAGGCTTAGGGTGTAGACCTGTACCACTTGCCCTGCTCTCAAAGAGGGCTGGGTTGTTCTCTGCTTGCTAGGGTTGTTTACAGTAAAGTCACGGGTTATGCTGTGATACCTTTCCCTATTTTAAAACCACTCAATCATTCTAGGCCAAGTTGCTCCTGGCCTTTTGACTTTTAACTGACCTCACTGAAGATGTCTATATTCTTAGTCTGGTATCTTGTTCTTAGAGGATTAGGGTGACCTTGACTTTGCATAATGCTTAACACAGAGTTTCAAAAGGGACTTCTTTGCTCATTGTTATATTGCTGACTGTAAATATCCCACCCTGCTTTTTCAGAGGCCCTCACCCTACTCTGACTACACCCATGGTCCCTGTCTCAATGCCAGGAGAAGACAAGAGAGTCTGGGGTGGTGCATTGTCTAGGGGGTTTTATAGGCAGATGAGGATTTTTTGAGAACATTAAAGAAAGGCTTAGGGGTGTGGACTTGTACCACCTGCCCTGCCCCCAAGGTGGGCTGGGTTGTTCTCTGCTTGCTAGGGCTGTTTACAGCAAAGTCAAGTGTTATGCTGAGATATCTTTCTTTATTTGTGAAACACTCAAGCCTTTCAGGCCAAGTTGCTCTTGGCCTTTTGACCTTTAACTGATCTCAGGGAAGATGTCTATATTCCTAGTCTGGTATCTTTACCCAGAGAATTAGTGTGACCTTGACTTTGCATAATGCTGAACACAGAATTTCCATAGGGACTTTACATTGTTTCATTGCTTTGACTGCAAATATCCTGCCTTGCTTTTTCCAGAGGCCTTCACCCTACTCTGACTACACCCAAGGTCCCTGTCTCACTTTCAGATTTACTGCTGTGGAAATTATCAAACTTAATTTTAATCAAAACTGATTTAAATATATTGTGGCTTATAATTTAATTCCTGTACAAGCCAGATAGAGCCCAGTGAATTTTCCCATATCCTGTGTGTGCTGTGATTGGTAAGTTCTTTATATCTCTTTCCCACAGCATGGCATGTAGGTTTTAATTTTCATCTAAGCCCCAGAAGTGGATTGCCCTAACCTAGATGTCAAGGAGCACAACCAAGAGACCACACACCAGAGATGACTCTGCTTCAGCTACCCTTATGTCCAACCAACAGCAGGTATTTTGTTCATTAGCACAATGACCATTGGAAATGGATTTCCTTTGGTGAAATCAGTGATGTCCAAATATGTGGACTTGCCAGAAACTCCCCATCATTATACAAACAGGGTGTAAGAATTTAACAAGCTCAGTGTACTTTGAAAATGTTACCTGAGACTTATTCTCAGAAGTTCTGCATCCAGCCCCTGCTTTGCAAGGATTCTTGGTCTCCTCGCTTGATGATGGCGACACAGATCCTGCCCCTGGAACACTGTCATGCTGGAGAGGCTTCCTTTCGTGCAACGTGCTATCAAGGCCTCAGACAGGATAAAGAACTAGCAATTTCTCCAGCTTGACAAACAGGTGGTCTGGAAACTAAACCTACAGCTCACCCCATTCTACCTGTTTCTCCCTGATTCAGGATGAGTGTATTACTGAATAAATTTAATCTGAAACTTGCTCTCTTCTAACATAATAGCAGAGACCTTCATCTAGACTTACAGCTCAAGCTTCTAACTATTGGACACTACAGATATTAACCAAAAACTAACTAAAATACATTTTTTAAAAAGGCTAAAACTTGCAAGCCACTACATCAGCTTGGGTCAGATTGTAATACTGAGTCATGTACTTTTATTTTATTGATTGATTTAATTCTGATTGGTTGTAACAGATCTAAACACCTTATGAGAAGGTATCTCAAATAATAAATATAAAACAAAAAGAGAGCAAGACCACGTGGGGGTAAAATTGCAGTATTCCCAGAATCTCTCCCCTGGCTTTAGTGCATCTGTGCATCAACAGGTGTTTCCAAGGGGTAGAGAGTATTAGTCCATCTCCATATCAATAGGTAAGTGCAAGGGCCTGGGAGGGTTTATCGGGACCAGAGGGGTTGGGTGGAGCCCTCTTCTGCTGCGACCTGGTCAAGAAATAAACGGGTTTCTTAAACTTTATTTCTCCCTTTGACTGATTTTGGTTTCAAAGGTATTTTGCCGTGCGATTTTCCCCCTGGAGTTACACCACATAACAGAAAGGAAGAAAGGAAGAAAATAAATCAAAGACTGAGTAAACGAAGAACAACTGAACATAGAATTCAGCTCTGAGCGTCTTAACAGGGAGTCATGTGACTGCTCTGAAATGCAGCCTTAAGGCGTCCCGGTTGCCCTAGCGAGGCCACGCCCAGAATTAGAACGACGCTCGACAGCGTCATCATGTTTATGAACTTCATTCCGAACTGCTCGCCTCCTCTTTTCTAGCTCCACCTCTCAGGCAGCTCCTAATGAATTTAACTCTTACCCTGAGACTGGTTTCCTCTTTCCTTCCTCACTTATTCCTCAGACCTAAATAAGCTCAGTTTGCTTTGAAAAAGCATAATTTGAATGTTATTGAGGCAGGGCAGGGACACGGGACAAGCATCATGATTAACTTTTCCTGCCTATGATGAAAAATGCTGAGAGATAAACAGTGTAGTAAGAACGGGAGGGACTGCATCGTAAGGGTAAGATTCCATTTTAAAAACCAGGGAATTAGGAGGCAAGATTCCTAACATATTCTCTGGTAATCGGCCAACAACCTATCTTAAGGCAGGGCCAGCGGTCCTCACTGATATGTCCCAGTGCTTGAGGGTCGCCACCGTCTTGGAGAAGAATAGGATCAATGAATCCCTTGTGTCAAGTTTATCTTACAGAATATCTAGAGGACTGACTGTGGGTGGTGACATAACGTCTCTCACTGGAGAGACATTGCGAGACCACACGTCAAGCCTACACACCCTCCCCATCCCCTGCCCCCTGCCCCATTCCTGAAAGCCTTAAAAATAGACTCCTAAGCCCTCGATGTGCCTCGTCTCTGAGGTCACCTGCAATCCTCTTTCTTCCTTTGAGCGTGGACTTTGCCTTAAAGACCTCTCTGCTCAAAGTACGGGGTCTTGTCTCTGTGCTCTGCCAGCAGTGAGCATCTTTATTCAGTTCTCTACACTTAAGCACAAGTCTTCACTCTCTGTCCTGCTTCAGACAAGTCGGGAAGGGCTGCCGAGAGCTCTGATTTGGGCTTGTTCCTGTCGCCTTGGTGACCCGGACTGGACTGCAGCCGGACCATGATGCTCTGAGTAGCCTGAAAATCTCCTTTCTTCGCCTTTGGGAAGTAGTTCTCCGAGCATCATCTCCCTCCCTTCAATGCCCTGTGGCTCCCCCAGATCCTCAGGTGGCAGGGCTCGGTTCCCGTGCCGCGGAGATCCACGCAGACGCTGGGATGCCGGGCGACCCTGGCTCTAGGAGTTGGCAAGGGGTCTGCCCTATGCCAAGCAGCTCATTGAGCTTCCCTCCCCTCCCTCTGCTCGCTGCTCCCTGCAAGGCAGCCGCCACTCCCTGCTGCTCTGCTTAATGAATTCCTTCCTTTCCTACACTCGCCCCAACTGTTCAAGAATTCTTTCTCAATCCGAGTCAAGGACCCTTCTGCCAGCCAGGCTGAGGTTTCACCTAGTGTGCAGGGAGAGACCTCCCCAGCAACATTATCATAATCTCACATCAATAAGCGCAGTCAATGTTTCATTCAATTCATTAATGTGAGAACTGGCAAAAAGACAAAGCCAGTACCATGAAGATATGAAAAATGTGTTTTACATGATCAGTGAAAAAAAGGAATGCTAAAATAAGAGTGCTCTGTCAGCCACAATGCTGATTCATGTCCTACAAGGCAATAAAACCTTAATCTTTGGGTTATCTTCTCTACTGAATAAGAAAGAAAGTCCCTTCTCAGTTTAATACAACTTAATCTCTAACTTTTCAGAGCTGTAAAATAAATGGAATCTAATCAAACTGCAAACAGCAAGTCAAACAATGTTATATTCCCTGAGACTGAGATGACCCTGAGGCAGGCTTAGAAAATGTAGTGTATCATTAAAATGTCTGGAAATCTTTTTACTTTATTCCCAAGTTTTAGATAACTTTCCTGGACACTTTTTTTTTTCCGTAACCTCAGTGACCTGGTTTCCCTCTGACCACACTGCTGTGCATAAGCCCCAGGAACTACCCCGCGTTCACACACACACACACACACACTCACTCATACACACGCGCACACTCACACATGCCTCATGGCCCCACTTGCGGCTGGGGCACAGGCATGAGGTTTGCTCTGGACCTGATGGACCTCAGACATGACCTAGCTCTCTTGGCAGGGTGCCAGTTCATGGGTGAAGACAAAGTTTTCCAGACCCCATAGACCAAAGGGTCTCAGACATTAGCATGTATGAAATCCCCTGGGGTTTCTGACTCCATGAGCCTGGAGTGGGGCTCAGGTGTGGTAACGATCCTTCCCCAGTGATTCCGGCCTCCCTGCCTTCTAGTCCATCAGGTCACCCGCCCCCACCTCCCTGTACCCCTGAGTCATTTCACATGTTGGTTTGTGGGAATTTGCAGGAAAATAAATGATTTACAAACATGTGCACGCTTTCACATTAGTCGGTGCCCCCACCCCCACCCTGAGGGGGGCCAGAACTCAGATGCCTGTGGCCCCTCGTCCAGGCAACCTTGGGAACTAATTAAAAATCATTTTTTCAGCACAACTGGGGATTCAGCGGGGTGTTCACAGGAAGAGATGACAGATGCCACTACTCAGGTTGAGAAGGGTGGCAGAAATGTCCTGAGGGGGTTTGGTGTGTCCACACAGGACACCTGGACCCTGCATGCCCACTGAGCCCCAGTAGCTGGGGAGCCTGAGGGGAACCTGCAGGCACGAACTGCAGCCCCGTGCAGCCCAGAGAAGTGCTTCTCCAGTTTGCTGGGATCCAGGTGGGAGAACCGTCCTGAGGAGGGCTGCCACTAGGGAGCCAGGGGGCCCCAGTCCAGGCGGGAGCACCTTGGACTCACCACCCCCGCCTCGTCACTAACTGAGGATTCTTATTTGACTCTGTGGAGATGAGAAGACAACCCCAATAATGTCTGAAGTTGAACTTCCTACCACCCAGGTAGAGGAATCCTTGGAAGTGGAAGAGGTTATCATCACACTGAGAAAAAAGTAGAGAGGAGATTTAGTGTAGCTATTGATAGCAGGGACTCCGGAGCTGGACAGTTCTAGGGTTAAACTCTTATTAATTAGCTGTGCGACTCTGAGCCAATCACTTTATCCGTCCTCAGTTTTCTCACCTCTAAAATGAGGATGGCAATAGTCCCAACCTCGTAAGGTCGCTGAGGAGTCTGAATGAGTTCACAAAGGCAGAGCATTGGCACCACGCCTGACGCTGAGCGCACATCGGTGTCCATCCTGGCTCTTCTGCGACTCAGATGCTCTGGGATGCCGGTCACACCCGCTACACCGCCAGGGCACACTAACAAACCACATCCACGAGAACAATTTTACTCACTGGACAAAGTGTTTCGCCTCAGTTTCTAACTTTGTTCTTCCACAGATGAGTTCCTAAGATTGAAGCTTGTCTATATAAATTTCTGCAGGGCGGTGGGGGAGGTTAGTAGAGAGGTTTGGGCCAACTATGCGGGAATTTAACTTCAGTACTTAGGAATGAAGTAAGAATATGACCATTTATACCCTATATGTACTTATATATTCTCTTTATTCAGCTGTTTTGATGATTCATTTATTTATTTCACAAATTATTGTGCTGTTGAATTTATTTTTAACCTTTTATGTTTCACACAAAAAAAATACATGGTCCAGGGTATTAATAGAATCTAAAAAATATGGTTAAACCTAATGGAAAAAGAAACATCACCCAAAACATAATTCTAGAAATGACCTCAGGGACCCCTTTTTAAAATGAATGCGTGCCTTGCTTTGCTCTTGAAGGTTGTTCTGGGGGTGTTTAGAGGTGGTGTGGATGGGCTGCATGCAGAGAGAAAGAAAAAGAACCCCTTCCCAGCAGGGAAGATGAAGATGAAGATGGCATGGCCAATGGCCACGTGACCAGGCAGCCGTGCTCAGCTCTCTGATCTAGCCACAGGCAGGGTTCTCCTGAATATGAAGGATAAAAGCCAAAATTTCAGCAAATTTTAGCCTCTGGCCCAAGCTTCTGAACACGAAAGCTGGAGGTACCAGTCCCTCTGCAAAGCTCATTCAAAATCTGGAATGAACGAGCTGAATGCCAGAAGGAAGTGAGAAATCTCTGTTTCTCCATTTATGTGATCAGGGCTTGAACCAGAGTTCAGGTTGCCGGGCACAGTTACAGCCCCTGGACACTGGCCCAGTCAACATTCCTGGCAGCGTGTGCACCCCAGGGCTGCATTCTCCCTGAGCGGCCTTCCTTTTCTAACCTGGAGAAAGGCAGGGCTCTTAGTTAAAGCAGAGCCTCAGACACAGCACCTGGAGGCAGGTGGTTTACTCGGAAGGTGAGCCCAGGAAGCAGGAGAGAGTGAGGGAGAGAGGAGGGAGGAAAGGCGGGTGTGGGTGAGAAGCTGCGTTACTGCGTGACGGAGATGGCCAGCGGCGGTGAGCACGCGGCAGGGGCAGGGGCTCCGCCCTGCTGCCGCCTCCTGAGAAGTGAAGCCCTCAATGCCCCATTCCTTGTTAGTGAAGGGTGCTCCCAAGGGGGTCACTTTCAGGTAAAGCTCACCAGAAGGCCCAGTGGACCGGTTAACATTAGAGAAAGCCCTGGGTTAGTAAGAGGCAAGATGCAGGGGCACACACCTTAGGGCAAGTCGTCGGGGTGAGGGGGTTCTGGGCTTTCCCCAAACTCCACAGTACCTGCTGGAGTCAGAGAGAGCTGACGGGCTGTGACATGGGGCGTCCACGGAGCCTGCCACAGGACAGTGTAAGCTGGTCTGCATTTCCAGAGCCCGAGCCAGAGGCCCATTTCTCAGAGAGGACAATCGAGGCTCAGAGAGCTTGAACCCCAGGAAGTGGGGGAAAGGGCTGACCCTGTGTGTCCCACCTCCTGTCACAGCAGTCCTGCAGCTCCAATCCCCTCATGGCAGGAGTCCCCTGAGTCCTCGCCCTCTATTCTGTCCTTATAGAAAGCTCCCCTGCCCATGGCCGGAGCAGCCTGACACCAGCTGGGGCCCCGCTCCTGTGGAGGGGCCGTGTGTGCAGCCTATGGTTGACCATGTGAGCCCTTGGTTCCAGACTTCACCTCTTCCTAGCTGTTTGACCTAGAGTTCATTACCTAGTCTCTCGGGAATGTAAGTCTAGACAATGATTCCTGAAACGCAGCCCCTGAACCAGAAGCATCAGCCTCACCTGCAAACTTGTTAGTAATCCAGATTTCCTGCCCTGCTCCAGACCTGCTGAATCAGAAGCCCTGGAGATGGGGACTATTAACCTGTGTTTTCATAAGCCCTCAGGCAATCCCAATGCCCACTCTAATTCGAGAATCACTGGTTTAGGAAATCAGGGGGAAGGGGCTTTGTTCATTTGCTGCCTCCTCAGAACCTAGCATGGAGTCTGACATGCAGTAGGTGCTCGAGACATATTTGTTGAATGAGTGCTGAATGGACTGAGTGCTTTCCAAGAGCAGGGCTGCCTTTTAGATGCTTTACAAATATTAATTCATTTAATCCTCAGTCAGTGCTATAAATTAGGCGCTCTGATCATCTCATTTTACAGCTGAGGAACCTGAGAGACAGAGGAAAGCAGGGATGAATAAAAGCAACCTATGCCAGACAGCAATCAGTGATGTGGAGAAAAACAGAGTAGGGCGAGGGGCTGGGGGTCCCTCCTTCCACAGGGCTCAGGGCAGACATCTTTGAGAAGGCAGCTTGTGGGGAAAGGCCTGAAGGCTGTTAATGAGCAAGTCAGGTATTCCAAAGGGAGAGAGTCCAAGGCAAAAAACAACAGCTAGTGCCAAGGCCCTGGGGCAGGAGCCGGGCTGTGCCTGGCAAGACGACACCTTGACGTCAGTCATGTCGGGAGCACTGTGCAGTGAGTGGGGACCGGCTGGACTTCAGCTCCCTGTGCTCCTGGCTGGCTCCTTCCCACAGGCACAATCCACACAACAGACGGTGGTGGCCCGGTGGGGCTCAGGGACAGCAAGGAGGTCTAAGTGACTGGAGCCAAGTGAGTGACTAATGGGAGGAGAGGTGAGTACCTAGAGTCTGGTGAGTTAGGTAAGGAACCTGACTTTTACCCTGGGTGAAACGGGAGCCAATCAGAGGGCTCTGAGCAGAGGAGTGACGTGATCCAACTCAGAATCTCTCGGCCTGTGAGGTGGAAAGTGGGCTACTAGAGGGCAAAGGTGGAAACAGGGCAACCACTGAGGAGGCTGTAACTAATAGTTTAGGAAAGTAAGAGTGCAGGGAATGGCTTCCCATAGTAAGTCTAGTGGTGCCCAGCCCAGAGGGACACACAGATTAGAAGGGCAGAAGTTGTAAGAAACTTGTTCAGCCAACTACTGTGCTTTGAGACAGTCACTATTATGCATTTTTCCTACATTTTCAAGTTATTTTATGTACCATGAGCTAAGTAGCATCAGTACAGATAAAGAGACTGAGACTCAAAGAGGTGAAGTGTATTACTCAAATTCTCACACTCAGATCTCTCAGACCTCAAAGAAGGGCTCATGTGTCCACCATCTCTGAGCTGGCAGCTGAAGTGTCACAGTAACTAATGAACAGCTCCTTAAAACATAAGCTAGTGCTGGTTCCAGGCTGTTGCGCGCATGACATCATTCTCACCACGTCCTCCTGTTCCCCTGGGCTGGAGAGGACTCGGTCAGGGCCAGTGAGCTAGAAACTGCACCTGTACCAAGTAAACCTATGGAACCCTCATTTGAAAGGTTTCCTGGGGAGACTGAAAATGAAGTTTAAGAAGCTCTGTAGAGAACTGTCTGAGTTACTGTTGCTGCATAAAAGCTACCCCAACACTTCAACGCTTAAAGCAACCACTTGATGTTGCTCATGATTCTGTGGGTCAGGAAGTCACCAAGGGCTTGACTGGCAGCTTTCTCTCTGGGGTCCCTGAGGCAGGTGGGGTGCAACTGCAGCCAGTTGTCAGCAGGCGCTCTGGCACCTAAAGGCTCCACTGCCACTTTCTGTGGCTCAGAGCTCAGCCAGGCTGTCAGTCAGAGTGCATGTGCTTGGCCTCTCCAGACCGGTGCCTCCAGGTAGCCAGACCGTTTTCATAATGTGTGAGCATCACAAAACAACCAGGTGGAGCTACATGGCCTTTGGTGACAAGGTTCAGAAATCACAGAGCATCACTTCGGCCCCAGCTACATAGTGAAGCCATCACAGCCCATCCAGTCTTGGAGAAAGGGGACCCAGACCCTATCTCTCCATGGGAAGTGCATCAAGGAATTTGTGTATGTACTGTAAAACTTCCAAGAACATGTGGTCTGGCAGTGTTCAAAAACCATCTGCCTAACTCATATCCATTGCTGGTGAGAAAGTAAATTGGTGTAAATCCAATAGAAAGCAACTTGGAAATAGTTATCAAAATTACAAATCCATATATTCTTAAACTGAGCGATTCCACTTCTGGAAATTTATCTTCCAGCTGTGGTCAACTCAAATCACTACAAGTCATCTTCAGTATTTCGGGAGTGTTAAGGATGTAGGGCCAGCATTTCCACTAAAAAAGATGGGGATTCTTTGTCCATTTAAGAAGACCACAAAGTTATTAAGTATATTAGGTAAGCCTAACTATTATTTGGTCTCCAATGTGCCCAGCATGTTACCTGCTTTTCATCCACTATTTCTAATTCTTTGTACAACTCTCTAAGGTTAATTATTTCTATTTCTCTGGAGGTTTGGAAAAATGTGACTTGCACAAGGCTGCCCAGCTGGCTAAGTAAGGGTCCTAAACTCCAGATCCAGCTCTGATGGGCTCCATGAACTGATTTCCAGTAAAATTCAGTCTTTAAAGTTATATGCTTACATTGAGAATCTCTAATTTATGCATCTCAAACCACTGCACAGTATAAGAGAACATTTCACCACAAGCTCTTCCTGCCAGAAGTAACATGTAAAGATGATTCCATACAAGTCTTTGAAAGAGAAAGCCTATGAGATTAACGTTTCTATTGAATATTTCTTTAAAAATGGAAATTACTCTTGCTGTGCGTTAAGAACAAGCATCACCCAGCATCTCTTATTAAGAAATTCATGGAAATTGAATCACGGCACAATCTTCCCCTCTTGTCGACGTTGTGCAAGGACAGCTGGAAGATTTGAGAAGAAAGAGTTTCATATGGATCAGTAGAGGCCTTTTATTGCCCCAAATGAGGAGTAGGCATAGAAGATGAGCAAAAATGTGTTGTCTTGATTGAGTTAGCTGACATTCCCTGATTCCCCCAAGTGCCACTGGAGGGAGCTGTCCGTGGAAGGGGTGCCACATCCCAGCACCTTACACACACTGAAGTCACACCTACACCCACGTGCACATCCTCACTGTGTACCTGAAATTTACCTCTGCTTTTGTCACTGAAATATGAATGCACAGAAAATTCTCCATCTTAGAAAATCTAGGGAAATTCTCCATCTTTCCTAGTTTCTTAAGCTGAATGGGCCCCTCCCTGCTCAGACATTTACAATAAGCCCATATTGCTCTCTGTAGCAAATCCAAACTCCTCTCACAGTAACTTAAAAAGTACTTGTAAAGAAACTTATTATGAAGCATCATGCAGTCTTTCCCAACGTTCTTTCTGCCTCACTCGGTCCAGTCTCTGATACTCTTGCATAAACCAGACCCTCTCCCCAGGAACCCTCCCACGGTGCCTCACCCAGTATAGCTCCCCCTTCCCCAACTGCCTACGGTATTTAGAACCTTTAGGGTCCAACTGAACAGTTGGTTGTCTTTGACCTTGAAAACCCTCTAATTCAGCGGTCCACAAATACTGATGCCCGTAAGAATCACCTGGAAGGTTCTGAACAGGTGGCTGGGCACCACTCAGGGTTTCTAATTCAGTAGATCTGGGGTGCAGTCCAAGAATGTGCATTGCTACCAAGTCCCCAGGTACTGCTCACGGTGCTGGTCTGGGGGAGGAGGACAACGTGCTGCTGAATGAGCTATGCCTCAGGGTCTTCATTGGCAGTAATGTCACTTCAAAGGCCTATTGAAAAAAACTGAAATAGTGTTTTTTAATGTTTAGTACAGTTCCTGGTGCATCGTAAGATCTCTATGCATGGTAGCTATTATTTCTAGGAGAAAAAGGACCAAATTTCCTGGGGATTACCTGTGTAACCAAAGTACCACCCAGCTGATGGTCTATCCAACTGGGCTCAAGGCCCACTGGCACGGCGGCCCCATCCCTTGCCGGGCCCCGAAAGGAAGCTGCGCGAATCTTCACTCACCCACTTTATTTAAGTCTATCTTAAAGGGAAGGGCAATTGTGGATGATGTTTCCCATGATCATGAGACCCTCTCAAAGCTGAACACCTGGGATTCATTCAACTTTCAATTAAAAATAGCTACATTTTCCAATGAGGTATTCTGTAGAAATATTATTTTTACTTCATTGTAACTTCTAGTAACTGAGACAAAAAGCAAAGTATCCTATAGTTTGTCCAAATTATCTTTTCTTATCTTGATTCCTCATTAGGAAAAACAACCAACAAGGAAAAAGAATAATTTATCATTATAAAACCAGTTCTGACTACCTTTGCTGGCAACGATAGCTAGAAAGAATGGTGGGGTTTATGGATCCCTGGACGTTGCATAGCTTCTGTGCAATGTCATCCAACCAGGGACTAGGGGCCGGGGGCGGGGAGTCGGCATCCAGCCTGGGGCCTCCCATTGACCCTGCCGCACAGGGAAGGACAGACTGCCCTCTGGTTCCACAGAGCCAGTGCTCCGCCCACACGCCGGCTTCGGAGCTGGACTTCTCCTGGGACCTCCCGGGAAGCAAACGGACGAGCTCAGGAAGTCTAGGGTGTATCTCCAAGACCCACCACTGCTCTCGGGTCCAGGCCCGGCTCCACACCTTTATAGACTAAGCATCTCATACACAGTAGCTGACGCATGATCGGTGCTCCAGAAATGCTGCTTTGGTTACTCAAATTATGAAAAGGTCATTGTTGGAAGGATTTTTAATCAGTTATGACACTGACATACGTACGGCAGTCATGGTGACTTCAGGAAACAGCGTTAGTGATAAGACATCAGTTAGTGTGCTTTGTGGTCGTTTTCCATACCTGTGTCAGTCAGCATCTGAGCAGAGAAACAGAATCACTAGGAGAAATACAAATAATAAAGGTTTTATTAAAAGGATTTGAATCTCCATGATCCTGAGAGCTGAACAGTTTCCGTAGGCCTGTGTCCCCCATCGGGCTCTAGGGTCTTAGTCAGCGGGGCTTGTCAGCAAAAGGGAAGGTGCATGGGAAGCAGGGGAGAGCAGGGCCGGGGAGACATGCAAGGCTGACCCTGAGGCAGAGCCTCTCCCAGTGCCGCCCCCGCCCCACCCCCGCACCCTCAGGAGCTGGTGGCCTCGTCACGGAAGCAGCCTTGTGCCTGGCATAGGGGCTGGAGAAGCCAGAGGGACATCCGGCAGGAGTTGGGGGACTGCTGCCCCACCCTAGCCAGGCGGGCCCCACGGGAGCAACCGGGGCAGGAGCCCCGCAGACCAGGGCCCCGCGCCGGCCTCCAGCTGCCAGTTCCCTTCTGCCCTCCACGCTTCCTGCACAGCGTCTCAGGGGCTCACGCTGGACGGAGACTGAGCAGGGAAGGGAGCGCTGGGAAACAGTTCCCACTGAGGCCAGGGGTCGCAACGCAAATCCACAGGGCAGGGAAGCAAAAACTCACCTGCTCTGTGGCCAGAAGGCAGATTCTCCTGCGGGTGAGCCGCCTTGCTCCAGCTCAGAGTGGTTCCAGGCCCAAGGTTCAGGTGGACAAGCTGGCCATCCACCCTGACTCCAGTTAAATTTTAGAAAAGATGCTAAAGAGAAGAGGAGCAGAGTTCACATGACCACCTTACAAATGTTAGGGAATATAATTCATTCCACGGGGTTTAGTGCCCATCAGACAAGTTAGACAACTAAGGACAGAGTCCTGATGAGCCAGCCCTTCCAGGCAAGATGGAGTCAGAAACTGGACTGCATAAAAGCCCCTCAGGTGGGGACCAAAAGGCAGATCTCCTGCCGGACCCTGCCACAGCAGGTCTGGGAAGAATCCCAGGAATCTCTGATCCACTAACATGTTTCTCACGCGGTGGGCTTTTGTCCACATGTCAAGGAAGACTTAGCTAGAGGCCTGCAAGTCAGCTTGGAAACTCCCAAACCTCCCCTGTTTGCAAAAAGCTGGTGACTGCCTAGGTTATTTTAATAGAGGGAAATCATAGAACATTTTTATAGAGAGGCAGCAGTGGGAAATAAAAAATCTGTTGTTTACATTGATGTTCTAATTATTTTAGAATCCTACTTATTAAGGGTGCATAAATGTTATCTGCCCTGCTAATAAAGAACCTGATGGTTGTCAAATCGCATGCTCCACTCTGACGTGCCTCAGCCCCACACTTTCTCCGCTTCAAAGCAGCCACGGGGTGCTGACGCCACCCAGCAGCCACAATGAGCACCCGCTAAGTGCAAAGCAAGACGTCCTGAGCCCAGGACGTCAGAATGTGACAGGCACAGTGACAGCAAATGACACACTGAAGTTTGGGAACAGCCCACAGTTGAATTTTATTTTTAGTCACAAATAACTGAGAATTTTCTGGATGTTCTTCCTCGACTGCTTGAGAGAATAGAAAGAACGTGGACCTTGGAATTTGGCAGACTTGTTTTAAATCCCTGCTCCCCGGCGCAAAGCCATGCTCACATCTTGTGCCTGACCTCATCTTGGCTGTCCAACGTCACGCAGATGTCAAGTGATGGCGGCTTGCGGGACTTCACCGAGTATAAAGCTTTCCCAGGACTCCTCTAAGGCAGGGGATGCGTGGGGCACTGTGGGAGCCCATGGGTCATTCACATATAGTTTACCGCCCTGTAGTAACCTTAACCACAGGGGTCCGGGGCAAAGGCTTCACTTTCCTCACTCAGGCAGGCAGTTCTGCGGAGCATCCTACTGGCTTCTAGAAGATTCAGTAAGCCGTAGGAAGCCCAGTAGCCTAGAGATACGACTAATTCAAGAAAATCCACCCTTGTGTTATTTTTCCTCCTTTCACTCCTGTTCTCTGATCACTTTCCAAAACAAACTACCTGGGCACCAGCCTTTGTCTGGTGTTGTTTCCTCAGGGAACTCAGGCTAAGGCAGATTACAACCCCAGGCAATTCATTTATCCTCTCCAGGCCTTAGTTTTATCACCTGCAATAGGAGATTTTGGCAATATGCAATATCCTCTCAAGGATAGTGTGAAAACTAAATGAAATTCCTTAGGAAAATCACTTTAACAGTGTCTGGTCTGTAACAAAGCCTCAGTATCTGGCGGGGGGGGGGGGTCTCTCTGTTAACTGGTAACTTCTTGGTGGGGACAATTTCTTCTTTTTTTGATATATTTTTTTATTGAAGTATAGTTGACATACAGTATTATATTGGTTTCAAGCATACAGTAGTGATTCAACAGTTATCTACATTATTAAATGCTCACCCCAGCTAGTATAGTTACTGTTGACATAGATGTTAGAACTATTGACTATATTCTCTATGCTGTATTTTCATATGCATGAATAATTTATATTATGATTGAGATTTTATGCCTCTTTATCTCCTTCAACTATTTCACCTGTCCACCCCAACCCTTCCCCCATGGTAACCACCAGTCTCAGTGTCTATGAGCCTACTGCTATTCTGTTCATTTTGTTTTGTTTTGGTTTTAGAATCCACACATAAGTGAAATTATATGGTGTTTGCCTTTCTCCACCTGGCTTATTTCACTTAGCATTGTACCCTCTAGGTCCACCCATGTTGTCACAAATGGCAAGATTGCTTTCTTTTTTATGGCTGAATAATACTCCATTGTGTATATGTACCACATCTTTATCCATTTACCTGTTGATGGACACTTTGGTTGCTTCCATATCTTGGCTATTATAAATAATGTGGCAATAAACATAGGGGTGCATGTATCTTTTTCAATCAGAGATTTTGTTTTCTTCTGTTAATATCCTAGAAATGAGGGAGGGAACAAGCAAAATCAGGATTTGTAAGAGATGGGGTGACACCAGAATTTACAATGGATTTATTTATACATTTTTGGGGACATGATTTTAGCTAGAAGCTGGCAACAGAGCCAGAGTGGGTGTTCTGTGCTTTGTAGGTGGACCAGGCACAAGAAGGAGCACAATGTTAGTGGCCCATGAATCTCCATGAAAGTCTTAAATTTGGTGGTGGAACCTCAGGACAGGCCCCCGCTGTGGCATGTCTGCCAGGATGTCCATCAGCTACTCCACTTAGGCAAAGTCTGTGACCTTTACAATAGTAGAGTTTGTCCAGTGGTACCAACTAAGGGCTCATTGGTCAAAATGCCCTCCTCCTGCAGGATGGGACTCTGCCAGGCCGAGAGCTGGGATAGCCCTCCAGAGAGGGGTGAGTTGAGAAGACCCTGGCCAATGTACATGGCCCTGCTCGGGGAGCCCCATGCCATTGGTGCCAAATTCCCGGGCTCTCCTCCTACACACACTTCATAGTCAAGGCAGCAAATATTGTTTTGAAAAGCAGGCTTGCAGAGGGCTTACCTGAACAGCACTGCTCTGGGAACCTCCCTGGTAGGTGGGAGGGAGGGCCTCAGGCTTCTCTCCTCCTCAGCTTCCTTAAATTTTAGCCTCTCAGTCTCACCAGAGTATGGGACTCCCACCACCACAACAACCCCACCAAGCCATGCTTCCCCTGCACACCTATGGAGCATAGGAAGTTCACACTCTGTGCACACATCACACACACACACTGGCAACATTCGTTCTAAGGAATGATACAGAAGGACCCACAAAGAAGATTAGCCTGGCCCCATCCCCATTTCCCCAGCATTTAGGTTCCAGGACTACACCCCACACAACTCCAAGAAGCACATTTCCTGTCACACTGCTGGGCTCCCAGAACCCTAAAATGTACATGCACCACCTGGAGATCCTGTTAAGTGCTGGTTATGACTCAGTGGGCCTGGTGGGCCAGCAGGTCCCAGCTTCTGCTCAGGGGCCACACCTTGAACAGCAAGGTCATGTGCATGTGCAAGGCATCCCTGGGATCGGGCAGAGCACAGCTAAAGACTGTGACCTGGAAGGTATGCGTACCTGGGCCTCCACCCTTGTCTACACCACTTAGAGTGGCCTGTCCTCCTTCCCTCCCCTCCCTAGAGTACCAAGTCCAGCAATAAACATGATCTTCTCCACCCCAGCTCTCCAAGGCATTCAGTCCAGGGATTTCATTCCATTTTATCATATCCTAGGCTGAGTGTTAGCCTTAGAAGATCCATTACAAACTAACCATGTGGCTTGGACAAGTCACCAAATTGGAAACGTGTTCTTATCTTTCAAATGGATAGTCACACATTTGTATATTCATCCATACACCCAACAGTTGAGATTCACAAGTGCCAGGCCCTTACCCAGCAAATCCCCCAGGTTTTGTGAAGCTCAGAGATTGTATGTATGAAACTACTGGAAAAAACAGTATTTCCACCCAAAGCTGGTCACAAAGGTTCATAGCAGCTTCATTCTTAAGAGCCCAAACTGGAAACAACCCTAATGTCTGAAAAATGAACGGATAAACCAATTATGCTCTAGTTACACACTGGAATACTACTTAGCAATAAAAACAGAGTCCATTTCTGATGCATCAGTAACATAGATGAATTTCAAACACATTATTCTGAGCCAGAGAAGTCAGGCAGGCACAAAAGAATACAAAATGTGATTCAAACTCTAGGAAAGGCAAAGCTCACATCAATGACAGAAAGCACACCAGTGCTTGCTGGGAGCTGGATGTTGGGGAGACGGACTGGGAAGAGGAGTTTGTGGAGTGGTGGTGTTTACATGCTGTGTAAGTTTGCCAAAGCCCACTGAACACGTTATTTTAAACATGTGTACTGCATTGTTTGCAAACTGTACCAGAATCAAGCTGCTTTGTAATTTGTAAATACAAAAAAACAGGAGGGACTGCAAAAATATTACTTTGTATCATTCATGTTCATATTGTCCTTATTGCTACTGTGTTTAGAGCTGCCAGCCGGTAACGGTAGCCCGTGCCGTCCATGGTAGTTCATCCCTTCAGTCTGCAAACACTAAATAAGAGCTGTTGGCCAGACATCCGGGTGACAGAAGATGGCCAGAGCGGCTCACGCTGCAGTGAGTGGGACGTGCAGAGCCGGCAGCTCACACACACCCCGGGGACCGCCACAGGCAGGTAAGCTGGGCCCCGAGGAGCAGTAGCTGCTCAGCCCGGGGGCCGCTCCCGGGGCCGGGACCTTGGCCCGCAGCTCAGCGCAGAGAGGGAGACAGGGCTGCGCAGGCCCCACGGGAGGCAGGTGCTGGGAGGCCCACGGCGCGGGGGGCCCGCAGGCAGGAGCGCGCTTCTCAACCATGGACGGTCCAGGGGCCCCCGGAGGGCCCTCTCTCGCCCCCCGGCCGGGCTCCGCCGCGGCTGCTGGCCCAGCGGCTGGTTGCGCCAGGATATGCGCGTCCGACAGGTTCCCAGGTAAAGCGCCGGTGCGGGGGCACGACCTGGAGCCACTGCTGGACGTCAGCGGAGGTGTGGGGACTGGGCAGGCGGCCCCCAATAGGCCACTTTGGCGTGCTCATTCCTTTGAATGGAAACGGCTGGGGAAACGGCAGTAGCAGGAGCGGGTCTCGGACCCTCTGTGTGCCTTGCCTGGAAACCAGGGAAGAAGTCTGCATGGGAAGTACCCTCCTTGCACCGGGAGGATCAGGGACACCCTTATCCGCACAAGAACTTCACGGCCAAAGCCTGTATGAACACACCTTGCTGTGTCTGCTGATTTCCTACCCAACCCAAATGCTGCTTGGAATCCTTACTAACGCCAGCTCCCAAGCACACGGTCTCTTTTCCCGTCGATTCCTTACAGATCCCGTTTCTTTGTCTAGAAGGTATAAAAGCTGCCTGGCTGGCTCTTTCCTTTGGGTCTCAGTTTTATTATTGGGCCTCCATACAGAAGGAATTAAACTCTGGCTTTTTCTCCTGTTAATCTGTCTCCTGTCAATTTGATTCTTAGACCAGCTTGAAGAGCCTGGACAGTAGCAAAATTCTTCCTCCCCAACAGAGGCACGGGACGCTCAAGGCCAAGACCTGACCACGGGGAGCTGAGGCCCTTCCCTGCGGCCCCACCTCTGCTGTGCTGGGCCCATGCTCTTGAAGTTCCCTTCCTCCAGAATATCTTCAGGCAGTTCTGCCTCTGGCCCTGCAATGTGTCTGACCTTTTCCAGGCTGCACCACCTCCTCATAAGGAGACACAGCTTTTATGAGTTACCTGGGCACGGGCCCCCACACTCCCTCCAGACGCCTGACTCCCTGCTTGACTTCTTATGGAAACTGTCAACTTTCAGTGACCTCCTTTCCTTCCCAGGTAATGGGACAGTGGAGTAATTTCCCTACCCATGAACACTGTCCCATCACTTCCCACCTATGAAAAGCAAAAATAACTGTGAGCAAAAATAACCAAGAACCTATTTGCCTCTGTCTTGGTTATTTATATTGGCTCACTTATTCTGATAAGGGACCAATTTTCACGTCGTTGACAGACTAGGGACATTGGAATTAGAAACCGAGAGAGATGTTAGTGAAAGAGAACACAAGCTAAGCTTTCTTTTCTAACAGATCTAATAACTTTGGCCCATTTGAAGCATTAGGTTCTACTATGTAAAACTGCTCTTCCTCAAGATCACAGCAGTCAAATTATTGGCAATTTTGTGTGTTTCAACACAATTATATTAAATATATATACTTTTATAAGCTTCCTAATTGTTTACAGATATTATATATGTCTGATTACATATTCTAATTTCATTTATATCCTAACTTTTTATCTATCTTAATAGATACTAACTATATAGATATACGTTTATTATATACCTCATTTTAAACATTTTAACATTAAAACATTATATTTTGTTATATATCCTAATCATATATATATATCCTCATTACATATTTTAATTATATATATATATCCTAATTTTCTATCTTCTGATTTTAACATTTTTATTATATATGTATATGTGTAGATAAGGATATGCACATTAGGATGTATGTGAAGTTACAGTATACTTATATTATGAAAGATACATGCACACATTCATGACAGACTGAATTCAAAATCTGGTCTGTGAAGAAAATCAGGACAGTCCGACTTTTCTGGTTGCTTGGTGAATGTGTGTGGATTTCTGAGAGCACACCACCACCTTGTGTCTCCCTGCAGAAGTACATGTATATCGGAGCATAGTGCCCTAGAAGAGACTTGGGGTTGCTCATTTATTCATGTAATAAACATTTGCTTAATGTCTACCATGAACCCTGCACTGAGATGGCTTCAGAGGACACTGATTTCCAGTCTGAGGCCACTATAGAAGCCTTCAGGGTGTAATAGTGCCACCCCCCAGGCAAGAACATCAGTGTAAGAAGCAGCTGGGTGTGGGATGTGAGTTGGACTGTGTGTGTCCCTTGGAACTGGAACAGCCAGTGCTCAGCTCTAGACAACTGCTCCGAGAGGGAAGTATGGGCATAGCATTCTTTCCCCTGAGAAATCAGAAATTCCAGTGTTGGTGTGTAAATCCCTGATTTTTAAATAACAACTAATTCTAATGATTTCTAAATACCATGAGCCAAAATTCCACAGCCACAGGCTACATTTGGCTCACATCCTGCCAGGTTTGAACCCCTGGTTTGTGCTTTCTTTACACTTTCCACCACACTAGTTGGGTCTCAAGAATGAGAGGAAGTACATGCTGACCCTTAGGGATGCAGTGGTGAGCAGACACAGCCCTCCTCTCGTGAGGCTACAAAAATTACAATTACTTAACATCTATAGCAGTAAGAAAATGTTCTAGACTTGTAAAAAGCACACCAGTCTAGCATACCCACTAATCCTGCTCTGGAACAATCTGACAATCTGCCAGTCCCTGAATCCTTGCAAGCCACAGAATAGACAGTAGATGATTAAGAGGAAATAATAGCAGCCCATCTTACAAAGAGCTAATCATCTCCTTAATTACAGTTCACCATCTGAAGGTGGATGTTGAATTGGTAAAGGAAAAGTTACAGGAAGATAGAGACCAACCACATCCCACAGTGTTGGTGATTTGGTTATCTACTGTGACGAGTATCAAAAGGATTTGGAACTAATAAAACTAACTTAGAACCCACCAGGAGAGGCTTAAAGATGGCAGCATGAGAAGTGAGACAGAAACCTCCCTCTACAACCATATTTAAGATGAAAATACAGCAAATACAACTAATCCTGAAAGAGCTACCAGAAAGAAAACTGCGACAGACTGCCTACATCTGGGGAAAAGAGAAGACCTCACGGAAAGGGTAAAGTAGCAAAGCCATGATCCATGGGACCCAAGGCCTCCCTCTCCTCCAGCTCAACAGGAGGAGGAGGAGGAATGGAGTGGAGAGGGAGTAGAAGCCCATGACTGCTGAGCACCCAGCCCTGGAGATCTGCTCCAGGAGGATGACCCCACATTACATGGTGCTCTGGGGATTAGTGGGGTTGGAAACAAAGACGGGTGGAATACTTGGAGAGACTGAGATTCCAGCTGCTTGTGGAGAACAGGTACCCACAACAGGCCACTCCAGGACAAAAGAAAGCTGGGCACTTTGAAAGACTTCCCAACAGTGAGAGGGCTGCTAAGGGGCAAGGATTACATAGCTTGCTGCTCAGGAGAACAGACAAGTGGGCAAAATCATCCTGGCACACTAGCCCAGAAGGTTAGAAACTCTCAGAAGCTTCTGGTGCTCCATAACCCCAGCTGGCAATGCACGCCAAAGCACCCCCCTGTGATATGCAGCCTGCTGCTCCTTCCTCCCGACCGTCGTTGGCTCACAAACCTGCTGCCCCAGCCAATGTGCCAGGCCAGCCAGAGGGCAGCTCTGCCTTTGGCAGCTACAAGGGCATAACACAGAGGCTTCTCCCTGCATGCATGGCACATGGGCCCTAGCAGTGGAAGCAGACTCTGCAGCCAGGAACCAGGAGAGAGCCCTTTCCTTGCAGCAGGCACCGACACTGCTCACCTGCGATTCCTGCCATCGCCCCAGGTGTTGGGCAGCTCCAAAGAGTAGAGCTTCTGGGCACTAGACAGTGCCGCCTATACAAAGTTATTATTCCATAGTAATCATTACAAAAATGAAACAGCAAAAAACTAGGGTACAAACCCAAATCCCACAAACAGCAGCAAGAGGGCTAAGTGAAACTGAAATCACCAATCTTCCAGATAAAGATTTCAAAATTAAAATCATAAACTTGCTCATGGAGCTACAGAAAAATATTCAAGACCTCAGGAAGGACTTCAAGAAAGAGATAAAAACTTTAAAAAATACAGTATCTGAAATGAAACATACAATGGAGGGATTTAAAACTAGTTTAGATGAGGTAGAGGAGACGGTAAATGAAATAGAAATTGGAGAACAGGAATACAAAGAACCTGAGTCACAGAGAGAAAAAAGGATCTCTAGGAATGAAAAAATATTAAGAGAACTGTGTGATCAATCCAAACAGAACAATATTCGCATAATAGGGGTACCAGAAGAAGAAAAGGGATAAAAAGGGATGGAAATTGTCTTTGAAGAAATAATCGCTGAAAACTGCCCCAATCTGGGGAAGGAAATATTCTCTCAGACCATGGAAGTGCACAGATCTCCCAAGGAAGACAACACCAAGACATATAATAATTAAAATGACAAAGATCAAGGACAAGGACAGAGTATTAAAAGCAATTAAAGAGAGAAAAAAGATCACATACAAAGGAAAGCCCACCAGGCTATCATCAGACTTCTCAGCAGAAACCTTACAGGCCAGAAGGGAGTGGCATGATATACTTAATGCAATGAAACAGAAGGGCCATGAACTAAGAATACTTTACCCATCAAGATTATCATTTAAATTTGAAGGAGTGATTAAACAATTTCCAGATAAGCAAAAGCTGAGAGAATTTAGCTCCCACAAACCATCTGTACAGTGTATTTTGGAGGAACTGCTATAGATGGAAGTGTTCCTAAGTCTAAATAACTGTCACCAGAGAAAATGAAACCACAGCAAAGGAAGTAGATCAATTGATTACTAAGTAAATGCAAAATTAAGTCAACTACCCACAAAGTCAGTCAAGGGATACACAAAGGGTACAGAATATGACACCTAATATGTAAGAGTAGAGGAGGAAGAAAAAGAAGGGGGGGGAAGAACCTTTAGATTGTGTTTGAAATAGTGTACTAAGCAAGTTAAGTTAGGCTGTTACATAGTAAAGAAGCTACTCAAACCTTTGGTAACCATGAATCTAGAGCCTGCAATGGCAATAAGTACATATCTATCAATAATTACTCTAAGTGTAAATGGACTGAATGCACCAATCAAAAGACACATTGTTACAGAATGTTTAAAAAATATCACAAGACCCATCTATATGTTGCCTACCAGAGACTCACTTCAAACCCAAAGACATACACAAACTAAAAGTGAAGGGATGGAAAAGATATTCCATGCAAATAATAGAAAAAAGCAGGTGTTGCAGTACTTGTATCAGACAAAACAGACTTCAAAACAAAGAATGTAACAAGAGACAAAGAAAGACATTACATAAAGATAAAGGGGTCAGTCGAACAAGAGGACATAACCATTACAAACATCTGTGCACCCAACAGAGGATCACCTACATATGTGAAACAAATATTAACAGGATTAAAAGGGGGAATAGAATGCAATGCATTCATTTTAGGAGCCTTCAACACACCACTCATTCCAAAGGACAGACCAACCAGGCAGAAAATAAGTAAGGAGACAGACAGAGGCACTGAGCAACACATTAGAACAGATGGACCTAAAAGACACCTACAGAACACTCCACTCAAGAGCAACAGGGTACACATTCTTCTCAAGTGCACATGGAACATTTTCCAGAATAGATCACATACTAGGCCACAAAAAGAGCCTCAGTAAACTCAGATTTGGGATTGTACCAACCAGCTTCTTAGACCACAAAGGTATGAATCTAGAAATAAACTATGCAAAGAAAACCCAAACTCCCACAAACATGTGGAGGCTTAACAACATGCTCTGAAATAATCAATGTGTCAAGGACCAAATTAAAACAGAGATCAAGCAATATATGGAGACAAATGAAAACTAAAACTCAACAGCCCAAAATCTGTGGGATGCAGCGAAGGTAGTTCTAAGAGGAAAGTACATAGAAATACAGGCCTACCTCAGGAAAGAAGAACAATCCCAAATGAACAGTCTCAACTCACAATTAGTGTAACTGGAAAAAGAAGAACAAATGAGGCCCAAAGTCAGTAGAAGGAGGGACATCATAAAGATCAGACCATAAATAAATAAAATCGATAAGAATAGAACAATAGAAAGAATCAATGAAAGCAGGAGCTGGTTCTTCAAGAAAATAAACAAAATATATAAACCCCTACCCAGACTTATCAAGAAAAAAAGAAAGTGTACACACATAAACAGAATCAGAAATGAGAAAGGAAAAATCACTATGGACACCACAGAAATACAAAGAATTATGAGAGAATACTATAAGAAATTATATGCTAACAAACTGGATAACCTAGAAGAAATGGAAAACTTTCTAGAAAAATACCGCCTTCCAAGACTGACCCAGGAAGAAACAGAAAATCTGAACAGACAAAGTATCAGCAATGAAATTGGATTGGTAATCAAAAAACTACCTAAGAACAAAATTCACAGACCAGATGGCTTCACCACTGAATTTTATCAAACATTTAGAGAAAATCTAATAACCATCCTCCTTAAAGTTTTCCATAAAGTAGAAGAGGAGGGAATACTTCTAAACACATTCTGTGAGGTCCGCAACACTTTAATACCAAAACCAGACAAAGACACCACAAAAAAAAGAAAATTACAGACTAATATTCCTGATGAACATTGATGCAAAAATACTCAACAAAATATTAGCAAATTGCATTCAAAAGTACTTCAAAAAGATCATCCATCATGATCAAGTAGGATTTATTCCAGGGATGCAAGGATGGTACAACATTCGAAAATCCATCAACATCATCCACCACATCAGCAAAAAGGACAAAAACCACATGATCATCTCCATAGATGCTGAAAAAGCATTTGACAAAATTCAACATCATTCATGATAAAAACTCTCAAGAAAATGGGTATAGAGGGCAAGCACCTCAGCATCATAAAGGCCATATATGACAAACCCACAGCCAACATCATACTTAATAGCAAAAAGCTAAAAGCTTTTTTTGTGTGTGCCTCTCCTCAGACATCTTGGCTGACAAGGAAGGTCACTTCTTCTCTCCCTACCCCACCCAAAGGTGCTGGCTTGGCTACACTTAAGAACTGTTACTCTTGCACCACTGTGTTCTTTTTTTTGACCTCTGCCCTACATGCCCTTCAAGCAACTCTGCTCTTTGGATCCCTGACTACAAAAGGCTCCTTTTCTAAAGTGAGCCCATGCCTACCTGGGAGCCTCGGGTTGTTTTATTCAGTTGTCTTCCCTCCTCCCTAACAAGTACAAAATGTATTCACATTTTATAGTACTGAACTTCTTACCAGTATTTTTTTCTATGAATTTTTGCATAATTGAAAGCAGACTGTATAATTTTATTTTGGGACCTTCTTTCTTTTTTAACTTAACATGACAACATGAGCATTCTATTAAAATGCTGAAAACCTCTTCCTGGATGGCAGACTAGGAAACTGCAGGCCCTCTGTCCCTGACAGAGATACCGAGTTAACCATAATGTATGGACTAGCCTACCTCCCTGATAGTTCTAGAGACCAGCAGAGATGTTACAACATCCAGACCATTGTAAAATCAAGCAGGGATTCCAGTGAGAAGGAGGGGATGCTAGAATATATACAGAACTCTTATAATTTAACAACAAAAAAACAGATAACCCAATTAAAAAAGGGGAAAGGACTAGATGTTCTTCCAAAGGTGATATATGAAAGGCCAACAAGCACATGAAAAGATGCTCAGTATCACCAAATATCAGAGAAATGCAAATCAAAACCACAATGAGATACCACCTCATACCCACTGGGATGGATACTATCAAAAATACACAAGTAACAAGTGTTGTTGTAGGTGTAGAGAAACTGGAACACCTGTTTCAATTGGTAAGATTGTGAAGTGGTACAATCACTATAGAAAACAGCAGAGGTTTCTCAAAAAATTAAAATAGAATAAACATATGATCTAGCAATCCCACTTCTGGGTAAATAGCCAAAAGAATTGAAAGCAGGGTCTCAAAGAGGTTTTGTATGTCCATGTCTGTAGCAGCACTAGTCTCAGAAGCCAAGGGGTGGAAGCAGCCCAAATATCCATTGAAAGATGACTAGATAAACAAGTGTGGTATGTACAAAAAATGGAATTTTATTCAGCCTTAAAGAAGGAACTCCTGTCACATTCTACAATGTGGATGAATATTGAGGACATTATGCTAAGTGAAATAAGCCGGTCACCAAAGGACAAAAATTTCAATTCCACTTACATGAAGTATCTAAAGTGGTCAAAATCATAGCAACAGAAAGTCAAATGGTGGTTACCAGTGGCTGGGGAGATGGGGAAAAGGGAAATGTTGTTTAATGGGTATAGAGTGTCTCCGATTTGCCAGATGAAAACCTTCATACCAGTGTGGATATAGTTAACACTATTGGATACTTAAAAACTGGTGATGGTAAACTTTGTGTCATGTGATTTTTTACCAGTTTAAAAACAATCTTATTCCAAGATATAATGTTCATTGATTATATTGTGTTTCATTGTATGACTTACCTTAGTTGGCTTAACCATTCTCCTGCTAGTCATTTAGACCAGGGTAGAGTGAACCTTTTCCTTAAAGGACCAGAAAGTAAATACTTCAGGCTTTGCTGGCGAAAGTCTCTGCTGTTACGGCATGAAGAGAGACGTAAATAATACGGACATGGGTGTGACTGTGCTTCTGTACAACTTTATTTACCAAGATAGGAGGAGGGTTGAATTTGATCCATGGGCCATAGTTTGCTGAGCCCTAATTTAGACTGTTACCAATACTTTGTATTATAAGCAATGCTGCTAATGCACATCTTTGTGAAGATACGTATATATATCTTTTATATCTTTTCTCTTGGGAAAGAGTCCTACAAATGAAGTTAACAGAAAAGAAGTATAGCCATTTCTAACACTCTGGGCTACAGGTTAAAACAGCTCTCTGAACAACTTACCTGACCTTGATTCAGCGACATCATGGACTCTGACCATGGGAATACTTGAAACTAACCTTTCTTTAGCTCTAGGCAGACATTACCAGGCTCAGCTCCCCAGCGCTGCCTCCATCCCCCAGACCCATCAGCCCCTTTCCACTGACAGCCATGCCTACCTGCTTCCATGAGTCTGTGTGCTACCGTCTTCTTCTCAGCCCAGCGGCTTAAAGACGGCAGACTACGCATGTGCCCTTACTTCAGCTCCTGGAAATCCCACTAAAGTGACAGTAAAAAGATTTTTTATGGCATAAAAACATAAGGAGATGATTAAATGTGGGGGGTTGAAAGAAGGAGGACTAGTAACTGACTCAGTGGACTTGAAGAGCTGGATCTTACGCTGATCGTGATGGAAGACAAGAAGCACTCAGTTTGCAGTGGGAACTCCCCAGGGCTCTGTTGCTCAGCGTTTGGTAGCACAAGTGTGGGGGCAGATGGGACTGAAAAGAGGAGGACTGGCTGAAGTCCTTAAGGAGCAGTTAGATCCCCAGATCCTCTCCCCATGTCCACACAGCCAGACAACTCTGGCCCCCACCCCAGAACAAGATGAGAGGCTAACAAGACGTCTCTGGAACAGAGGACACCAGGTAAAAGGAAGATGGGGTACCACACTGAAAACAGGTCTACACTAGAAACAGCCACGGAAAGCTAAACTACACAAGAGCTTACACGCCAAAGACTCAGATTCTCCCCACCCCCTGCTGGCTTGACCCCCAGATCACTGGTGGCTAGAATAGTATCCACCAGACAGGGACTGGGAGATGGTTTTCTGGAGAGGCCTTCAGATGCCCGCGTGTGGGTGATACAGCGCCACAGCAAGGCCGGCTGCCGCACAGGGAAGCCCACGGACGCACCCCTCGTGCTCAGAGTGTCCACGCATCTCTCTAGCTCTTCATTTCAAAATATGAATGGAAAGCCAGGGATCACCACAAATGTGAAAAAAAGCCCCTGATAGAGGTAGAGACCAAAACGGGGAAGAAAATTTTAAAAGAGGAAAACTAAAAATCGAGTGTGATGATTAATTTAATGTGTCAACTTGATTGACCGGGTTAACGGGTACCACATACCTGGTTAGACATTATTTCTGGATATGTCTGTGATGGAGTTTCTGGATGAGATTAATATATGCATCAGTAAATTTCAGATCACCCTCCCCGGTGTGGGTAGGCCTCATCCAGCCTGTCGAAGGCCGGAGCGGAACAGAATTCTTTCCGTTGACTTGGAACATTAGTGTTCTCCTGCGCTCAGACACGAGCTCAGACTGGATCTTATACCCATGACAGTCCTCTTCTCAGGCCTTCAGACCAGGACTGGAACTACGCCTCCTGCTGTCCTGCGTCTCCAGCCAGTCAGCTCCAGATCTTGGGCTTCTACTATTGACTCTGTTTCTCCAGAAAACCCAAAGTAATACAGAGACTGTACAGGGAGATGAAAACCTAGATCACACCCCAAGGAGAAAACTTAGAATGAAATCTTGTTTTTCCCTAAAAAGAGAAATTAAATAATACAAAACCTGATTTTGCCAGGTAGGGCTGAGTTCTGGAGGCACAAATCATTGTTATATCTAAGATTTTTTGCCAACCCCTGAAGAACCAATCTTTGACCCTTCAGGGGACGGTACTGCCCCTATGGAGAATGTATGCCTTAGGGAGCTAAGAGGTATTGTATCCATGAAACGAGATGAAGTTGCTGCTTTAAAAATCGACACTGAAAGAATAAGAAAGGGTTCTTGGAATTTTTCATGTGAAAGAAGAAATTAAAATTTGATGTAAGGATTGAGTTGAATCTCCCCCAAAACAAAACAACTAAGAAACAAAGATGGAGAAAAGGAGAGAACAGATTGTAAAATTATAGCATCAGTTCAGGAATTTCATTTTAATAGTAAGAATACCAGAAAGAGAAAATATATATGGTGTTTGTGTGTATGTGATTGAACAAATAATTTGAGTAAATTTCCCCAAACTGAAGGGTATACATTTCCAAATTCATAGCAGTCACGGAGGGGCCAGCTCAACAGATGAAAATATCTTGGCTCCGGAAAACTGGGAACAAAAACATAGTCTAAGGCCCCCAATCTCTTATTCCGGGGGGTTGTCCTCTAGCTCCTGGTGGGTGAGAATCCTAAAGGTTGGAATGGCCTTCCCAGCAGATCTGACACAGGCTTGCAGCTCATGTTTAAGTTCAGAGTTTTAGAAGGGAAATCCGAGGATGCTTACCACCCTCATTACTTTTTTCTTAATATAAAACCAATACATGCTTATTACAAAAACCACAGAAATTTCAGAAATGTATGAAGAAGAAAAAAGGACCAGCTGTAACTCAATAACCCTGAACTAAATGCTGTGGCCATTTGGATGGGTTCCTTCTGTGGGTTTTTAAAAGAAATTATATATCATCTGCCTATCCTTTTATAATATTATTAAACATAATTAAAACCATTCTAATGTAGTTTTATACTCATGCTTAGTTATATTACACTATATTATGAGCATTTTATCTTTAAAAGTTCTGACAAATAATAGTTTTAACGACTGCACAATATTCTAACTTACAGCATAATGTGTATAACTTACCTCCTACTTATAGACATTTGAGCTGTTGCCACCTTTTCACTGTTCTAAACAGCACTGTGATGAAAATCTTTGTATAAACACCCCCAATTAGTTCCTTAAACTTGATTCTTAAGCATGGGTTACTGGATCAAAGATTATGTACGAATTTGTGCAATTTGCTGCATGATGCAGATGGGGTTCTAGACCTGCACATGTGGCTAGTTATATTTAAATTTAAATTCAGTTTAAACTCAGTTCCTTTGTTACCCTGGTCACTCGCCATAGTCCCCATGTGGCTGTGGCTACCGTGTTAGACAATCAAACAGAGAACACTTCCATCATTTCGTAAGTTCTAATGAACAGTGCTGTTTTAGAGAAGCCACACTTTTTATACCTCCACAATCAGTCTCTCTAGGCCTTTACCAGTATTATTAGCATTTTAGAGCCGTATTCATTTAATAAGCAGAAAAAGGGAGTCTCGGTTTAATTTAAGATTATTTCTACTTGGAATTGACCATCTGCCCCTTTTGTTAGCATCGCATTTCCCCTGGGAATTTACTCATTTTTGCTGGTCTTGCTGTTTCTCTAGGTGCGCCAGGAAGATACCAGAGCGGCGCTGCGTGTCCAGGTCGCCTCTCTGCGGCCGCGATGCAGACCAGCGTATATGGCGCCTCTACTGCATGAATGTGGGGAGAGTCTTTCCGGAGGATAATGACAGGTGCCGCACTCAGGGTTTCCACAGTCTTTCTTCCCTTTTTTCTTCCCTTTGCTGCTCTGTTCGTGTTGGGTTCCCAGCTCTCCTACCTCGGCTTAGTCTAGGTACGGCTGGGGCTGTTGCCCTACCTCTCGGCGTGCCCCTTCCCAGCCCTGTACTCCAGCCAGAGTGAGCCCAGTGCCCTGTGCCCAGGTGGTGCCTACTAAACATGCCACACGTTTGAGAAGCGCAGAAGGGAAAAGCGGAAAAACAGCTCATTTTGTTTTTAATGGGACATTTGGTTTCAGGCGCAGAGCCCATTTAAGTTTATATTAAGTATTTGCTCCCCAACAGCAAACGTGGTCCAGCAAACACTCTCTTATACATGATTTACTCACACTTTTCCCTTCCTTGGTTAAGAACTGTGAGATGGGGCACAAAACGCTGTCAAAGGGAACTGTGAATAACATGTGAGACAAACAAGTATCCAGGCTGCAGCCCCTTCTCTCGCTTTGCCTCACTCCCTAGCCAGGGTAAAAGCCAATCCCTGAAACCACGTGGGGATGCGGGAGGGGTGGGGGCCTTACACGCACTTTCAAGGGCCATTGCCTAAAAACGCTGCCCAAATTCAGCTGGAAGCAAACTGCCTTCAGCAGGCAAAGTAGACTGAATGCTCGATAAACACACCCTTGCATCTCATCCCCAGGGAGGCCAACATTGATCTTGTGAGCTAACGGTGACCTAGGAAGCACGTTCATAAGCATTTGCCTTCCTGCTCGATGGCAGTAGAAGTGGACACACTCTAACTGTAGTTAAGATGAGAGCAGAGGCCGATGGGCATGTTTGGCCTCCACTGCCACCGTGTGGTGCTACATCCAAATTCTGGTCCAACGACCCCAACATTAGAGACGACGGCCTCCTTGGGGTGGGGTCTGGATTTAACAGTCGTGGCAAGTACAAACTAGCAGGAACACCTGGGGCTCGCCAGCACTCTGTACTAGAGGAAGCCCTCCCGCCTGGATATCCTCCCGTGCAGTCCTGGCGGCAGCCCCATGCTGTCGCTGGCAGATCTCAGCCTTAGTGTGAAGACTGAGGCCCAGAGAAACTGGCCACTGGCACAGGACAAGTCCTAGACTAAACCCGGAGGTTCCTACTCCAAATCGGGTAGTATAATTGATTATTATTACATCCAGCATATATCAAAAACGCCAAAGAAATACATTGTACGATATGGGGTATAGCATATGGTATATGCACTGTGTAGCATAATAAACATCCTTACCGCACACAGTACGTCACACACAGTACAGATGCAGCCTATAGAGTACTTACACTATTTTCTATAGTACTATTAACCAGTGCTCACCACCCTTTGGGGGCTTTTTTCTCTCTGTGAAGACAAGGCAATATTGGCTGATTCTTTGCAGTCCAGGATTCAATAAATGCTGTTACACAGTTTTGCTATTAAACCAATGGCCCTCCTTTCCTGGGTCCCCGGCACCCCCCGGGGATGGCCCTGCTCGCCTCCTGTTCTGACCTGGTGCCATGATGGAGGTTTGCCTGCGGAGAGCCGCCGCGAGGACCCTGAGGCAGTAGGACTGAAGCCTTGTTTCCATCACGATCAGCCTTTATTTTGGTCTGGTTTGGTTTTAGTTTTTAAATGTCTTACCATTTCGGTGGTTCCTAGCTAAGCCCCTGATGGACGGGGCCGCCTCATCATTGAGCCAGAGTGTATTTTACAACCAATGTATTTTAAAGTGGGGACACTGAGAGGTTACCTTCCTCAGGGTCAGAGGGGGGCCTGTCATTAGGCCAGATTTAAATATTCCAAGAGAAACTTTGTAGCCTTGGATTTGCAGGCAGGAATCTGGGGCTGTTATTACTCCTGTGGGTGGAGGCAACACCAGCCTAGGTTTGGAGGACACTGCCGGCCCCGTTCACCACTGGCAAAGGGGGGGATGCCTTTTCCTATAGCCAGAATCCTCACGTTTTCCTCAGAGAGCTCATAATGCATGATTTCATTTACAGCTAACGCTACTAGACTCATATACAGTCAATGATTTTAGAAATCAGGTCCACAGCTTTGTCATGATGTAAGGAGCATTTTGAGGTGTTGGGAATTGTTTATATTTTGTTGGTATTGTAGTAGAAAAGTATATATTTGTCAAAACCCATCAAACTGTAGTTTTCAAAATGTCTTTTTAAATTTTTCTCAATTTTACTTTACTAAAAACGTTTTATCTGTTGTTCTGCCTGTAATACGAACTCTCATGTTCAGTTTCCTTAACTGTTTCTTCACATTTAGCCATGTCTGCCAGGATGTCCAATAGCACCTCCACTTAGGCAAAGTCTGTGACCTTTACAATAGTAGAGTTTGTCCAGTGGTACCAACTAAGGGCTTGTTGGTCAAAATGCCCTCCTCCTGCAGGATGGGACTCTGCCAGGCCGAGAGCTGGGATACAGCCCTCCAGAGGGGGGTGAGTTGAGAAGACCCTGGTCAACCCACATGACGCTGCTCGGGGAGCCCCATGCCATTGGTGCCGACTTCCCAGGCTCCCTTCCTACACACACTTCATAGTCAAGGCAGCAAATATAATTTTGGAATGCAGGCTTGCAGAGGGCTTACCTGAACAGCACTGCTCTGGGAACCTCCCTGGTAGGCGGGAGGGAGAGCCTCAGGCTTCTCCCCTCCTCAGCTTCCTTAAATTCCACAACCAATGAATAAGCCATGTTAAATTGACATTGACAGAACATTTCTTCAGATCAATCAATTTGCTACTAAAATGTGTTCTGTGATAAGAGTAAATCATTCTTAATAACCATACTTAAGAAGCATACTTGAGAAAATAAGGAACTACTCCATTTTTTTCTTTCAAAGTTTGAATCAAAGCTAGACATCTTCTGAAATACTAGGCATTCAGCCAGCACTCTGCAGGGAGTGTCTTCGGCAGTTAGTATCACACTCAAGTGATCGTTTCTTTTTTTTTTTACAATTTTTTTTGGTATCATTAACCTACAATTACATGAGCAATATTGTGGTGATTAAACTACCCCCTTCATCAGGTCCCCCCGACCAACCCTATTACAGTCACTGTCCATCAGCGTAGTGAGATGCTATAGAGTCACTACTTGTCTTCTCTGAGATGTACAGCCCTCCCCGGGCCACCCCACCTTACATCTGCTAATCGTAATGCCCCTTTTACCCTCTTATTCCTCCCTTCCCACCCATCTTCCCCAGTCCCTTTCCCTTTGGTAACTATTAATCCGTTCTTGGGTTCTGTGAGTCTGCTGCTTTTTTTTCCTTCAGTTTTTTTCTTTGTTCTTATACTCCACATATGAGTGAAATCATTTGATACTTGTCTTTTTCGGCTTGGCTTATTTCACTGAGCATAATACCCTCCAGCTCCATCCATGTTGTTGCAAATGGTACCATTTGTTTCCTTCTTACAGCTGAATAATATTCCATTGTCTATATGTACCACATCTTCTTAATCCATTCATCTACTGATGGACACTCAGGTTGCTTCCATTTCTTGGCTATTGTAAATAGTGCTGCGATAAACATAGGCGTGCATCTGTCTTTTTGAAACTGGGCTGCTGCATTCTTAGGGTAAATTCCTAGGAGTGGGATTCCTGGGTCAAATAGTATTTCTATTTTGAGTGTTTTGAGGAACCTCCATATTGCTTTCCACAATGGTTGAACTAATTTGCATTCCCACCAGCAGGAGGGTCCCCTTTTGTCCACATCCTCACCAACATTTGTTGTTGTTTGTGTTTTGGATGTTGGCCATCCTCACTGGTGTGAGGTGATATCTCATTGTGGTTTTAATCTGCATTTCTCTGATGATTAGCGATGTGGAGCATTTTTTCATGTGCCTGTTGGCCATCTGAATTTCTTCTTTAGAGAAGTGTCTATTCATGTCCTCTGCCCATTTCTTAATTGGATTATTTGCTTTTTGTTTGTTAAGGTGCGTGAGTTCTTTATATATTTTGGATGTCAACCCAGATACATCGTTTATGAATATACTTTCCCATATTGTAGGATGTCTTTTTGTTCTACTGATGGTATCCTTTGCTTTACAGAAGCTTTTCAACTTGATATAGTCCCACTTGTTCATTTTTGCTTTTGTTTCCCTTGCCCGGGGGGATATGTTCATGAAGAAGTTGCTCATATTTATGTCCAAGGGATTTTTGCCTATGTTTTTTTCTAAGAGTTTTATGGTTTCATGACTTACATTCAGGTCTCTGATCCACCTTGAGTTTACCTTTGTGTATGGGGTTAGACAGTAGTCCAGTTTCATTCTCTTACATGTAGCTGTCCAGTTTTTCTAACACCAGCTGCGGAAGAGGTTTTCATCTCCCCATTGTATATCCAAGGCTCCTTCTCAAATATTAATTGACTGCAGATGTTTGGGTTAATGTTTGGATTTTCTATTCTGTTCCACTGGTCTGTGGGTCTGTTTTTGTGCCAGTATCAAATTGTCTTGATTACTGTGGCTTTGTAGTAGAGCTTGAAGTCAGGGAGCGTAATTCCCCCTGTTTGATTCCTCCTTCTCAGGATTGCTTTGGCAATTTGGGGTCTTTTCTGGTTCCATAAGAATTTTAGAATTATTTGTTCCAGTTCATTGAAGAAAGCTGTTGGTAGTTTGATAGGGATTGCATTGAATCTGTAGATTGCTTTAGGTAGTATAGCAATTTTGACTGTATTTATTCTACCTAGACAAGGGCAGGGGATGCATTTTCATTTGTTAGTGTCTTCCTTAATTTCTCCTAGGAGTGTCTTGTAGTTTTCAGAGTACAGGTCTTTCACTTCCTTTGTTAGGTTTATTCCTAGGTATTTTATTCTTTTTGATGCAATTGTGAATGGAATTGTTTTTCTGATTTCTCTTTCTGTTAGCTCATCATTAGTGTATAGGAAAGCAACAGATTTCTGTGTGTTAATTTTGTATCCTGCAACTTTGCTGAATTCAGATATTAGTTCTAGTAGTTTTGGAGTGGAGTCTTTAGGGTTTTTTATGTACAGTATCATGTCATCTGCAAATAGTGACAATTTGACTTCTTCTTTACCAATCTGGATGCCTTGTATGTCTTTGTTTTGTCTGATTGCCGTGGCTAGGACCTCCAGTACTATGTTGAATAACAGTGGAGAGAGTGGGCACCCCTGTCTTGTTCCCGATCTTAGATGAAAAGCTTTCAGCTTCTCACTGTTAAGTATGATGTTAGCTGTGGGTTTGTCATATATAGCCTTTATGATGTTGAGCTACTTGCCGTCTATACACATTTTGTTGAGAGTTTTAATCATGAATGGATGCTGAATTTTATCAAATGCTTTTTCAGCATCTATGGAGATGACCATGTGGTTTTTGTTCTTCTTTTTGTTGATGTGCTGGATGATGTTGATGGATTTTCGAATGTTGTACCATCCTTGCATCCCTGGGATGAATCCCACTTGGTCATGGTGTATGATCCTCTTGATGTATTTTTGAATTCGGTTTGGTAATATTTTGTTGAGTATTTTTGCATCTACGTTCATCAGGCATATAGGTCTGTAATTTTCTTTTTTGGTGAGGCCTTTGCCCGGTTTTGGTATTAGAGTGATGCTGGCTTCATAGAATGAGTTTGGAAGTATTCCCTCCTCTTCTATTTTTTGGAAAACTTTAAGAATGGGTGTTATTTCTTCTCTATATGTCTGGTAGAATTCAGAGGTGAATCCTTCAGGTCCGGGGGTTTTGTTCTTGGGTAGTTTTTTGATTACCAATTCAATTTCGTTGCTGGTGATTGGTCTGTTTAGTTTTTCTGTTTCCTGCTTGGTGAGTCTTGGAAGGCTGTATTTTTCTAAGAAGTTGTCCATTTCTTCTAGGTTTTGCAGCTTGTTAGCATATAGATGCTCGTAATATTCTCTTATAATTCTTTGTATTTCTGTGGGGTCCGTTGTTATTTTTCCTTTCTCATTTCTGATTCTGTTTATGTGTGTAGATTCTCTTTTTCTCTTAATGAATCTGGCTAGGGGTTTATCTATTTTGTTTATTTTTTCAAAGAACCAGCCCTTGGTTTCATTGATTTTTTTCTATTGTTTTATTCTTCTCAATTTTATTTATTTCTTCTCTGATCTTTATTATGTCTCTCCTTCTGGTGACTTTGGGCCTCCTTTGTTCTTCTTTTTCCAATTTCAATAATTATGCCTTTAGACTGTTGATTTGGGAATGTTCTTCCTTCTTTAAATAGGCCTGGATTGCAATATACTTTCCTCTTAGAACTGCCTTTGCTGCATCCCACAGAAGTTGTGGCTTTGTGTTCTTGTTGTCATTAGTCTCCATATATTCTTTGATTTCTGTTTTGATTTGGTTGTTAACCCATTGATTAATTAGGAGAATGTTGTTAAGTCCCCATGTATTTGAGAGCCTTTTTGATTTCTTTCTAAAGTTTATTTCTAGTTTTATACCTTTGTGATCTGAGAAGTTGGTTGGTAGGATTTCAATATTTTTGAATTTACTGAGGTTCCTTTTATGGCCTAGTATGTGGTTTATTCTGGAAAATGTTCCATGTGCACTTGAGAAGAATGTGTATCCTGCTGCTTTTGGGTGCAGAGTTCTGTAGATATCTGTTAGGTCCATCTGTTCTAGTGTGTTGTTCAGTGCCTCTGTGTCTTTACTTATCCTCTGCCTGGTTGATCTATCCTTCGGAGTGAGTGGTGTGTTAAAGTCTCCTAAAATAATTGCATTGCTGTCTATTTCCTCCTTCACTTCTGTCAGTATTTGTTTCACATATGCTGATGCTCCTGTGTTGGGTGCATATATATTTATAATGGTTATATCTTCTTGTTGGACTGACCCCTTTATCATTATGTAATGTCCTTCTTTATCTCTTCCACTTTCTTCGTTTTGAAGTTTATTTTATCTGATACAAGTACTGCAACACCTGCTTTTTTCTCTTTGTTGTTTGCATGAAATATCTTTTTCCATCCCTTCACTTTTAGTCTGTGTATAACTTTGGGTTTGAGGTGAGTCTCTTGTAAGCAGCATATAGATGGGTCTTGCTTTTTTATCCACTCTGTTACTCTGTGTCTTTTGATTGGTGCATTCAGTCCGTTTACATTTAGGGTGATTATTGATAGATACATCCTTATTGCCATTGCTGGCTTTAGATTCGTGGTTACCAAAGGTTTAAGGGTTGCTTCTTTACTATCTAAGAATCTAACTTAACTTTCTTGTTAAGTTATTGTGAATGCCGTTTGATGTTTCTTTATCTCTCCCTTCCTTTTCTTCCTCCTCCATTCTTTATATATTAGGTGTTTTATTCTTTGCCTTTAGTTAGTATTTGAAGGGTCTGCTTTCTTTGCTATGATTTTATTTTTTCTGGTGACATATTTTTAGCCTTAGGGGTGTGTCCCTCTAGAGCAGTCCGTTTAAGATATCCTGTAGTGGTGGTTTATGAGAGGCAAACTGTCTCAACTTTCGTTTGCCTTGAAATTGTTTAATCTCTCCGTCATATTTAAATGATAATCATGCTGGATACAATATTCTTGGTTTGAGGCTCTTCTGTTTCATTACGTTAAATATATCATGCCATTGTCTTCTGGCCTGTAAGGTTTCTGTTGAGAAGTCTGATGGCAGTCTGATGGGTTTTCCTTTGTAGGTGATCTTTTTTCTCTCTCTCGCTGCCTTTTATACTCTGTCTTTATCTTTGATCTTTGCCATCTTAATTATTATGTGTCTTGGTGTTGTCTTCCTTGGGTCCCTTGTGTTGGGAGATCTGTGGGCTTCCGTGGACTGCGAGACTATTTCCTTCCCCAGCGTGGGAAAGTTTTCAGCAGTTTTTTCTTCAAAGACACTTTCTATCCCTTTTTCTCTCTCTTCTTCCTCTGGTTCTCCTATAATGCATATATTGCTCCGTTTGGATTGGTCACACAGTTCTCTCAATATTCTTTCATTCTTAGAGATCCTTTTATCTCTCTCTGCCTCAGCTTCTTTGTATTCCTGTTCTCTGTTTTGTTTTTAATTGACAGACTCTTGCATCTCATCCAGTCTGCTGTTAAGCCCATCGATGGCTTGTCTCATTTCTGCATAGTCTTTCCTCCCTCAGCTCTTGCACATTTTTCTGTAGATCCGTCAGCATGGCTATGACTTTTATTCTGAATTCTTTTTCAGGAAGACTGTGCATGTCCATTCCTTAAGGTTCTCTCTCAGTGGTTGTCTGGGTTTGGAACGTTGTCTGTACCATATTCCTCTGTCTTTTCATGGCTATAGAATTGGTTGCTGGCAGTTGTCACGTATGTCAGCTGGGCTCTTTATGACCGCCTCACTGGCTGCTGTGTCCTCTCGGGTTTGGCTGCCCACCGGTGCGCCGCCTCGCCGGCTGCCGAGTCCTCTCTGGTGTGGCTGCCCGCTGGTGCGCCGTCTTGCCAGCTGCCGAGTCCTCTCAAGTGTGGCTGCACGATGTGCGCTTCCCTGTGTGTTCTGGTCTCTCTTTTAGGAATAGTTGTATTTGCTGTGTTTTCATGGATAAATATAATGTTGAGAGGAAATTTCTGCTGCTCTGTTCACGCCGCCATCTTCCCGGAAGTTCTCTATTCCTTAAACTTTTAAAGATGGTTTATTCTTTGAGGAATAATAGTGTCAAAAATAGAGATATTATGGGAAAGATATAGCTAACCAATCAAATCGTCTATGAATAAATTGCATTATACTAAGTACTTTATCAGTACTTAATTATATAAATGAAATGGTATATCTGTATCAGATGATTAGGACTTTATATTTGTATAAATAATGTGTCCCAAATAATTATAAAAAATGTTTATTTGTATAAAAATGATGCCCCAACCCTACTTAAGGAAGAGAGTAACAACACGTGTATGATTTACCAGTGACTCTGACGGCTTCTCACCACAAAATAATGCTTGTTCAATTCCAAAGAACCCAGTTTGACTTGTCATGCATATGAAGACAAATGGATAGTATTGACTGCAAAGATATCTGCAATATTCATACTTAACTCTGAATGGGTCTAGAATTTAGAAGTTTTTTTATTTGTGTCTTTCAAAGATAATTTGTCACATAAATGCATTCACAATGGCTGGAACTGCTTCCCACCTGTTCCTCCCACCCCTCCTCCAGAGAGATGTTTGCTTCTTCTCCCCTTGAAACTGAGCTGCTGCTGTGCATTAACTCTAAATGGCAGGGGCATGCTGGGACGTGGCCTGGGAGAGGGCTGAGTAGTGATGGCAGGGGACAGACTACCTTGGACAGAGCAAATGGGACAGCCACAGGGAGAGGAGACTACTGAACGCCCCAGGAAGCAACAACCATCCTGCTCAGCCCTTGCTTTGAACCGTCCCCTCCAAGACAACAGAATGAGGAGGGAGCCAGAATGTTGACCTGCATGTTCCAGCCCCCTGGAGCTCCCATCTGCCCTTAGCCCATTTCCATAGAGGAATTGCCCACCTAGCCAAACCCAGTGACCCCAAAGTATTGTGAGAGATTTTTTAAATTATTGTCATTCCACACCGCTTAGCTTTGGGACTTTTTTTTTTTTTTTTGTAAAACAACAGGTATTTTCACCACTCTAGCGGCAAGACTTCCAATTTCTTCAAAAAAAAAGTCGTTGTCTCTGTGGCATCTTCCTATACTGATGGACAGTGACTGCAGTGGGGTATGGGGGGGACTAGATAATATGGGTGAATGTAGTAACCACATTGTTTTTTCATGTGAAACCTTCATAAGAGTGTATATCAATAATACCTTAATAAAAAATAAAATAAAATAAAATAAAAAGTCATCGATATGGCCGATGCTGCCTCAGAGGAAGAGAAATATAATAGGGTCAAGAGGAATAAAGTCAACACAATACATTTTATTTTATTCTTCATGGACTAGTTTCTTTAATTCCACGGTCCTCAACTAAAGCCTCTTACGACTTAATGTCAGTAACACATTCTAACAATTAAACAAAGGTCCATGAACAATACAAACATTACTCAATCTCATCACTTTTAATCACAGTTTAAGCTTAAAAGATCTTTAAAAAATTCAAAAAAACAATATACAGGTAAATTTTCTGGTCAAATCCTCTGTTTCATCATGTTGCTATTTTAGTTAGTATTATTCCACAATTATGATTGCAGTTGTGGAATACTATGCTTGAAATTTTGACAGGCTTGAAAATTTTTTAAATGAATGAAAATTAAGAAAAGTAAATTCTATGACTTACTATAGTTTCTTCCTCAAACTCAGTACTTTAAAAGTGACCTAATTATCTCTCACACTAAAACTGGTTTCCTTCCTAGCATCATTGAAGCGATTGAAAATTACGCAAATGAACAGACTGATTTATCAGGCTCAGAAAAGAAAATTAGGAATACTGAGCCAGCAGGCTATGAAAATGTAGTGGTCATGAGTCTTGGCAGCTCAAAAACTCTGTAAGAGTCCTCATCATTCCCTTGTTTATTGAGAGTCCCCACTGTCTCTTGGCTTTATTTAGTCACAAAATGAGGCAACTTAATATCCTAATGCAAATAATTGATGGCACTCGCGATATAAACGGACACAATTCCACCACCCACTTTAAAGTACGTGCACAGCACATAACTTCAGAAAATGTATCTTGTTGGTCTTTTTAAAGCTTTTAAGTGTTAACAATCTCACTTACAGATTTTACCCAAATCACCTAAAGACTCTTTGCATCTTTCTTGAAGGGGTTCGTCTCAAAAGAGCACCAGTGAAGATTCAGGTTCTTGACAGCGACCCTCATAAATCTGAACATTGGCTCCAAAATCCCTTGGACAAGGAAGAGTTAGAGACGCACCCGGAGGTCAGAACTGGTCTCAAGGTTCATTCAGCCAACAAATGTTTAATGAGCATCTCATATACCAGATGCTGTCCTAGGCTCTGGGGACACAATGGTAAAATAGAAAACCAAAAGGCCCACCCTCAAGGAGCTGCCTTTAGAGGCTAGAACTAAGCAGGGCTGTCTAGATGGGCTCAGAACAGAGGCATGTGATGTTGGTGAGGACCCAATACGGGGCATTGCAGAAGAGGAATTATGTTACTACTACATTTACCTCTTTTTCTTTCTTCTGTCCATTCTCTTCAGTTGTGCTTACCTGCACTTAAACAGTTTATTAGTATTTTATGGACAGAACTAAAAAATTTAATGCCAATGAGTTTTTATTGGGGGGCCATGTTTTAAAACTCGAATTTGTTTCATAATTATCATGACTTTCTAAATCTCAGTTTATCTGAGAGTTTAGCAGTCCAGTGTGAAATTTGGGACCCAGCTGCACACGGCAGGGCTCCAAAGCAGATGCTCAGACAACATGAGCTGGTTTCCCACGTTCCAGGGCAAACAGGCCGTGATCGGAATCTTGGACATTTTTCATGATGGTAGGAAGCTGAGTGAGGCGCTGTTCATCCCTCCTGAAATGAAAGGCCATTTCTGACTGGGAAGAAACCCCAGTCTCGGCCTTGTTTTGTCACTAGAGTTTTCCTTCTAAATTTGTTTGGCAACTGCCTCTTTCTTCTGGTGAAATTTTCCTAGCTGCACATGAAAAATTCTAGAAGAGACTGCATTATCCATTCTACTGTAGTTATAAGAAACAGCTCTTTTTTAATGAGCCTAATTTTGAAAAATGTTCCTCTCCTGCTTAGCATTGCAGATGAGAAAAACATGAAGCGTAGTTATTTGGCATTATAGGTTATTCTTGTGATCGGACACAGAGCCGAAGTGTGGGGTGGGCATTAATGGGAAACTGGAGCACTTTGATCACCAACCTTTTTATTTTTAAAAGGATCTCCTTTGATAATACAGAATTATCTGAAGAAAGATGATTATACATAATATTAATGGTATCTTCTCTCAAATGCACCAATTGATGGAGCCTCGTGATGCTTAGGAAAGAAAGCACAAGGTATCTTCAGAACTATTTGCTTAATGCCTCCTATCACCCGTCTGTGGACTTCCGAGCTGTACTTTCACCTAAGCTGGTGCTTCTTTGAATCCACAGAGAAGTGAGAAGGGAACCACTGGACCCTTTTATTTTAAATCCCTAACTCACATTTAGCTTAAGGAATTTTCTATAAAATGGTGGGTGTAGTCCCAGGGATGTGCCGTGAGATGAGGGATCTCTAAAAGCACATATGCCCGACTTTATTGATTAGATTACCTGAGGGGTGGGAGGCAGGAAGAGCACAGACCCCCTGCGGCTCTCCCAGCAAAGCAGGGCAGTAGAATCCACGAGAAGGAGGGTGTTAGGCTCACACCAGTGTGTTGATGCGGGATTAAATATGAAGCTGAATTACCAACTAGTGCCACCTCCAGCAATACGGAAGCTGTCACACTGTAGACACTCAGGACACAAACCGATGGACTGCCCCTAGATGGCATCCTAGGGACACGGTCACAAACTAAGGTAGGACCCACTGACACACAGTGTGGTCCCAAAGCTAGCTTATGCAGAAGGTGGAAGGTGGGCCCTATTTGTGGAGAGCAAACTTTAGACTGGAGCCTCCTGTATTCTGCCCTCTCTGGGCTCACTTTCCCTGTCTGGGAAAATGGTGTGACTGGATTACATGGTTTCTAAAATCTGTTCTAGCTCAAACGTTCTGTAATTTTTTTTTTCTGGATTCTGGTACTTGGCAATAACAAAGCCCTGTCCCCACCAGATGCACCAGCTGGTCTGACCCATGCTCTCTGGTTTTGATTTCCTGATCGCTCGGCACAGTCCAGATGAAGTGCAGGCACCATTCCCTTGAAACACTGCCCACATACCTATTAAAGCCAATAAAAATACAGCCTGATTGTTTCTGCTGGCATTTTAATCAATAGATAAAACAATGTTTACAGATCCAAAAACCCCATTTAAGCTGCTTAAGTACACACACATACACGCTCCAGGTGGATTTATTACAAGAATCAGATATGGCTCAGGTGGCCTCTGGCTCTGAGTTCAGGTAAGCAGCCTCTGTTCTACCCTGTGCTCACCTAGACGCGATTCAGCATTTCTTCAAAGAACTGTGGGCACAAACAATCGGTGAGCAATGCAGGTTTTCCTGAAGGTGGTGAGTCAGCAGGAGGCACTGTCATGCGGAGAGCACTGGGCTCCACTACGCAACGTCCCCACTTACGTCACACCACCCAGTCCCTTCTCCACCGCCCTGCTCTCCCAGGCCCTGCCTTCTCAGCTCTCTCACCACGTAATGCTCACCTTCACTGCTTTCTGTTTCCTCCCTCGCAGGCTCTTCCGGCACCACACGGTCCTTTCTCCATGTAACAGCACCTGGACATTGAGCTACAAACGGCAGTCCCACATACTCCCTCTCAGCGTCCCCTCTCACCCAAACGTATGAAGGCAAACAGTGGTCTGCCAGGGCACAGATTCCTCCATCTCTTACACACAGGACAGATGGGTGGGAGCAGAGGTGAGCCTCAGGGAGCGCCCCATTCCCGTCCATTTCCCTTGCTTCTCAGCCCACAAGATGAAATGCGGCCGCCTGCAGTTGCGCGCATGCTCACCACCCACAAGGTGCTGCCAGCTCCGGCTCCCTGAGCCTGTGGGCCCAATGCACTCAGATGTGCATCCCTGGGGCCGTCCGCACTGCTTGGGGGAATGGGCTCACCCCATACACACCCAGACGCCCAAGTCCTACCCCATAAAGTATGGGAAGGAAACTTCCCAAGAAAGAGGGGATAAGCCAGCAGGACTCCCAGGGATATTAAATGCATCTGTCCCATCCCTTAGGCATTAGAAAGGTTCAAAACTACAATTTTTCTTCAGCTATCAATGATCTCCGAGTCAGATGGCTGACAAGTTAACTATTCTTCACCGTTTGGAGCGTCCTTATCTTCTGCCCTGCAGCCCCAGGCAGGTTAGTGACAATGGGGCCACCTGAGAAAGTGTGGGAGTTGTCCTGCGGGGACTGCCTAGACAGGGTCTGCGTGGCAAAGCCAGCTCCACCCCTGGCTCACAGGCGGGGACTCGAACATGGGTGTAAAGCCTGTGATGTCACTTGGTTCTTGGGACTTGGGGTGGTGGTAGACATGGGGTGATGGCTCTTATCTTCTTCATTAAATGCCTTCTGTGTCCAACATCTTTTGATCCATCTGTTAACCTTTGAGTTTCCCACCTGTTAAAGGGGATGATAAACATGAGCATGAACTCACTGGATTGTAGAGATGATGGCAGGGAAGTGCTGAGTGGTCTCTAAGGACCCATGCGGTGCCCACCCTGTGCCAGGCAGTGCCTCTCAAAGATGAACTCACTTCATGCTAGGTGGTAGTGTGATTAATCCATTCTACACACGAGGAAACAGAGAGGCAAAGAAACTTGTCCTACAGCCACAGGAGCGTGGGTGTCAGCCCAGGCTGTGCTCCAGGCGCCCAGCACGGTGGGCCTCCCAGGACCACCGCAGGAGGAGAGCATGGCTGGCTCCCGTCTCGGTTCTCCGACCAGCCCTGGGAGGCGGTCTCAACCCCATCCACTAAGCTGTTCTCCCTCGTGCCTCTGCTGCTTGCAGACTGACGACACCGGCTCATTCCAAGTGATCATGGTTCCACCCGGGGCTGACTGCACACCCGCGCTAGAGAGACGCCAGCAGTGCACTTTCTGCTATGGTAAGACCTACAGGGAGAACATAACGTGAGCAGCCCCGTTCAGCACACTGAGCCACTGCTGGCAGTGGCCTTGGGAGAATTTCCCTGGGGCTCTGGGCTCACCTCTTCACACTGCATTGTCCACAGATGGAGCCTCTCAGCAAAGCGAGCAGGGTCTCCTCGGAATCACAGCAGGAGGGTGACATTACAGGCTTCTCTGCTTCATGCAGCTTCCTGGAAACAGTAATAATTTTTAGAGAAATATAGCCTGTCTCATTGCCAAGATTTTCATGCTGTAAATTATATTTCTGTTTTCTAAATCGCAAATGTTCACAACCCCCCAAAAATGCTTTACAGTAGAAGTGGAAGTTAGCAGAAATTCATGCATTTTTCACTGGGAAGAAGCTTCGCAGAGACCCAAATGTTAATTTAAGCATCAAAAAGATTTACTGTTTGTTTGTCCATTGTGTTTTATACACAATCTGTACGTCTAGCTAGATCTATATTTGAGTATCTAATAATTTGAGTGTTCTCAGAATTATGAAGACAGTGGATGTTACTTAGATTACTAGGGGTGTATGACAGCTACCAGTTATCAAACATTTATTGTAAGCCATGCATGGTTCTAACTGCTGTCCATAGCACAGAGAATGGTGATGATGGTGGTTCATTCTTAAGCTACTGTGCTCACTGTGTTCTAAGTACTCTTCTAATTGTTTCTTTCAGTCCATAGGGTGGCCCTAAAAATGTTGGAACTATGGTTACCCCATTTTACAGAAGAGGCAAATGAAGCTTAGAGAGATGAGACAATTTGCTCAGAGCCTCACAGCCAGATCAAGCCCAAGAAAATAGGCTTTAAAACACCTGCAATCTATTATTCTGCCCCCTGAAACTCTATATTTGGCCTTGAAAAAAATGCTTTAATTTCTCTCCTTCTCCATGTTAATCAACGAGACGCAGTTTATAAATGACATCCCAGGGAGGCGGCGACTAGGGGAGCGGTAGGATTTCTTACAAGGACCCTCTCCTCTATCTTTCCCCTCTAACCAATGTCCCTCCTCCTGCCCCCGAGCCCCCACTGGCATAGGGCTGGTTAGGCACTGGCGTTCCCACCCAGAGCAGTTCTCAGGCCAATCATGCTGCAGGCAGAGTCCCCACCCTCTGTATTCCCAGCCTGCTTTCAGATGCGTTCGTTCCGGCAGCAGGCCGGGAGGCTGAGCAGTCAGGAGCACATGTGTGACTGGGAATACATTTTGGCTCCATTTCTTGGCTTAAACCCTTGTTTGTCTCTTAGGCATACAATGGAAGGTATTTTGGCTCGCATTGCCTGCAGTTAAAAAAAAAAAGACAAAATTGAGCAAATGGGCAGCCCGCTGTCCCTGATTTTAGAAACAGCCTTGCACGCAGGTGACTGTTCTGACATCTGACCATTAAACACAGCCATAAATTTGACTGAATTTCAATAAGGGCATAACTTGTTGAAAGCCACATCTTTATTGAGTCCATGAGCAAGACCGAAGTTAGGACGTCGGCTGCACGCCGCCAGGATCTGCATCCTGGTTATTAACCTTTTGTGTAATTGCTTTTATTTGCAACCCAGGCCCATATCTAGGTACCAGCTGTTCACACTCATGTCACTCCATTTCTTTCTTCCCTTTGGTGATTAAAGAGGCATTCTCACCCTTAACCATCAGCTATTACTGAAAATACAGGATTATAGATGTTAGCCCTGGAAGGCCCCCTCAGTGAATCTGTCCAGCCTCCTAATCATATAGAAGTGAGGCCCAGGATTGGGATTAAAGATGGCGGCATGAGAGGTGAGACAGAGGCATCCTCCTAAAACTGCATATAATATGAAAATATAACTAATACAACTACTCTTTAAAGAGCAACAGGAAAGAGGACTGCACCAAACTGCATACACCTGGAGACAAGAGCAGACCTCACAGAAAAGGGTAACGTACTAAAGCTGTGCTCCTGCAGGATCCAAGCCCTTCCCCCACCCCAGCTCACCACCAGAGGAAGAGAAACAGAGCAGGGAGGGAGTGGAGATCTGGGACTGCTGAATACCTAACTCCAGAGATCTGCTCTGGGAGCACAAACTTACATTTCATGGTGCTTGCATGATACTCTTGTAATTAGGAGCTTGGAAAGCTAAGACAGGCAGAATTCCTGGAGAGACTAAGATTTCAGCTGCTTGTGGAAAGCAGGGATCCATATCCAGCTGCTCTGGGACAAAAGAAAGGTGGGCAGTCTGAGAGACTTCCTAACAAAGAAGCCCTTAGCAAGAGGGCTGCTAAAGGGGCAAGGATTGCACAGAGCTTACTGCTCAGGAGAAAGGACAGGTAGACAAAATTGTCCGGGTGCACTCTGCCCAGCAGACTGGGAGCTTTCACAATCTTCAGGTGCTCCAGCTCCCTGGCTACCTACACAGCTCCAAGAACCCCTTCTGTGACAGGCAGACTACTGCACCTGTCTCCTAGCCAGCCCCACCGGGCTTGCAAACTGGGAAACTCTACCCTGGCATTAGGCCAGCCAGAGGGAAGATCTGTCTACAACAACTAAAAATGCAAAGCACAGAGGCTTAAACCTCTGTGCTCAGCCCACTGGTTCAGGCAGTGGAGACAGGCATAGCAGCCGGGAAGCAGGAAATAACTCTTTCCTCCCCCCAGACACCAATACCACTCCCCTGCAACAGCCGACATTGCTTCAGGGGCTGAGCAGCTCCAGAGAGTAGAGCTTCTGGGCACTAGAGGGCGCCATACACAAATATGAAATGCCAAAGGAACCTGGTCCAGGGTAAAATTATTAATACAACTCCTGAGAAAGATTTAGATTATATTGACCTCATGACTCTCCCTGAAAGGGAGTTCAAAATAAAAATCACTAACATGCTCATGGATGTATGGAAAGATATTCAAGAACTCAGGAATGAATTATGGTCAGAAATCCAATCATTGAAGAGCACAATGGATGGTATTAAAAGCAGATTGGATATGGTGGAGGAGACAATAAATGAACTAGAACTAGAGAAGAGGAATACAAAGAAGCTGAGGCACAGAGAGAAAAAAGGATCTCTAAGAATGAAAGAATATTGAAAGAACTGTGTGACCAAGCCAAACGGAACAATATTTGCGTCATGGGGTACCAGAAGAAGAAGAGAGAGGAAAAGGGATAGAAAGTGTCTTTGAGGAGGTGATTTCTGAAAACTTCCCCAATCTGGGGAAGGAGATAGTCTCTCAGGCCATGGAGGTGCACAGAACTCCCAACACAAGGGACCCAAGGAAGACAACATCAAGACATATAGTAATTAAAATGGCAAAGATCAAGGATAAGGACAGACTATTAAAAGCAGCCAGATAGAGAAATAAGATCACATACAAAGGAAAGCCCATCAGGCTATCATCAGACTTCTCAGCAGAAACTTTACAGGCCAGAAGGGAGTGGCATGATGTATTTAATGCAATGAAGCAGAAGGGCCTTGAACCAAGATTACATTATCCAGCAAGATTATCATTTAAATTTGAAGGAGGGATTAAACAATTCCCAGATAAGCAAAAGCTGAGATAATTTACCTCCCACAAACCATCTCTACAGTGTATTTTGGAGGGACTGCTATAGATGGAAGTGTTCCTACGGTTTAATAGCTGTCACCAGAGGTAATAAAACCACAGTAAAGAAAGTAGAACAGCTAATTACTAAGAAAATGCAAAATTAAATTAACTATCCCCAAAGTCAATCAAGGGATAGACAAACAGTACAGAATATCATACCTAATACATAAGGAATGGAGTAGGAGGAAAAAAAACAAAAAACAAAAAAGAACCTTTGGATTATGTTTGTAATAGCATATTAAGTGAGTTAAGTTAGACTCTTAGATAGTAAGGAAGTTAACCTTGAACCTTTGGCAACCACGAATCTGAAGGCTGAAATACCAATAAGTACATACCTATCCATAATCACCCTCAATGTAAATGGACCGAATGCACCAATCAAAAGACACAGAGTCACTGAATGGATAAAAAAACAAGACCCATCTATATGCTGCCTTCAAGAGACTCACTTTAAACCCAAAGACATACACAGACTAAAAGTGAAGGGATGGAAAAAGACATTTCATGCAACTAATAGGGAGAAAAAAGCAGGAGTTGCAGTACTTATATCAGACAAAATAGACTTCAAAACAAAGAAATTCACAAGAGACAAAGAAGGACATTACCTAATGATAAAAGGGTCAATCCAACAAGAAGATATAACCATTATAAATATCTATGCATCCAACACAGGAGCTCCTACATATGTGAAACAAATACTAACAGAATTAAAGGATGAAATAGAATGCAATACATTCATTCTAGGAGACTTCAACACACCACTCACTACAAAGGACAGATCAACAAGACAGAAAATAAGTAAGAAGACAGAGGCACTGAACAACACATTAGAAAAGATGGACCTAACAGACACCTACAGAACTCTACACCCAAAAGCAGCAGAATACACATTCTTCTCAAGTGCACATGAAACATTTTCAAAAATAGATCATATACTAGGCCACAAAAAAAGCCTTGGTAAATTCAAAAAGATTGAAATTGTACCAACCAGCTTCTCAGACCACAAAGGAATGAAACTAGAAATGAATTATGCAAAGAAAATGAAAAATCTCGCAAACACATGGAGGCTTAATAACATGCTCCTAAATAACGAGTGGATCAATGACCAAATAAAAACAGAGATCAAGCAATATATGGAGACAAATGACAACAATAATTCAACACTGCAAAATCTGTGGGATGCAGCGAAGGCTGTGCTTAGAGGAAAGTATATTGCAATACAGGCCTACCTCAGGAAAGAAGAACATTCCCATATGAGCATTCTAAACTCACAATTAACAAAACTAGAAAAAGAAGAACAAATGAGACCCAAATTCAGTAGAAGGAGGGACATAATAAAGATTAGAGCAGAAATAAATAAAATCAAGAAGAATGAAACAATAGAAAAGATCAATGAAAGCAAGAGCTGGTTCTTTGAGAAAATAAAATAGATAAACCCCTAGCCAGACTTATCAATAAAAAGAGAGAGTTTACTCACATAAACAGAATCAGAAATGAGAAAGGAAAAATCACAACAGACACCATAGAAATACAAAGAACTATTAGAGAATACTATGAAAAATTATATGCTAACAAACTGGATAACCTAGAAGAAATGGACAACTTTCTAGAAAAATACCACCTTCCAAAGCTGACCCAGAAAGAAACAGAAAAGTTCAGCAGACCAATTACCAGTAAGGAAATTGAATTGGTAATCAAAAACCGACCTAAGAACAAAACGCCTGTGCCAGACGGCTTCACCACTGAATTTTATCAAACATTTAGTGAAGACCTAATACCCATCCTCCTTAAAGTTTTCCAAGGAGTAGAAGAAGAGGGAATACTTTCAAACTCATTCTATGAGGCCAGCATCACTCTAATACCAACACTGGGCAAAGACACCACAAAAAAAGAAAACTACAGACGAATATCCCTGATGAACATAGATGCAAACCAAATTCAAAAGTACATCAAAAGGATCATCCATCATGATCAAGTAGAATTTATTCCAGTGATGCAAGGATGGTTCAACATTCAAAAATCCATCAACATCATCCACCACATCAACAAAAAGGACAAAAACCACATGATCATCTCCATAGATGCTGAAAAAGCATTTGACAAAATTCAGCATCCATTCATGATAAAAACTCTCAACAAAAAGGGTATAGAGGGCAAGTACCTCAATATAAAAAGGCCATATATGACAAACCCACAGCCAACATTATACTTAACAGCAAGAAGCTGAAAGCTTTTCCTTTAAGATCGGGAACAAGACAAGGATGCCCACTCTCCCCACTTCTATTCAACATAGTAATGGAGGTCCTAGCAACTGCAATCAGACAACACAAAGAAATAAAAGGCATCCAGATTGGCAGGGAAGAAGTTAAACTGTCCCCGTTTGCAGATGACATGATATTGTACATAAAAAACCCTAAAGAATCTACTCCAAAGCTACTAGATCTAATATCTGAATTCAGTAAAGTTGCAGGATACAAAATTAATACTCAGAAATATGTGACATTCCTATACACTAACAATGACCTAGGAGAAAGAGAAATCAGGAAACAATTCCATTCAAAGTTGCATCAAAAAGAATAAAATATCTAGAAATAAACCTAACCAAGGAAGTGAAAGATCTATACCCTGAAAACTACAAGACACTCATGATAGAAATTAAAGAAGATACCAATAAATGGAAACCCATCCTGTGCTCATGGATAGGAAGAATTAATATTGTCAAAATGGCCATCCTGCCTAAAGCAATGTACAGATTCAATGCAATTCCTATTAAAATACAACAGCATTTTTCAACAAACTAGAGAAAATCATTCTAAAATTCATATGGAACCCCAAAAGACCCCAAATAGCCAAAGCAATCCTGAGAAGGAAGAATAAAGCTGGGGGTGTTATGCTCCCCAACTTCAAGCTTTACTACAAAGCCACAGTACTCAAGACAATTTGGTACTGGCACAAGAACAGACCCATAAACCAATGGAACAGACTAGACAGCCCTGATATAAACCCAACCATATATGGTCAATTAATATATGATAAAGGAGCTTTGGATATACAATGGGGAAATGACAGCCTCTTCAACAGCTGGTGTTGGCAAAACTGGACAGCTACATGCAAGAGAATGAAACTGGATTATTGTTTAACACCACACACAAAAGTAAACTCAAAATGGATCAAGGACCTGAATGTAAGTCATGAAACCATAAAACTCTTAGAAGACAACATAGGCAAAAATCTCCTGAATATAAGCATGAGCGACTTCTTCCTGAACGCATCTCCTCAACCAAGGGAAACAAAAGGAAAAATGAACTCATGGGACTACATCAAACTAAAAAGTTTCTGTATGGCAAAGGACACCATCAACAGAACAAAAAGGAATCCTACAGTATGGGAGGATATATTTGTAAATGACATATCCAACAAGGGGTTGACATCCAAATTATATAAAGAGCTCACACACCTCAACAAACAAAAAGCAAACAAGCCAATTAAAAAATGGGCAGAGGAGCTGAACAGACACTTCTTCAAAGAAGAAATTCAGATGTCCAACAGACACATGAAAAGACGTTCCACATCACTAATCATCAGGGAAATGCAAATTAACACCACAATGAGATATCACCTCACACCGGTAAGGATGGGCACCATCCAAAAGACTAAGAACTACAAATACTGGCGAGGACGTGGAGAAAGGGGAACCCTCCTACACTGCTGGTGGGAATGTAAGCTAGTTCAACTATTGTGGAAAGCAATATGGAGGTTCCTCAAAAAACTCAAAATACAAATACCATTTGACCCAGGAATCCCACTCCTAGGAATTTACCCTAAGAATGCAGCAGCCCAGTTTCAAAAAGACATATGCACCCCTATGTTTATTGCAGCACTTTTTACAATAGCCAAGATATGGAAGCAGCCTAAGTGTCCATCAGTAGATGAATGGATAAAGAAGAGGTGGTACATATACACAATGGAATACTATTCAGCCATAAGAAGGAAACAAATCCTGCCATTTGCAACAACATGGATGAAGCTGGAGGATATTATGCTCAGTGAAATAAGCCAGGTGGAAAAAGACAAGTGCCAAATGATTTCACTCATTTGTGGAGTATAACAACGAAGCAAAACTGAAGGAACAAAATAGTAGCAGACTCCGAGACTCCAACAAGGAACTAGTGGTTACTAAAGGGGAGGGGTGTGGGAGGGCGGGTGGGGAAGGAGAGAGAAGGGGATTGTGGGGTATTATGTTTAATACACATGGTGTGGGGGATGACGGGAAAAACAGTGTAGCACAGAGAAGGCAAACAGTGAATCTGTGTCATCTTACTACACTGATGGACAGTGACTGAATTGAGGTATGAGTGGGGACCTGATAATATGGGTAAATATAGTAACCACATTTTTTTCATGTGAAACCTGAAATACACTCATAAGAGTGTATACCAATAATATCTTAATAAAATAAGTTTAAAAAAAGAAAAAGAAATATTAGCATCTGTATAATTAGAAATTAAATTGACTACATGCCAGTTTTTAAGGGGGTTTATTTATCAGCTTCAATGATAATAAGCATTCTGCCATTCTTTTACCATCTATAACTTCACCTGCTTCCCACATCCCACTAGATTTTAGCTCTTTTAGGTAAAATTTACATATATTGTAATGCCCATACTTAATGTACAGTTTTGGAGAATAGATAAATCAGTATAACCCACATCCTATCATGCTGAACATTCCTCATCTCCCTGAAAATTCCTTCAGTACTATTCACCATATGCAACTGTTGTCATATTTTTCAACTTGAATTAGTTCTAATCCATAACTTCGTATAAGCAGAGTATGTAATCTTCTGTGTTGGCTTTTTTACTCAACATAATATCTTTGATATTAGTCCATGTTGCAAATTTTATTAGTAATTTGTTTCTTTCTACTTAGGAGTAATATTCAATTGTATGAATATACCACAATTTGTCATTGTCCTGGCAATAGGCATTTGTATTATTTTTAGTTTGGGGCTATTGTGAAATTTCTCTTGGATAAATACCTAGGTATGGAATTACTCATTTAAAGAAAAAATAAACGTTTAGTTTACAAAATAAAAGTGCAAAACTGTTTTCTAAAGTGATTGGACCATTGTACTATCCCACTAGAAAAACCTGAGTGTTCTGGTTTCTCCACATCCTCACCCACACTTGGACTTGAGGGTCTTTTTCATTTTAGCCATTTTGGCAGATGTAGTCTTAATTTGCATTTTGCTGATGACTGAAGTTGATCACTTCTTCATTTGCTTATTGGCCAATCATATCTTACTTCATAGAGTATCTGTTCAAGTATTTCACACATTTGTATCAAGTCACAGAGCTTTATTGCTTTTCTTCCTCTAAATTCTGAAAGAGTTTGTGTAAGATTGATATTATTATCTTCCTTAAATGTTTTATAGAATTAACCAGTAAGGTCATCAATACTTGGAGTTCTTTGTGAGGACTCTTTTAGTAACAATTTCTTTATATTTGTTAGATACCACTCTTCAGATTTTCTGTTTCTTCTTATAATGGTTTTGGTAAATTGTGTTTTTCAAGGAATTTGTCCGTTCTATCTAAGTTGTAAAATGTGTTAATTAAAGCTGTTCATAATATTCCCATTTATGATTTTGATATATATAGGTGCTGTAACAGTATTCCTGCTTTTATACTTGATATTGGTAATCTGCATTTTCTCTATTTCCTGCTAAAAATTTATTTATTTTATTAAACATTTCAAAAGAGCCATGGGTCATTTAAAAGTTGACTTTTAATTTCAAAATATTTGGGGATTTTCTAAATACCTCACTGTCCTTCTAAATTCCACCATAGTCAGAAAACACACTCTATAAGACTTTGAATGTTTTATTTGTTGAGATTTTTGGGGGGGCCCAAGATCTTGCCTATCTTGGTTAAAATTCCACTTGAATTTGGGGAAAGCATTTTGCATTTTCTTGTGTATTTTTCTGTAAATGTCAGGTAAAGGTGGCTTTTGGTGTCATTCAGATCTTCATGTATTTTGAAGGTATATACACACATTTATATTTGTTGTGTCTTCCTGATGTCTGATGTACTGACCCTTTCTTTCATTATGATGAAATAGTCCTTTTTATTCCAGTAGATCTCCTTATCTTGAAATCTATGTTGCGTACTTTTAATTTATCTAGTCCAGGTTTCTTATGATTATGTTTTCATCTGTAATGTGTTAAACAGTATCTCCTCAAAATTCATGTTCATCAGGAGCCTCAGAAAATGACCTTATTTGGAAATAGAGTCTTTGCTGATTGCAGTTAAGATAAAGATGAAATCATATTGGATGAGGGTGGGCCCTAAGTCCGAGACTGTGTTTATAAGACACAGAAAAGGACACACAGAGACACAGGGAAGAAGGCAAGTGAAGACAGGCAGAGATTGGAGTAATGTTGCCACAAACCAATAAACACCAAGAGCCACCAAAAACTGGAACAAATGAGGAAGGCTTCTATCCCAGAGCTTCCAGAGACATGTGGCAAACAGCTTGATTTTGACTTCTGGCTTCCAGAACTCTGAGAGAATGATATCTGTTGTTTTAAGCTTCCTAGGTTGTGGTAATTTGTTATTTGCAGCCCTAGGAGATTAATATACCATCATATATTTTTTATTCTTTTTTATTATGAACTTATTTGGTCTGCATTTAAAATGTGCTCCTTACAAACAACATAAAATTAGGTCTTTTCTTTTTTGTCTACTCTGGCATTCTCTGCCTTTTAATTAAAGGGTTTAGACCTTTTACATTTAATTAGTAAAATAGTTGGATTTAAATCAGCCATTTTGCTATTTGTTTTCTATTTGGTTCATTTGTTTGTTTCCCTCTGTTCCTACTTTTTTTAGGTTTAATCGAATACTTTTTTACTATTTCAGGTGTATTCCCCAGTTACCTTATTTAGGTATCCTGTTGTTCATTTATTTTCTAGTGGTTGCTCTAGGGCCACACTGCACTAGTCACATGTGGTTATTTCCATTTTATTCTTCAGTCACAGTACCTACATTTCAAGTGTTCAGTAACTATGTATAATTAGTGGCTATCTTAGAGGACAATGCAGATATAGAACATATTTATCACTGCAGAAAATTCTATTGGTAACTTATCACAATCTACTTGTAGTTAATAATAGTATTTTACATAGACTATTGGAACTGTGAGAGTATAGTTCCTTTACCTACCCCATCCTTTGTAATGCTTTCACATATTTCATTTGGATAAATTATAAACCCACGATAACTATTAATATTTTCCTTGAATAGGCATATGTTTTTAAAATAAATTTTAAAAAGAAAAAAATACATATAGTCTTTATATTTACCTGCATATTTACCATTTCTGCTGATCTCTATTTTTTCTCCGGATCTGGGTTACCATCTGGTGTCATATCCCTCAGTCTAAAGATTTCCATTTAGCCTTTTTCACAGTGCAGGTCAGCTGATACCCAATTCTCTCATATTTTCCTTACTCTTAATTTTTTTTATTTCTAGAAGTATAGCTTAGCAGGATATAAAATTCTGGATTGATCGTTTTTTCCTATATTTTACCACTTCAATGTGTTGTTCTACCTTTTAGCCTGTGCTGTTTCAGATGAAAAGCCAACATTTTTCATATGTTACTTCCTATACATCATATCTTTCTCTTTGGTACAATTTTCTCTTCATATTTGGAGTTCATCCATTTTATTTTCCTCTTTGGTTTTAATCCTGCCTATGGTTCACTGGGTTTCTTGGATTTTTAAGTTAATGTCTTTCATCAAGTTTCAGAAATTTTAGGCCACTATTTCTTTGAATATTGTTTCCCATTTTCTTTCTCATCTCCTTTAGGACTCTAATTGTACTGATTTTAGACCAGATACTGTTGATCAACAGGCCTCTGATAATCTGTTCATTGTTCTTCAATTGTTGTTTTCACTCTCTTTTCTTCATACTGGATCATTTCTATTGACCTATTTTTAAATTCATCAACTTGTTCTTCTACCTTCAGTCTGTGGTTAAGCACATCCAGTGAATTTTTCATTTAAGTTACTATACTTCTCAGTTTTACTATTTCCATTTGCTTCTCTTTTACTGTTTCAATTTCTCTGCTGAGATTCTCCATTGGTTCACTGTGTATACATCTTCTCATAAATTTTTTAACATGATTGTAACAACTATTTAAAGTGTACTAGTAGTTTCATCTTGTTCATCTAGGCATCTAGGTTTATTGGGTTTACTACTGGGTTTATTTCTTAACTATAGTTCACATATTCTTGTTTCTCTGAGTGTTTAATGATTTTTTTAAATCAAACACTGGACACTATGAATTATATGCTGTACAGACTTTATTTTCTGTTATATTGCTCTAATGAGTGATTTTGTTTGGTTTGTTCTATAAACTAATTTTGCTGAACTCAAACTCTGTCTCTCCTGAAGGGAAAAATTCTGAAATCTTTGCTCTGTTGTTTTAGCATTTTTAAGTGTTTTTGTCAAGCCACTAGGGTCTTTTCAATCCATTGCTATTTAGGTGTCAGCCAAAGATTTGAGATTTTTATGTACAGATATGTGCAGCCCACACTTCTAAAGTTCCCTCTTTTCTAGGATTTCACTGATAACTTTCTGGCTCTTCCCTCAACTCCATAGTGTATTCTCTGACATCATAATCCAGTAGGTAGACCAGATGCACAGGCATGTAACCTGAAAAGTCACACAGGCTCCATACCTTGTTACTACTACTGTATTAAAATTCTTAATTTTTCAACAAGGGACATACAATTTTCATTTTGTACTGGGCCCCCAAATCATGTAGCTAGTCCTGCCAATAATACTGTGGCTTTTTCTGCTCAAGGACTGCAGTTTGGGGGATATACTCAGGCAAAAACTCAAACTCATATCTCACCCACTGAACTTATCTTTCAATGGTATACTCTCTTGGTTACTTTCCAGTGCATTTAGACAGGAGATATAAATATCATAATTTTTCATTGATCATTTCTACCAAGATACTCTGCAAATCTATTGAAACCATGGTTCTCAACTCGGGGCAACTTTGCCTAAGCAGACATTTGACATACATGAGACATTTTTTTGATGTCACTATTTGGGAAGGGTGCTGCTGGGTTGAGGTCAAGGATGCTACTAAAACATCCTACAATACAGTGGTCAACCCCCACCACAACAAATTTTAAGCCTCGCAAGTTGAGATTGCTGAAGTTGAAAAATCTTATCAGCCTTGCTCCTTCATTTTTAATGGCTACAAGAACTGCATTTTTGAGTTTATGTCATTATTTAATGAATCACCTATGAGTACATACCATACTAATCCAATATTGCTCCAATTCAGGGGAGGAGGAAGCCAAATTGCTCTTAACTGTTTTAATTTTACTTGTTTCCAATGGAACAGTGTCAAAACGTGCAAAAATGTTCAATAATAAAATGCCACTTTAATCAATTAAATGGTTCCCACACAAAGACCTTAGAAATAACCTTTCACTGCATCACTGTTTACTCTTAGGAAGTTCAGAGGAAGATGGATTCAGAATGAATAATTGTATTTGGCATCAGTTAAGATTAAACATAAAAGTATACCTTGATAAGCTATAATTTTACATTTACCTTAGAGTCCCCTCATGATTTCTCTTCCAGATTCATAATCATTCTTTGGCATTATTAGAAATTGCTTATATATATGATCCAATGATTTGTGAATTAAACATAATTATGGATTAAAGAGAAAGTATTCAGTATAACAGTGATATATAAATATTGAATGTTCTAATTTATCCTATGCATAGACCACATATTACAATTTTACAATTGGTATGTGATTAAAAGTGTTTGAAATTTAAATGTGGGCCAAAAAACAAAACAAAACCAGGGCATTTGTTTTCCTAGGATTCTTTAATGTAATATTAGGAATTTTTTTAGTTATATAGGGTACCAGAGAGCATTGTCTGTTCCTTCTAAGAAAATGTGAGAAAAGAAAAAAGAAGGGTAAAAAAAAAAAGGAAAAAAAAAAAGAAAATGTGAGTGAACTCTCATTCAGATACATTTTAAGTACTTTAAAAATTCTTATGATGTTTGTTTCTATTTTCAGCTGATTTTAATATATAAACAAAATGTTATCCATCTCGTGTGATACTAGTTGATATAGTTAACAAGTTATAACAGAAAAGGAATTTGTATGTATCCTTCCGTTCTCAGTTCAAATATCCCTCCCTCCGAAAGGCTGTCCCTGTGTACACAAACCCCTCCTCTCCCAATTTAAAATGAACTGTCCGCTCTCACTTCTCAGAGAAACCTTTTCCTTCTCTTCACACATTCGCACTTGCAAAAGCTCTATGAAACGGCAGACATTAAGTGGGAAATAACCGAGGAAGTGGGGGGTCTCAGGTGGTTTTGTATCCCTACCAGAGCTGGAGGGAGAGCACTGGATCTGAATGCGCCTCTGCTCCTCTCTGGGCTACGCTGTGAATTAAAAAATCGGATACAGAGTGCAATTTCATATTCTCTCTTTAGCAAACATAAGTAGTATACGACAGTTACATGTACTCGCTTTCAATTTTTTAATACTGTGATAATTTTTGAAAATGGTATCACGGACCTCCTGATTAGGAGATTTCGTCGAGATGAAAGGTAAAAGAATTAAGGTAAGGGATCAAAAGCGTGCAGACGTGTGTGCCTTGTGTAAGATGTGCGGGAGCAGGAAAAAGAGCCGCAAGGTGCAGTAATCTCTATAGGCAGCACAATTGGGAATTCAAGATGTTAAAGTTAGCATCTCTCTCTCTTCACCCGCCTCTCCGTTTTTGTTTACCGCTGTCCAAGATCAAAGCCACGGTGGTGTTGTAAGTGCTGCAATGGCAGCTTCGGGTGGTGGCGGCAGCGTCCGCAGCTGCCGCCCGGGACTCGGCAGCGTTATTTACTGTATGAAGACCCGCGTGTGGCGCCGACGGTCTCGGGGGCGGTCTTTACGGTAAGGGGCAGGCCCTGGAGGCGGCCCTTACCGTAGAGGGCAGGGCTGGCGGAGGCCCGTCGGCGCGGCCAGTCTCCGCGCCATCAGGTGATTTCCAGCCCCGGCGCTGCCACCCCCTGCACCGGGCGAAGGATGCACAATGGCCCGCGGGGGCCGTGAGGGGCCGCGGCCGTGGGCCCGCACCCACCGCTCTCGCGCCCGGCAGCCTACGGGCGGCCCCGCCGCGCTGGGTCCGGGTGCAGCCCCCGCGCGCCCCCGCGCAGGTGTCCAGGCTTGAGCCCCGGCTTGAGTCCCGCTGCGCCCACATGGGTCTGTGCTACAGCTTGCGGCCGCTGCTCTTCGGAGACCCGGAGGACGCCGCCTCGGATGCGCCCGCGGACGGCGCTAGGGCCTCTCCGGCCCCGACCCCGGGAGCAGACGCGGCCCGGCTCCGGCCCCCTCGGGGCGCCGGCGGGAGCCCGGCACGCGCGAGGCCCAAAGCCGGCCCGGAGAAGGAGAGGCGGCGGCGCCCGGACCAGCTGCGCGCCGAGGAGCGCGAGGCCGAGCGCGAGGCCGAGCGCGAGGCGAGGAGGGTGAGCAGGGGCATCGACCGCATGCTCCGCGAGCAGAAACGGGACCTGCAGCGCACGCACCGGCTCCTGCTGCTCGGTAGGTGCTGTCGGCGAGCGCGGGCGCGCGGGCGCAGGGGCGCGGCGCGGGCGCGGAAGGTGAAGGTTAGCCGGTCGATATCTGCTCCTGCTATTTGACCGAGGACTCGTTACCGGGTGATTTTGCCCTTTTCCACACCTTGTCATTTGAGCCAGTTGCTCACTTATTACTAATTAATGAGCTTCTCTGGGAATTTTCCCCGCTCAATTGATTTCTTTCCACAGCATGTAACCCACAGGGATGGCTAACTCAGCCTCTATTTCCTGCAGGAGTGGGAGTCTTGCTGCCCTTTTGTTTTAAGAACGCAAATTAGAGGAGTTTATAAGGCTTTTTAGCTAGACCACAAAGCTTTTATTCCAATCACAGCATAATAGCCGGCTTATGGGTGGGTGCGGCCTGTTCCCTTTTGAGAAATAACACAGCGAAGATGTGGCGCTTCTGTTTCATTGAGTAAGTTCAGCCCTGGTGCGCTCAGAATGTTCGCTCCTCTTCAGAACCAGAAGCAGAACAGCATGGCAGGCCCCCAAGCGCTGTCCGCTGTGCCAACTCCGTGCACAGTGTTGCAATGAACTGCTACATATGACTTGCTAGTGTTTTCTCAGAGCGATAGCTGTGGCAAGCGTTAAGAGTGCTTCTGTGAGCTTACCACTGGAAAACATCTTCTAAGCACTCTACTGAAGAGTCAAAAAAAAAAATCATGAATCCTGATGTTACTTGCTTTTAAATTTAAACATGGAAAAAAAAATTAAGATGTGAGCTTGTGACCTGAATTTTGTGACGAAGAATACTTGTTCCCTTTGTACTCTGCTGTGACTAGGGAAAGGATCTACTCCATGGCTTGGGTAAGATGCCGGCTTATAAATGAGTTATTTTTATTCAAGATCTAGAGTACAATTAAGTCTTCAGTTTAAAAAGGCTCACTCACTGCAAGAATCAATCAATAAAGCAACACAAACCTAGCTGCCGTACCCTGGTGGAATGCATAAATTCTAGGATAAAGGGAAAATTGTGGGAAGAAACAAAGAAGCAAAATAAACAAGCAGGATACCCGAAAAATGAGGATGACCCGCTCAGAAGCAGAGTTCTCATCTACAACGCTAACTTCTAGAATATGATAGAGCAATGTTTCCAGAGGTCCGAAAATACAGACTCGTACTCCTAGAATTTCACACCTCCTTAAATCAGTGTTTGTGTAGGAGGGAAAAAATAGATTTTCAGATAGCAAGTACTCAAAGTGTACCTCCACCCACTTATTTTTCTGGAAGGAAATTAATTAGAAATTGCTCCCACCAAAAGCTTTTAAATGCAGCAGATTAACTCAAAAAGGAGAGGACTCTGGTCTCAAGATATAGGAGAATAAAATCAAGTCTAGAATTATGGCAGTTATGCTTTAATGTCATTGTGCATTTGAACAGAAATATTTTAAAAATTAAAAAGATAGGTGAAATAGAAGATACTTGGTCATACAAAAATTAATAAATTTACGATTCTGTGAAAGGGAACTGGGAGGTAAGGTGTAAAGAATGGGACGCTGAGCTCCAAAGAGCCAACTTCTTGTAACACATGTTGAATACCTATCCTCTTTAAAGACATTATCTCATAGCCTAACATAGTTTGTAAATCAGTCTCATATCTGAAATGACATTGAATGAAATGACTCACAACTTGGAGGGGGAGTATATTCCACCCAATGGTGTCAAGAGTAAAACACATACTGTTTTTATATCAGGTTGACTTTAAACAGAGAAAGGTTCTTGGTTTTGTTAGGATTTAGCATAGACTTGGCTGAAAATCTTTGAATCAGAAGCATGATTTACTGACCATTACTCTCCTCAAATGCTTCTGCTGCCATTGTGTTAAATAACCATTTATCTTGCTCACTGACTCCATCTACTTATTTATTCTGCAAATGTGCAGCAGGGGACAGAGAACTCACAGGCTCAGGAAGGACACACGTCCTTCAGGGCCCTTCCTTCTCCATGCCTATTACCTTCCACAGCCATATTTCCTCCAGGTGACCTGCCCAGAGACCTCAGGTGGGAATAAATGGCCAACTCCCTGTGTCCATATTGAATCCTATCTGCACTCCTCATACAGCACTCTGTTGCAGTTGGCATGGCTTCATGGGTACTCTGGCTCTCTGTGGGTCCACATGATGACCTGAGCTTTGTTTCCCTGCACAGGGCTTAGTACCTCATGTGGTGCTAAGGGCACAAGAGTCTGCAAGCTACTGTGATAATGAGGATTAATGGTCAGAATGATGGTCCCACTGTAACTTTTAGTTGGAGCATTCTTTCAGGTTTGGGGAGGCTGGGGTTTAAGGGGTGCAGAGGTGTGGGGGACATAAGCTGAAAGTTTCAGTTAAAAGGTAACAGACCCAGAAGAGATCATGGTGTCAGAATCAGAGCATTGTAGTAGGAATGGGGAGGGGACAGGTCGGAGAAAGGGACCTCCATCAGAAGGTAGATGGACAGGGTGCATTGTGGGGAGAAATTCTCAGACAAGTCTACATCTGGAGCACAAGCTGTGTATTAGTCAGCTTGAGCTGCCATAACAAAAATACCACAGACTGTGTGACTTAAACAACAGACAATTATTGTCTTACAGTTTTGGAGGCTGGAAGTCCACGTTCAAGGTCCAGCAAGATTGGGTTCTGGTGAGGCCACTCCTCCTGGCTTGGAGACAGCCCCCTTCTTGCTGTGTCCTCACATGGCCTTTGCTCGGTGCCCCTCTGCTCAGGGGGAGAGAGAACAACGGCATTAGGGCCTTGCCCTTATTACCTCATTTACTGTAGTTACCTTCTTAAAAGCCCTGTTTCCAAATGCAGTCACTTTAGGGGGTAGAGCTTCAACATATGCTGGGAGGGTCACAATTCAGAAGAGGTATAAAAACCACTGAGCTCAGACAGTTATAATAGAGGCCATTGACTTTTCTTCCACATCTTTTGTTGACTACAGTATGAATTCTCCACTGGGAGAAGGCCATCATGTGCCACATAATTATTCATTTAATACTATTCTTTTTCAATTGTTACTCAATTTTAAAATGGTCGATTGTAGGTAGGATTCATTATGGGGGGGGGATATTGCTTTATTCATGTACTTCCTGTTCCATTTTTGTGTGTCTGATGTTTCTCTGCCAGGAACACATCTCTCAGGAAGGAAGCGATCTCTTGGGGACATTCGCTGCTTCCCTTTTGTATTTGGCTGTTAGCATAAACCAGAATGCTGGCCTGACCCCAAGGGGTGGGTTTAGTTCCTCTGGGAGGAAGCACTTGGTGCAGTCACAAAAATATGGAAGAGTCTCCATGGTGGGGTTTTGATTGCTCTTTTTTCCAAATAAATGTCTATTTTTCTTTTTTTTCTTTTGGTATCATTTATCTACAATTCCATGTGCAACATTACGGTTACTAGACTCCCCACATCATGAAGTCCCCCCCACCAACCCCATTACAGTCACTGTCCATCAGCGTAGTGAGATGCTATAGAATCACTGCTTGTCTTCTCTGAGTTGTACGGCCCTCCCCACGCCCCCCCAACATTACGTCTGCTAATCATAATGCCCTTTTTTCCCTCTTATCCCTCCCTTCCCACACATCTTCCTCAGTCCCTTTCCCTTTGGTAACTATTAGTCCGTTCTTGGGTTCTGTGAGTCTGCTGCTGTTTTGTTCCTTCAGTTTTTTTCTTTGTTCTTATACTCCACATATGAGTGAAATCATTTGATGCTTGTCTTTTTCGGCTTGGCTTATTTCACTGAGCATAATACCCTCTAGCTCCATCCATGTTGTTGCAAATGGTAGGATTTGTTTTCTTCTTGTGGCTGAATGATATTCCATTGTGTATATGTACCACATCTTTATCCATTCATCTACTAATGGACACTTAGGTTGCTTCCATTTCTTGGCTATTGTAAATAGTGCTGCATTAAACATAGGGATGCATCTGTCTTTTTGAAACTGGGTTGCTGCATTCTTAGGGTAAATTCCTAGGAGTGGGATTCCTGGGTCAAATGGTATTTCTATTTTGAGTTTTTTGAGGAACCTCCATACTGCTTTCCACAATGGTTGAACTAATTTGCATTCCCACCAGCAGTGTAGGAGGGTTCCCTTTTCTCCACATCCTCGCAAACATTTGTTGTTGTTTGTGTTTTGGATGTTGGCCATCCTCACTGGTGTGAGGTGATATCTCATTGTGGTTTTAATCTGCATTTCTCTGATGACCAGCGATGTGGAGCATATTTTCATGTGCCTGTTGGCCATCTGAATTTCTTCTGTAGAGAAGTGTCTATTCATGTCCTCTGCCCATTTCTTAATTGGATTATTTGCTTTTTGTTTGTTAAGATGCGTGAGTTCTTTATATATTTTGGATGTCAACCCCTTATCAGATACATCATTTATGAATATATTTTCCCATACTGTAGGATGTCTTTTTGTTCTACTGATGGTGTCCTTTGCTGTACAGAAGCTTTTCAGCTTGATATAGTCCCACTTATTCATTTTTGCTTTTGTTTCCTTTGCCCGGGGAGATATGTTCATGAAGAAGTCGTTCATGTTTATCTCCAAGAGACTTTTGCCTAAGAGTTTTATTGTTTCATGACCTACATTCAGGTCTTTGATCCACCTTGAGTTTACCTTTGTGTATGGGGCTAGACAGTAGTCCAGTTTCATTCTCTTACATGTAGCTATCCAGTTTTTCCAACACCAGCTGCTGAAGAGGCTGTCATCTCCCCTTGTATATCCAAGGCTCCTTTATCAAATATTAATTGACTGTAGATGTTTGGGTTAATGTTTGGGTTTTCTATTCTGTACCACTGGTCTGTGGGTCTGTTTTTGTGCCAATACCAAATTGTCTTGATTACTGTGGCTTTGTAGTAGAGCTTGAAGTCAGGGAGCGTAATTCCCCCTGTTTGATTCCTCCTTCTCAGAATTGCTTTGGGTATTCAGGGTCTTTTGTGGTTCCATATGAATTTTAGAATTATTTGTTCCAGTTCATTGAAGAAAGCTGTTGGTAGTTTGATAGGGATTGCATTGAATCTGTAGATTGCTTTAGGTAGTATAGCCATTTTGACAATATTTATTCTTCCTAGCCAAGAGCATGGGATGCATTTCCATTTGTTAGTGTCCTCTTTAATTTCTGTTAGGAGTCTCTTGTAGTTTTCAGAGTACAGGTCTTTCACTTCCTTGGTTAGGTTTATTCCTAGGTGTTTTATTCTTTTTGATGCAATTGTGAATGGAATTGTTTTTCTGATTTCTCTTTCTCTTAGTTCATTGTTAGTGTATAGGAAAGCAACAGCTTTCTGTGTGTTAATTTTGTATCCTGCAACTTTGTTGAACTCAGATATTAATTCTAGTAGTTTTGGAGTGGAGTCTTTAGGGTTTTTTATGTACAGTATCATGTCATCTGCAAATAGTGACAATTTGACTTCTTCTTTACCAATCTGGATGCCTTGTATGTCTTTGTTTTGTCGGATTGCCGTGGCTAGGACCTCCAGTACTATGTTAAATAACAGTGGAGAGAATGGGCATCCCTGTCTTGTTCCCGATCTTAGATGAAAAACTTTCAGCTTCTCGCTGTTAAGTATGATGTTAGCTGTGGGTTTGTCATATATGGCCTTTATGATGTTGAGCTACTTGCCGTCTATACACATTTTGTTGAGAGTTTTAATCATGAATGGATGCTGAATTTTGTCAAATGCTTTTTCAGCATCTATGGAGATGATCGTGTGGTTTTTGTTCTTCTTTTTGTTGATGTGGTGGGTGTTGTTGATGGATTTTCGAATGTTGTACCATCCTTGCATCCCTGGGATGAATCCCACTTGATCATGGTGTATGATCCTCTTGATGTATTTTTGACTTCGGTTTGCTAATATTTTGTTGAGTATTTTTGCATCTACGTTCATCAGGAATGTTGGTCTGTAATTTTCTGTTTTGGTGAGGTCTTTGCCCGATTTTGGTATTAGAGTGATGCTGGCTTCATAGAATGAGCTTGGAAGTACTCGCTCCTCTTGTATTTTTTGGAAAACTTTAAGGAGAATGGGTGTTATTTCTTCTCTATATGTCTGGTAGACTTCAGAGGTGAATCTATCACGTCCGGGGGGTTTGTTCTTGGGTAGTTTTTGATTACCGATTCAATTTCGTTGCTGGTGATTGGTCTGTTTAGTTTTTCTGTTTCTTACTTGGTCAGTCTTGGAAGGTTGTATTTTTCTAAGAAGTTATCCATTTCTTCTATGTTTTGCAGCTTCTTAGCATATAGATGCTCATAATATTCTCTTGTAATTCTTTGTATTTCTGTGGGGTCCGTTGTTATTTTTCCTTTCTCACTTCTGATTCTGTTTATGTGTGTAGATTCTCTTTTTCTCTTAATGAGTCTGGCTAGGGGTTTATCTATCTATTGTTTATTTTTTCAAAGAACCAGCTCTTGGTTTCATTGATTTTTTCTATTGTTTTATTCTTCTCAATTTTATTTATTTCTTCTCTGATCTTTATTATGACCCTCCTTCTGGTGACTTTGGGCCTCCTTTGTTCTTCTTTTTCCAATTTCAGTAATTGTGTCTTTAGAGTGTTCATTTGGGAATGTTCTTCCTTCTTTAAATAGGCCTGGATTGCAATATACTTTCCTCTTAGAACTGCCTTTGCTGTGTCCCACAGAAGTTGTGGCTTTGTGTTGTTGTTGTCATTAGTCTCCATATATTCTTTGATTTCTGTTTTGATTTGGTCGTTAACCGATTGATTAATTAGGAGAATGTTGTTAAGTCTCCATGTATTTGTGAGCCTTTTTGATTTCTTTCTAAAATTTATTTCTAGTTTTATACCTTTGTGATCTGAGAAGTTGGTTGGTAGGATTTCAATATTTTTGAATTTACTGAGGTTCCTTTTATGGCCTAGTATGTGGTCTATTCTGGAAAATGTTCCATGTGCACATGAGAAGAATGTGTATCCTGCTGCTTTTGGGTGCAGAGTTCTGTAGATATCTGTTAGGTCCATCTGTTCAAGTGTGTTGTTTAGTGACTCTTTGTCTTTACTTATTCTGTGTCTGGTTGATCTGTCCTTTGGAGTGAGTGGTGTGTTGAAGTCTCCTAAAATGAATGCATTGCTGTCTATTTCCTCCTTCAATTCTGTTAGTATTTGTTTCACATATGCTGGCACTCCTGTGTTGGGTGCATATATTTTTATAATGGTTATATCTTCTTGTTGGACTGACCCCTTTATCATTATGTAATGTCCTTCTTTATCTCTTGCTACTTTCTTCATTTTGAAGTCTATTTTGTCTGATACAAGTACTGCAACACCTGCTTTTTCTCTTTGTTGTTTGCATGAAATATCTTTTTCCATCCCTTCACTTTTAGTCTGTGTATATCTTTGGGTTTGAGTCGAGTCTCTTGTAAGCAGCATATAGATGGGTCTTGCTTTTTTATCCACTCTGTTACTCTGTGTCTTTTGATTGGTGCATTCAGTCCATTTACATTGAGGGTGATTAATAATAGATATGTACTTATTGCCATTGCTGGCTTTAGATTCGTGGTTACCAAAGGTTCAAGGGTTGCTTCTTTACTATCTAAGAATCTAACTTAACTTTCTTGTTAAGTTATTGTGAACACCTTCTGATGTTTCTTTATTTCTCCCTTCCTATTATTCCTCCTACATTCTTTATATATTAGGTGTTTTATTCTTTGCCTTTAGTTAGTATTTGGATGGTCTTCTTTCTTTGCTATGATTTCATTTTCTCTGGTGACATGTTTTTAGCCTTAGGGGTGCTTCCCTCTAGAGCAGTCCGGTTAAGATATCCTGTAGTGGTGGTTTATGAGAGGCAAACTCTCTCAACTTTCGTTTGTCTGGAAATTGTTTAATACCTCCATCATATTTAAATTATAATCCTGCTGGATACAATATTCTTGATTCAAGGCCCTTCTGTTTCATTACGTTAAATATATCATGCCATCTCTTCTGGCCTGTAAGGTTTCTGTTGAGAAGTCTGATGATAGTCTGATGGGTTTTCCTTTGTAGGTGATCTTTTTTCTCTCTCTAGCTGCCTTTAATACTCTGTCTTTATCTTTGATCTTTGCCATCTTATTTATTATGTGTCTTGGTGTTGTCTTCCTTGGTCCCTTGTGTAAGGAGATCTGTGGGCTTCCATGGACTGCGAGACTATTTCCTTCCCCAGCGTGGGAAAGTTTTCAGCAATTATTTCTTCAAAGATACTTTCTATCTCTTTTTCTCTGTCTTTTTCCTCTGGTACTCGTATAATGCGAATATTTTTCCGTTTGGTTTGGTCACACAGTTCTCTCAATATTCTTTCATTCTTAGAGATCCTTTTATCTCTCTCTGCCTCAGCTTCTCTGTATTCCTGTTCTCTGATTTCTATTCCATGAACAGTCTCTTGCATCTCATCCATTCTGCTGTTAAACCCGTCGATGGCTTGTCTGATTTCTGCAGAGTCTTTCCTCACTTCCCTCACTTTCTCCCTCAGCTCTTGCACATTTCTCTGTAGATTCATCAGCATGGTTATGACTTTTATTCTGAATTCTTTTTCAGGAAGACTGTGCATGTCCATCCCTTCAGGTTCCCTTTCTGGGGTTTTCTGGGTCTGAAGCTTTGTCTGTACCATATTCCTCTCTCTTTTAATGGCTATAGAAGTGGTTGCTGCTAGTTGCCACATATGTCAGCTGGGCTCTTTATGACTTTAAAAAGGAAAAGGATAATAAATAAGTAAATAAATAAATAAATAATAATAATAAAATAAATAAAAAGAAAGAAAGAAAAAAAAAGAGAAGAAAAAAAAGGCACACCGGGAGTGGATTCTGTGGGGATGCTGTAGGTGGCGCTGTTGCTCCACTATTCCAGAGCCGTGGCCGTGCTGCTCCACCGGGCCCTTTATAGCTCTGGCCAGGGTGGGAACGAATGGGAGGCTATTGATCTCTGTGGGAAGACTAAGTGCGGCCACCCTTTCCCAGTCGCCAGCTAAGGGGTCTGAAGGTCCCCAGGACTCCCAGGCTGCTGGGCTGAGTGCTGGGGCGATCTGGTCCTCCACTGGCCTCCTGTCTCTTTAAGCCCGCTGAAAAAAGCACGTGCTTTTCTTCTTTTTTTTTTTCCTTCCTGGGAGCCGGCTGCAAGCAACCTGGCACGTTCCCTGCTCAGACCCTGCCCCTCCAGTCTCTCCAATCTCCACTACACCGTGCGATGTGTGTCCGCGCCCCCTGCGCAGATCACCGGGTCTGGTTATTTCGCGGGCCTGTACTTCCATGCCCTCCTGGCTCTGAATCCTCTCCTCCCGCCCATGCACTGTCATGGATGAGCACTCGGGTCCGCCGGGTCTCAGCTCTGTATCTTACCCGCCTCGTGGGGTGCCGAATCCTCTCAGGTGTAGCTGTACGCTGTGCACTTCCCTGTGTATTCTGGTCTCTCTTTTAGGAATAGTTGTATTTGCTGTGTTTTCGTGGATAAATACAATGTTGGGAGGAGATTTCTGCTGCCCTGCTCATGTCGCCATCTTCCCGGAAGCCAAATGTCTATTTTTCTTAATTCACAGTAATGCATACAGTGAATGATCAGCAGTTTTTGAGTTGCACAGTAGCTTTGTGCTGTGTGGACATGTAGGACACATCCTCACCAATGTGCGGCCTTTCTTTCAACACAGCCTCCTGTAGCACTCTGACTTTTAAAGTAAAATTTCAGTAGAAATTCCTATGCCTTAATTTTTCTAAAGTCAGAAAAACGTAACCCTCCCTTACAGACCTGGAAAATGAAGCAGTATGGTGGATGCGTTTTACTCACAACTTCTATATCATTCTATTATAGAAACTATTAACTACAATTTTATGGAATTGAAGCTACCACTGTTTACATGCAGCTGAATTTCATCCCAGGAATTCAGGTTGTCCTTTAACTTGTCAAAACACCAAAAGTTCAGAGCAGTTGTCAAAGCTTTGACTTGTGTCTTAACTTGGGCTGAAACAACAAAACACCACAGACTGGGGGGCTTAAGCAACAGAAATTAATGTCCTTACAGTTCTGGAGGCTGGCAAGTCAAAGGTGAGAGCCCAGCAGGGTTTGGTGTCTGCTGGAGGCACTCTTCCTGGCTTGGAGACGGCCGCCGCTCTGTGTCCTCTTGTCTCATCTTATCATCAGGACACCAGTCTGAAAGAATCAGGGCTCCACCCTTATGGCCTCATTTAATTTTAACTACCTCCTAAACCTGTCTCCAAATACAGCCACAGTGGGAACCAGAGCTTCAACACAGGAGTTAAGAGGGGACACAGTTCAGACCATAGCAAATTGTAAACCCATTCACGTCTATCCAGAGGATTAGTACTGACCCTGAAAGTGGGCTCAAGCTGGTCAACTACTGGTGGCTAACTGTGTTCCTGGAATAAAAGACCATTTTATGAATACTCCCAGAACTTGGAGATAGACTTATGATCTACTAAAAGATACAGAAGGAGCATGGTGGTTAAGAATATGGCATTGGGGTCAGACAGCCCATGTTTGAAATCCCAGCATGCCCATTTACCAGGTACATGACTGTAGCCTTAGGGCTTCAATTTCCATTGCAATAACAATCCTGATGCCACATAAGAGGATTAAGTGAAATTAATTGAAAAAAAAGTATATAAACTTATCAGAGTTTAGCACATTGTAAACATTCCATAAGTTGTATGAGCTCTGAATTCTGTGTTGAGCTGAACCTGTTCTCTCTGTGATACCCCTCTAAACTAAATCACACAATCTAGAAAAGTGAATCCCGTTCTGAGTCATACAACCACTCCGTAGTGAAACAAGAATTCAAACCCAGACAGTCTGGCCCCCCTGCGAGAAGCTGAGAAGTGACAGAGTGGCCAGCAAAAGACAGTTGCAGGGACCTCGTCAAGAGATGCAAAGAGGTGAACACAGGCAGATGTGGGATTGATAAAGGGGAAGGAACAGACGTAATAGTGGATGTAGGCAAACTGAAATCTCCTGAATCTGGTGATTGAAGGAATGGAGGAAAAGATAAATGTCACTGAGGGGAGGGGAGGGGCGGGGAGTCATGGTGAACTCTTTGTTTTCTTGCTTAGGTGAAATGGTAATGGCATTCTCCACAGTAAGGACTCTAAGAGGAGGAGGTGGGTGGAGTGAAAGGAGAGCAACCAGGTGTTGATGGTGAGACACGAGTGAGAATCCAGTGGACAGTGCCGGGGAAGCAGCTGGGTGTTCACAGGTCTGGAGCCCAGGGAGCTTACTGAGCTGGAGATGGACAGACAGGGACCTGGGGCAGAGGACAGGCCACCCAGGGAGAATGTGCAGAGGAAGAAGAGGGCCCAAGCGAGAACACAGAGCCCCAACCTTCCAGAAAAGTGCTGGAGAAACAGAAGCACGAGGAACCACCAGGATAGCCGGAAGAAGCCCAGAAAGGAGAGCACTCCAGGGAATGGGAATGGCTGGGAGTCTCAGTAGGAGTTCAAGAATGACTCCTCGAACTGGACTGAGAAGATACCCACTGGCTTTGCCAGTTTATGCAATAGCAGTGCAGGAGGCCACGGGCTGAGAGGATGTGAAAATGACGAAGCGGTCCCGAGGCTTGTTCTTGGGAGGACTTGGGCCGAGAAGACAAAATGGCTGTGACCACACCTGTCAAACTGGACCTCAAGACCCCGGTTTTCAGAATAAAAAATGAAACTGCAGAAACTATAATGGTGGGAGAGGATTGTCAAGTCTTCCCTCTCCATGGATTCCTGGCAGGCACTGGTCTGTGTGGCACTGGCCTGAGTCCTCTCTCTAATATTCAGGTGTGAGGACTCACGCTCAGCCCCACTACCACAGGGAACTTTCCTGTAGATGCTGTCAGACAAATTTGTGACGAGTGAAATTCGTCAGTGGTAAACGGTTGTTCAATTGAGTTGAAACCAAGAGACCTAGCAGATTCTCTAATCTTAATTGTTAATGCCACTAGTTTGACACCAACTGAAATGGTGTATTTTTTCCTCCATAGATGTATAACAGGAACAATATTATACACAGCAGAACCTAATAGTAGTATAACTCCATTCGGGTTCCCAGACCTGATTCCAATGTGTGTAAATATGTGGGAGGGGGGTTTCCCACACATACTAACACCAAGCCATTCTTGAACGCCAGCAGGGTGTCCGAGAACTCAACTGAATTCTGATGCTATCTGCAGGGAGACAGAACCAGATTCGCAGGTTAAGAGCTCTGTCCTACAGGACTGCCCTCCAGCCCCAACTCCAGACTCCAGTCGAAAGCCCCAGGCGGCTCCCTGTGCTTCTGACCAACAGACTATAGATTGGAGGTTCCACGTCCTCCCCCTTAGGTTCAATTAATTTGGTAGAGTGGCTCACAGAACTCATGAAAACACTTAACATTTACCAGTTTAATAAAGGATACCATAAAGGATACAGGTTAACAGCTAGATGAAGACATAGAGCAAGGTTCCAAATAAAGGAGCTTCTGTTCTCATGGAGCTTGGGGTCTGGCTGGGTGGCATGTGTAGGTGTTCTGGTGTCCCAAGCATAGAAGTTCTCCCCGACTGAGAAGCAGGATCCAACCGGGCACAGCAGAGCAGAGCAGAGAGAGCAGAGCAGAGTGATAAGCTCTCCTCAGGGGCTTTGTAAGGGCTTCACTGCATAGTCATGACTGACTAAATTATTGGCCATTGGAGATTCAGCCTCCAGCCCCAGCCCTTAGGTGGAGTCCAAAAGTCTCTCATTAACATGACAAAATGCCCGTTTCACCCCCAAGACTCTGCAGTGTTTTCAGGAACTGTGGATGAAGACCAAATATACCTGGAAATACATATTTGGTCTTATAGCTAATTACAGACGACTAATTCAGTTCATTTATGAAGTTTCCAAAAATAAGCATTTTCAAAGATAAGCCCTAACTACTAGGACCTAAAACCAGCTCGTGATGCTGAAAGTGCTACCCAGGAGTTGTCAAAACCCCACTCTTGTAAATTAAAATATAGAAATAAACAAAGAACCCTAGATGATTGTTCTTTAACTCATAGCACCCAGAATAACCTGCTTCACATCTGAATTTATAAATACTCAGTTACCTTTTTAGTTGATTTCTAACTGAAAAAGGAAGAATTAGAGCCTGTCAGCTGAAGCAGTGTTTGGAATTATGGTTAGGGGTCAGATGGAAACCCCTGTTGTCTTACTGGGGATGAACAGGCAGAGCAGAGTTTTAGGGCAGTAAAACACTCTGTGTGACACCATAATGACGGATGCACATCACTGTACATCCGTCCAAACCCACAGAATATCCCCACCAAGAGTGAGCCAGTGAAAAGTAAGGGGTCTGGGCACTGGTGGTGCATTGGTGCGGGGCCCTGAGTTGTAACAGGTGTACCACTGAGTGCAGGGTGTTGATAGTGGGGGAGGCCAGGGAGGGAGGGGCATGGGGGAAACCTCCGTACTTCTCCACTTGATTTTGCTGTGAACCCAAAGCTACTCTTAAAGCGCTGTCTTTTCTTAAAATTCCCTTACTCGTAAGAGAAATACTTTTGTCCCTGAAATTAGGATCCCAAGACGAGTAGGTGGGAAGAAGGGCATTCGGTTCCTCTGAGCAGGCAGATATCAGGGTCATGAGCATCAGGCCCTCCTCTTAAAAAGCCCAAAAGGTTGACCAAAGCAGGAATGAGTGTCCTGTTTTTGAAGGCTGTAGTTTAAGAATAAAAAGCATCACTTAAAGATGTTGCCAACTGCAGTACTAGGGGGGGGTAAATTATTCCCAACCAAGAAGGCTTTTAGGCTTGCACTACAATTCCAGTCCTCCCTGGTGTGGCCCTGCACCTGTTCTGTGGTGCAGCCCAATGTCCATGCCTTCGTCAGGAGGAGTCACAGCATCACTGTCCTGCTGCTCTTATATGGCATCAGACCTAATGGCACTGAAGACACACAGGATGTTGGGGGGTCTCCATCAATCCTTCCTGTTAACATTTCACTTGCTGCTCTGGGAGAAATGAAGATGCACGCAGTCAGAAAGTAAATATGGGCCGCAGGTACAGCTGCTGATGGATAGAGGATCAAAGAAGCGTGCAAAATATCACCAGGTCAGCTGCTCTGTAATCCTAACAGAAGAGATGTGGGGAAGGCCTGCATCTCAACCCCCTTGGATTAGCGCTCACTTGGAGTGTTTGTCTGCAGTTGAAAACTGAGTTTTCAATCCCAGGAAGTGAAATATGACCTCAAAGTCTCCCGGGAAAATCTGAGGAAGAAGATAATATTAGTATAACAGGAAAATACAGAGCAATTATGTCCATACCCTGAGCCTCAAGGGAAAGAATGCTTTATTCAGTGAATCACTCACTTCTGTTCACCAATCACAAACATTTCTTGAGACCTGCTAGGCGCTTCTCTGTATAATAGGGAGATTCCAAGGCTCACAGTCTCAGCCCAGGAGGAATTCACAGGGTAGTCAAAGAGAAATGGCATGAAACTGCGAAAGAAGTAGTATGAATGCGTGTGTGTATGCTATGCCAGGACTGGTGACAGTACAAGTCAATAACATTATCACGAGGGTTCATATAAAAATCACATTAGGAATAATGTGATAAGCATCTCCCTTCCTTAGGATGTGTTATTTGTGGAAGAATAAAAGGAGAGTAGGAACTTAATTGCTTAGGGGGGCGTTTTGATATTTGCACAAAAATGCTTCAGGCTGTTTTTGATCCTGGATGCAAACTATCATCAGAAGTATTGCAAAACCTGCTGGGAGTTTGCACCTAGCAGCCTGATTTCCCTATTTGATGCAGAGCCACAGAAAGAAGTCAGAAGTCCTCACAGCTCCCAGGGTGTAGCAGAGACCTAAGGTTAAGAGCTCAAGAAGATCAAGAAAGTTTGAGCCACAGTGTATAGCATTCTGAAATGGGAGGGAGAGGGCTCTTTTATCTCCAACATCGAAGTGCATCACAGATCAATACTAGAAACTGCAGATTATAAATTATACCATCGCGGGAGTTTGACCATAAATAAGCTTGAAGAAAAAAGAATTTTAAGTGTATCCATTTTTTTAAGAAATCTATTCATTGTGCAATTCAGGAGCTGTTGTTTGAGCCCCGCAAAATGTCTACATTAAATCAATAGACACTGTTTATTTACCACAGTTAAAAGAGTAGCATCAGATTCTTTTTTAAGTTTTTTTGGGGAACATGGTTTTAAAATATTCGTGGGACAAGGGGAAGAGCCAACACAGAATTCAAGCGTCAGCTGTTTTTCCATGGCCAGTAGCATGTGAGCAACTTTTGACAAGAGAGTTCTAAATTAACTCTTGTCTAGTAGTTTGAAAGGAAGCAATTGTCAGAATAAATGCCAAGCCACAAGGTAGAACATTTAACTTGACTGCAGAGATAGGATTTCATTTTACAGGAACTTCCAGAAGCATCTAGAGAGTGTAGTTCTGCATCTCCTGGTCGGGTGATCAGTCCTTGTTTCTGACTCTTCTCCCCCCACTGAGAAGTGGCTTCTCAGTAAGAGGTATCAGGTAAGGTCATGAGGTCGGAATCAGGAGGCACATGTGTACCTGGACCCAAGTTCTATATCCTCTTTAGGAGAAAGACAGTTAACTGGAGTTAAGCCAGCTATTGAAATCTGTAGACACAAAACTCACCATTTTGAGTCAGCAAAGCAAGACTCAAAAAGCAGATATGGTGCAAGGGACGGAGCTGGGGACACAATGAGCCAGCAGGCGGTTGCTGGTCCCGGGAGTGCTCAGCCATCCCAAAGGCCCCAAGGCCTGGTCAGCCTCAGAGGCCAAGGTAGACAAACCATAAGCCCACGGCTCTCCTGAGAAGGAAGCCTGGAGCAAGGCCAAAGCCAGTACATCCCAGAAGAATGCAAGTTGCAAATTAACTGTTTGTGGGGCAACTGGTATGTTCAGAAGGATGTCAGCTCTGTGTCCTGGGCTGTTCATTTGTTAATTCAATAGCAGCTAATGAGGGCATCCTAAGGAACTCATGGCTTTACAGGGGAGACGTGGGCACAGAGCACCCATTACAACCCAGTGTACAGAGTGCCCACGCCACCCAGAGGACAGAGGGGAGGGCGCCTGGCTGTGGAGAGGGGGCGGTGCAAAGCAGCCCTTAGGGAGGCCACGAAGCCCACTCCCAGACAGCTTCCTCACTGAAAGGTCAAAGAACACTTGTGGAATATACCTTTGCTGTTAAAGCTGATGAATTTCGTTTCCATTTGGAGAAGTTTATTGGAAAACAGCACATTAAAGTTCTATTTAGAGCCAGTCACATCAAAATTCTGCATCTGCTGCAAGTCTGTGTTTCGCAAAGTCCAGTTTGGATATGCACTGAGTCATGTGGTGCCCCATTAGAGCATGAGGGCGTGCCCTGCCTTCCTTGGTCATTATAGATTTTCACTGTACAAAGAGCCAGTCAAGTGCCACAGGGGAAAACAGCCACTTAGTCTTTCTTTCCTTCCTGGGAAAATAAGGGCCAGTTACATAATTCCTTATCTCTGAAATTATTTTAACCAGTACCTTATTTTGGAATTTTTTTGTTTAATGTAACAACATACTGAACATCATTTCTAAACACTGCAGAGAACTAAAAAGCATGCAGAGATGCACTTGATCTAAGGGGATTTGCAGTGCCTGATGGAGAATGTTTAGTTCGTCCTCAGATCCACCACCGTCCTCTGGTCTAATGGTATTGTCTCCGAAGAAACCTCTCCCGTTTGGGCTTGGTACAACAGTGCGCCCTAGCGCGGTGTGGGAGGCCAGGACGGGCAGTCCGTGCAGGTGCAGAGCAGGGGCCCTGTGTGCCAAGGGGGAGAGTGGGATCGGGGAGTGAGCCGGTGGGTATGGGGAGGCGTGTCTCATTCGATGCTGCCCCACAAACAGTTAATTTGCAACTTGCAGGCTTTGCCTCAGTCTCCCTCTACCTGAATTCTTGTAAGTAATCCTCAGTGCAAATGGTCCCTGACGTTAGTCAAGGACAGCCAAATGTCACTTAGGAAAGTAGATGATGGGTTTCTAGAGGAACCTCAGAATCCTGCTATTCAGCCCAGAGTGGGAAAGAAGACGCCTAGTCATTCTTCAGTAAAGCCCGCACGCCACAGGTCGTGGTGGGCCCCAGCCCAGATCACATGGTGGGTCTGGAGTCACGGCCTGCAATACCAGGAACTAACAGCATTCCCCTCCCCATCACGACTGTGACCCTCAGAGCAGGCCTCCCACTGTCTGGTGGCACAACCCCTCTGTGTCCTGAAGCTCAGAAGGGGTCAGGGGCTACTGACTGCCTGGGGTCTTAGGGCAGAGGGCGGGAAGCAGTGGGGAGTGGGTCTGGGGGTGGCCAGAGATCGGTAATGTTGGGCACCCCCTGCGGTGTGCTCTACTCCTGCCAACCCACAGAGGCCAAGGAGACACAGCGCTGCCCTGGCCGGAGCGCCAGCTGCCCACCCTCCCCTGTGCCTGGAACCAGCCATGTGGCCTGCTGTGGGGCTTTGGACTCCACCTCCTGCATATTTGTCTCTTCTCCTCTTTCTTTTTTTTTTTTTTTTTTTTACAATTTATTTTATTTTAGTATCATTAACCTACAATTACATGAGCAATATTGTGATGATTAAACTACCCCCTTCATCAGGTCACCCCCACCAACCCTATCACAGTCACTGTCCATAAGTGTAGTGAGATGAGAATCACTACTTGTCTTCTCTGAGCTGTACAGTCACCCCCGTGCCCCCCC
>JAQQAC010015530.1:13326953-13517009 GCA_029783875.1 Phataginus tricuspis | reverse complement strand
TTTGCTTTTTGTTTGTTAAGGTGCGTGAGTTCTTTGTATATTTTGGATGTCAACCCCTTATCAGATACATCATTTATGAATATATTTTCCCATATTGTAGGATGTCTTTTTGTTCTACTGATGGTGTCCTTTGCTGTACAGAAGCTTTTCAACTTGATATAGTCCCATTTGTTCATTTTTGCTTTTGTTTCCCTTGCCCGGGGGGATATGTTCATGAAGAAGTCACTCATGTTTATGTCCAAGAGATTTTTGCCTATGTTTTTTTCTAAGAGTTTTATGGTTTCATGACTTACATTCAGGTCTTTGATCCACCTTGAGTTTACCTTTGTGTATGGGGTTAAACAGTAGTCCAGTTTCATTCTCTTGCATGTAGCTGTCCAGTTTTTCCAACACCAGCTGCTGAAGAGGCTGTCATCTCCCCATTGTATATCCAGGGCTCCTTTATCAAATATTAATTGACTGTAGGTGTTTGGGTTAATGTTTGGATTTTCTATTGTGTTCCACTGGTCTGTGGGTCTGTTTTTGTGCCAGTACCAAATTGTCTTGATTACTGTGGCTTTGTAGTAGAGCTTGAAGTCAGGGAACGTAATTCCCCCTGTTTGATTCCTCCTTCTCAGGATTGCTTTGGCTATTCGGGGTCTTTTGTGGTTCCATATGAATTTTAGAATTATTTGTTCCAGTTCATTGAAGACAGCTGTTCATATTTTGATAGGGATTGCATTGAATCTGTAGATTGCTTTAGGTAGTATAGCCATTTTGACAATATTTATTCTTCCTAGCCAAGAGCATGGGATGCATTTCCATTTGTTAGTGTCTTCCTTAATTTCTCCTAGGAGTGTCTTGTAGTTTTCAGAGTACAGGTCTTTCACTTCCTTCGTTAGGTTTATTCCTAGGTATTTTATTCTTTTAGGTGCAATTGTGAATGGAATTGTTTTTCTGATTTCTCTTTCTGTTAGCTCATCATTAGTGTATAGGAAAGCAACAGATTTCTGTGTGTTAATTTTATATCCTGCAACTTTGCTGAATTCAGATATTAGTTCTAGTAGTTTTGGAGTGGAGTCTTTAGGGTTTTTTATATACAGTATCATGTCATCTGCAAATAGTGACAATTTGACTTCTTCTTTACCAATCTGGATGCCTTGTATGTCTTTGTTTTGTCTGATTGCCGTGGCGAGGACCTCCAGTACTATGTTGAATAACAGTGGAGAGAATGGGCACCCCTGTCTTGTTCCCGATCTTAAATGAAAAGCTTTCAGCTTCTCGCTATTAAGTATGATGTTACCTGTGGGTTTGTCATATATAGCCTTTATGATGTTGAGGTACTTGCCATCTATACCTATTCTGTTGAGAGTTTTAATCAAAAATGGATGCTGAATTTTGTCAAATGCTTTTTCAGCATCTATGGAGATGATCATGTGGTTTTTGTTCTTCTTTTTATTGATGTGATGGATGATGTTGATGGATTTTCGAATGTTGTACCATCCTTGCATCCCTGGGATGAATCCCACTTGATCATGGTGTATGATCCTCTTGATGTATTTTTGAATTCGGTTTGCTAATATTTTGTTGAGTATTTTTGCATCTACGTTCATCAGGGATATTGGTCTGTAATTTTCTCTTTTAGTGAGGTCTTTGCCCGGTTTTGGTATTAGAGTGATGCTGGCTTCATAGAAAGAGTTTGGAAGTATTCCCTCCTCTTCTATTTTTTGAAAAACTTTAAGGAGAATGGGTGTTATTTCTTCTCTATATGTCTGGTAGAATTCAGAGGTGAATCCATCAGCTCCAGGGCTTTTGTTCTTGGGTAGTTTTTTGATTACCGATTCAATTTCGTTGCTGGTGATTGGTCTGTTTAGTTTTTCTGTTTCCTGCTTGGTGAGTCTTGGAAGGCTGTATTTTTCTAAGAAGTTGTCCATTTCTTCTAGGTTTTGCAGCTTGTTGGCATATAGATGCTCATAATATTCTCTTATAATTCTTTGTATTTCTGTGGGGTCCGTCGTTATTTTTCCTTTCTCATTTGTGATTCTGTTTATGTGTGTAGATTCTCTTTTTCTCTTAATGAGTCTGGCCAGGGGTCTATCTCTTTTGTTTATTTTTTCAAAGAACCAGCTCTTGGTTTCATTGATTTTTTCTATTGTTTTATTCTTCTCAATTTTATTTATTTCTTCTCTGATCTTTATTATGTCTCTCCTTCTGGTAACTTTGGGCCTCATTTGTTCTTCTTTTTCCAATTTCAATAACTGTGTCCTTCGACTGTTCATTTGGGAATGTTCTTCCTTCTTTAAATGGGCCTGGATTGCAATGTACTTTCCTCTTAAGACTGCCTTCGCTGCGTTCCACAGAAGTTGTGGCTTTGTGTTGCTGTTGTCATTAGTCTCCATATATTCTTTGATTTCTGTTTTGATTTGGTCGTTAACCCATTGATTCATTAGGAGAATGTTGTTAAGTCTCCATGTATTTGTGAGCCTTTTTGATTTCTTTCTGAAATTTATTTCTAGTTTTATACCTTTGTGATCTGAGAAGTTGGTTGGTAAGATTTCAATATTTTTGAATTTACTGAGGTTCTTTTTGTGGCCTAGAATGTGGTCTATTCTGGAAAATGTTCCATGTGCACTTGTCTTCTCCTCTTTCTTAAGATCAGTATTTTCAGTCAGTTTCTCCTTAAGCAAGTTTCAGCTTGCTCTTAAATGGAGCATTTTAGTCATTCTTACAGACTTATTAAATGAGGTAAAGGTTGAGTCCATTACCAAAAATAACATTTTATTCTTCGATAATTTAAATCCAAATGGAGGCCAAGGTATGGAATAAGCTAATTTGCGATTTCTTCTGTAGAGTTGCCAGTCTGGGGGGAAATCCCTGGCCTCGCTCCCTGGTGCCTGTTTCACCCCTTAACCCTCTCTGGCCAGATCAGGCTCAGCTACTCGGTTTCTTCGGAAGGGAGGGGAGGCTGCAGCACACCTGGTCTGGGCTCCAGACGTGCCCACATGCGAGGTGACGGACTTTCCCAGGGCAGATGCTGGCCGCCCCGTAGAGGCTACAGTCCCCGTGCCATTCACTAAATAGCTGTTTGCTCCATCTCTCCTGAAACCCCCTCACAGGCAGGGAATGAGAGAGGTGAGGGGACAGAGGGAGAGGGAGGCCTCTCCATGCCCAGGCTGCCAGGAGCTTCCTTTCAGGTTCCCAGGCCCTGGCACCGCAGAACTCCACTGTGCTCATGGCAGCGCGTGAAACACTGATTGTTTCACTCCTTCATGGCGTCCAAGAAAGGCTCATTAAGCCAGCATCCACAAGCCATGTGTCCCCAGCACACAGCTCCTGTAAGCACGCTGGAAATACAGTGGCAAAAAGGAAGGGCCTTGCATGTGTCCTGCCTGGAGGCTGCTGAGGGGAGGTGGTAGGTAGGCTAACTAGAAGCAGGGCACCCTGTATGATGGGTTAGAGGTGTGTATTTGCTTTTCTCCAGTTGGCCCTAAGTTGGAGATAAGGGAAAAATGAGGGAAGCTGTCAGTTACTAATCACATCCTGGCAATTTAGGGCCAGTTGTTACAGGGACAATCATTTGGCTTCCTGGACTGGTTGCTATGCTGTAGTGGACTCACTTCCTGGGCGAGTTACTGCAGGTTGTGGGTCAGAGTTCACTCTTTATATGTGCAGAGCCATGGTCTGTCTCTCTGCATGAATGGGTGGAGAAGCCCTGCTGTATGGCTGTGGAGCAGCCTCCACGGCCAGGACCTGGTTGAAATCTGGCTCTTCGTCCTCTGGAAGGTCATTTAGCACCTCTCAGCCCCTTTACCTCCGATGGTGAGAGTACCTTTCCAGAAGGGTTGTTATGAAAATAGTGAGGTGAAACCCCCACAGAACTAGACGGGGTCTGATAATTGTGTTTTCCTGTCCCCACCCCATTCCTATGATCTCCCAGTTTACACTGAGGCATAAGGGGCAGGGGACATCTGCACCATATAGGGGACAAAACCCTGCTTTGATCTAAAGGAACAGCGGCAAGTTGTGGGATTTCCGAGGGCCACCTGCAGTGCCTACAACTAAACAGAACCACAGAATAAGTGACGCTAGGATTTTAGCCCCTCGCACCCTTCCTATAGACACTTCTCCCAGGGACGTGTCCCTTAGTTACCGCTACCATGTCCTGTCAGTACAGCCTGATAACTAATGAACACTGAGATTGCCAAGGTGTGCAATGTTAAATAACTTGGCCAGGAAACTTTTGTTGGGAAGATGGACATTTGCACTAAGACCTGAAGGAAATAAAAGAGAAGAGCAGATAACTATATAGAAAAGAAGATCTGAGGAAAGGCAAGTGCAGAGGCCCTGAGGTTTGCATGAGCTTAGTGTGTTCAAGGTGTAAACCTCAGGTCAACATCATAAGAACATATAAGGCATGAAAAGACTTGGATTTTTGTAATAGCCAGTGGAGGCTTGGGCCAAGACAGTAGAAATGGAGTGATGAGAAGTGGTCAGTTTCTAGATAGATTTTCAAGGCAAATGATCGGTGTGCTGATGAACTGGATGTGGGTAGGGTCAGGAGGTGAGGAGTCAGAGATTATAGTTACTCTTGGGGGAGAGGGGAGAGCTTAAATGTATGGAGCACCTCCTCCCATGTACTTTGTAAGTTCTCAAAACAAAACATAACTAAAATTGGTGCATCTGAATTGAATAATTACTGAAAAAAGGTATCCTCACAATTTAAACAGACACCACTCACTTGGCTGTTGAGGATGAAGGGGTGGATGTACTTGGTCTGAGTTTCCTGAAATTTGTCTTCTATACAATCTTAAGGGAAGACTGACAGCAGCATAGCCATGTGCCATGTGTGGGACATAGCAGGTGCCCCCAGAGTCATGTTACCACCCAAGGACCCAGGGCTGCTGGATTTTAGCCTGGGTGGAGGTGGACTGACCCACAGTCACACTAATGTTGTTCCCGAATAGTCAGGCTAGTACCACACGGAGTGCCCACTAATGCAACTGGGAGGAAGAGAGTCATGAAAAGCTGGATATCAGGAGAGCCTCAAAATGGCACAATGGGAAGACAAGACAGAAACCTCACACACACACCAAGGAAGCAACTACAGCAAATACAACTAAACCTGAAAACGACCTGAAGACTGCAGAGCACACCACCCACACCTGGGGAAGGAGAGAAGACCACACAGAAAAGGGCGAGGTGGCAGAGCATTGACCAAGCAGGACCCCAGCCCTTCCCCCATCCCAGCCGACAGGCAGGAGGAGGAGGAAAGGAGTGGGCAGGGGATAGGTGCCCAGGGACTCTGCGCTCCTGGCCCTGGAGATCTGCTCCAGGGACATGCATCCACAGTGCATTGGGTTCTGGTGATTAGCAGGACTGGACACCAGGGACAGTTGGAGCACTCTGGGAGGCTGAGACACCAGCCACCTATGGAGGACAGGCACACTCGCTGGTCCCACTGAGACCCCATAGAGGCAGCAGTTTGAAAGACTTGCCAACAGTGGGAGGGGAGCCAGAGAGGTAAGGGTTGGACAGGGCTGTCTCTGCAGGAGAAAGGGCAGGTGGATGATACCACCCCAGCCCTCCCTCAGCCCAGAGGGTCAAGCACTCTCAGGAAACCCAGGTGCTCCATCCCCTTTACTGGCAACTCAGCCCAAGGTGCCTGCCTGCATGCCACTGATGTGCCAGCCCACTCATCCCAGCAGCATCCAACCTTGCTTCCTGGCAGGCATAGGAACACTCTCCCAGCTTTCACAGTCCTGTTTCAGCCCAACAGGGAAGACATAAGTAGGAGCCAGCTCCCAGAGCTCCTCCCTCCCCACAGGCACTGGGGTCACTCACAGGACTCGCTGCTCCAGCAGCTGTGTGTCATGGTGGCGCAGCTACTGCCTCTGCTACTCCCACAGCCCAACTCACTGCCTGTGCTCGCCCATGTGCCCCCCACACCCCCCACACAACCCATGTCCTGCCACCACTGGGAGCCTGCAGACCCTTCCACCCCGCCACTCACTGCCTAAATGCACCCACCTGCCCTCCCAGCGTGCATGTAATGCACCACCGTGAGCCCCTGTGCCCTCCCACCACATGGATCACTGCCACTGCTGAGCACCCAAGGGCTCTGCAGCAAGGTGACTGGCCACTGCCCCGAGCACATGCACCCTGCCATTGTACAACTCGCCCTACAACCATCCGGGCCATCCCATTAACCCAACAGCCCCACCATGGCTGCAGGGCAGGCAGAGGGCAGCCCCACCCACAGTGATCCCAGCAGAAACCACTGCTCTGATCACATACGCCTGGTTGTGGCAAACCACTGGCCTCAGCAGACTGAGATGAACCAGTGCCGGCAGACAGAAACTCAACCCCACCCATTACCCACCAGCAGCAACTGGGCCTCTGTGGTGGAGGAGAACAAGGAGGAGAGGAAAGAGTCTTGAGTTTCTGGACACCATAGGACACCTTCTTCATAAAGTCTTTACTCTCTAGACCAGGAAGCATAGCACATTCATTTAAAAGAAAGGAAGAAACACAGAAACCCTGACAAAATGAGGAGATAGAGGATGTTCCAAACAAACTACACGATAAGATGCCAGAAACAGGACAAATGAAATGGAGATTACCAATCTTCTTGATAAAGATTTCAAAACAGAAGTCATAAATATGCTCACTGATCTGCAGAAATGTATTAAAGATCTCAGGGAGGACTTCAACAAAGAGATACAAGAGCTGAAGAATACAGCAACTGAAATGAAACACAAAATGGAAGGATTGAATAATAGATGGCTGCAAGTAGAGGGGACGATCAATGAGATGGAGATTAGAGAACAGGAACACAACAAAGCTGAGGAGCAGAGAGAAAAAATGATCTCTAGGAATGAAAGAATGATAAGAGAGCTGTGTCGCCAATCCAAACAAAACAATATTTTGAGGAAATAATTGTTGAAAACTTAAGCAGTCTGGGAAAAAAAACAGACAATCAGGTCATGGAAGTACAGAGAGCCCCTAACAAAAGGAACCACATGAAGAAAACATCAAGACATATAATAATTAAAATGGCAGAGATTAAAGATAAGGAGAAAGTATTAAAAGCAGCCAGAGAGAGAAAAAGAAGATTAATTATAAGGGAAACCCCATCAGGCTATCAGCAGGCTTCTCAGCAGAAACTTTACAGGCCAGAAGGCATGAAATATTTAACATACTGAAACATAAGGGCCTTCAACCAAGAATCCTCTACCCATCAAGATTATCATTTAAATTTGAATCTGGGATTAAACAATTTCCAGATAAATGAAGGCTCAAAGAATTTATAACAATAAAACCAGCATTACAGGATATGTTAAAGAGACTGCTGTAGATGGAAATATTCCTAAGGCTAAATAGTTTTGATTATGACATATGATACATAAAGTGTGGAAGAGGAAGAATAAAAGAAGAACTTTTAGATTATATTTGTAATAGAGCAATCAGCAACTGTTACATAGTCAGGAAGCTATCCTTGAACCTTTGGTAACCACAAACCTAAAGCCTATAATAGATACAAAAAAATTTAAAGGCGAAAGCCAGCCACAACATTAAAGAAAACCATCAAATGACAAGAGAAGATTATAAGAGAGGAAGAAAAGAAGAGAAAGGAGCTATTAAAACAAACACAAATAATCCATAAAGTGGCAATAAGTATATATCAATGATCATCTTAAGTGTAAATGGACTGAATGCACTAATCAAAAGACATATAGTGGAATAATGGATAAAAAAACAAGACCCATCTATATGCCGCCTACAGGAGATTCATTTCAGACCGAAAGATATACACAGGCTAAAAATGAAGGGATGGAAAAAGATATTTCATACAAACAATAAGAAAAAAAAAAGGAGTAGCAGTACTTACATCAGACAAAATAGATTTCAAAACAAAGAAAGTAAGAGACAAAGAAGGACATTACATAATGATAAAGGGGTCAGTCCAACAAGATACTCTAATATCTATGCACCCAACATAGGTGCACCTAATATTTAAAACGAATACCAACATAATTAAAGGCGGAATTCGATTGCAACACATTCACTGTAGGAGACTTTAACACACCACTCACATCAATAGACAGATGAACCAGACAGAAAATAAATAAGGAAACAGAGACACTAAACAATACAGTAGATCAGATGGATTAACAGACATCTACAAAATACTCCACACAAAAGCAGCAGGATATACATTTTTCTCAACTGTATATGGACCATTCTCCAGAATAGATCACATCCTAGGCCACAAAAAGAGCCACAGTAAATTTGAAAAGATTGAAATTGTATCAAGCAACTGCCAGACCACAATGGTATGAAACTAGAAATAAATTACACAGCGAAAATAAAAAAGCCTACAAACATGTGGAGGCTAAATCACATGCTTCAAAATAATCAATGGATCAATGACCAAATTAAAACAGAAATAAAGCAATACATGGAGACAAAAGAAAACAAAAATACACAAGTCCAACACTTGTGCGACACTGCAAAGGCCATTCTAAGAGGGAAGTACATACCAATACAGGCCTACCTCAGTAAACAAGAACAATCCCAAATAAACAGTCTAAACTCACAATTAAAGAAATTAGAAAAAGAAAAACAAATTAAAACCAAAGTTAGCAGAAGGAGGGACATAATACAGATAAGAGGAGAAATAAATAATATAATACAGAAGAATATAACAGTGGAAAAAAATTAATGAAACTAAGATCTGGTTCTTTGAGAAAATAAATAAAATGGGTAAACCCCTAGCCAGATGTATTGAGAAAAGAGAGAGTATACAAATAAATAACATCATACTGGATACCACAGAAATACAAAGAATTAGAGAATACTATGAAAAATTACATGTCAATAAATTGGACAATGTAGAAAAAATGGAAAAGTTCCTAGAAAAATACAACCTTCGAAGATTGACCCAGTAAGAAACAGAAAATCTGAACAGACCAATTACCATCAATTAAACTGAATTAAAAACTCGCAAGAAACAAAATGCCAGGACCTGATGGCTTTACAGCAGAATTCTATGAAACATTTAAAGGAGAGATAATACCCACCCTTTTTAAAGTATTCCAAAAACTAGAAAAGAAGAAAATACTTCCAAACTCATTCTACGAAGTCAGCATCACTCTAATACAAAAACCAGAAAAAAATGACACAAAAAAAGAAAACTACAGGCCAATATCCCTGATGAACATAGATGCAAAAAATCAACAAAATATTAGCAAACCGAATTCAAAAATACATCAAAAGGATCATCCATCATGACCAAGTGGGATTTATTCCAGGGATGCAAAGATGGTATAATATTTGTAAATCAATCAATATCACACACCACAGTAACAAAAAGAAGAATAAAAACCACACTATCATCTCAAAAGATTCTGAAAAAGCATTTGACAAAATTCAACAAAATGGGCATAGAGGGTATGTACCTCAACATAGTAGAGACCATATATGACAAGCCCACAGCTTTTCCTCTAAGATCAGGAACAAGACAAGGATGCCCACTCTCACCACTTTTATTCAACATAGTACTGGAGGTCCTAACCACAGCAATCAGACAACACAAAGAAATAAAAGGCATCCAGATTAGTAAGGAAGAAGTTAAATTGTTACTATTTGCAGATACCATATTATTATACTTAGAAAACCCTAAAGACTCCACCCAAAACTATTAGAACTAATAACTGGATTCAGCAGAGTTGCAGGATACAAAATTAATATACAGAAATCTGTTGCATTTCAATATACCACTAGCAGAAAGAGAGATCAGGAAAACAATTCCATTTACAATTGTGTCAAAAAGAATAAAATACCTAGGAGTAAACCTAACCAAGGAAGTGAAAAACCTATATTCTGAAAACTATAAAACACTCATGAAAGAAATTAAAGAAGACACAAATAAGTGGAAATATATCCTGTGCTCATGGATAGGAAGAACTAATGTCAAAATGACTTTCTTGCCCAAATCAATTTACAGATTCAGTGCAATCCCTGTCAAAATTCCAACAGCATTTTTCAATGAACTAGAACAAATACCTCTAAAATTCATATGGAACCACAAAAGACCCTAAATAGCCAAAGCAATCCTGAGAAAGAAAAACAAAGCTGAGGGGATTATACTCTCTGACTTCAAACTACACTACAAAGCTACAGTAATCAAAACAATTTGGTACTGGCACAAGAACAGACCCATAGATCAATGGAACAGAATAGAGAGCCCAGATATAAACCCACGCACATATGGTCAATTAATATATGACAAAGGAGCCATGAATATACAATGGGGAAAAGACAGCCTCTTCAATAACTGCTGCTGGGAAAACTGGACAGCTACATGAAAGACAATGAAACTGGATTATTGCCTGACTCAGTAAACAAAAGTAAATTTGAAATGGATCAAAGACCTGAATGTAAGACATGAAACATAAAAGTCTTAGGAGAAAACAAAAGCAAAAATCTCTTGAACGAAAATACGAGCAATTTTTTTTGGACACATCCCCTCAGGCAAGGAAAACAAAATAAAAAATGAGTACCTGGGATTACAAACTATAAAGCTTATGCATAGCAAAGGACACCATCAGCAGAACAAAAAGGCAACCTACAGTATGGGAGAATTCATAAGTGATTTATCCAATAAGGGGTTAGCATCCAAAATATATAAGGAGCTCATATGCCTCAACACCAAAAAACAAATAACCTGGTTTAAAATGGGCAGAGGACGTGAACAGGCATTTTTCCAAAGAAGAAATACAGATGGCCAACAGGCACATGAAAAGATGCTCCACATCACTAGTCATTGGGGAAAGACAAATTAAAACCACAATGAGATATCACCTCACACCAGTCAGAAGGGCCACTATCCAAATGACAAGAAATAGCAAGTGTTGGCGAGGATGTGGAGAAATGGGAGCCCTCCTACACTGCTGGTGGGAATGTAAATTGGTGCAGCCACTGTGAAAAACAGTACGGAGGTTCCTCAAAAAACTAAAATTAGAAATACCATTCAACCCAGAAATTCCACTTCTAGGAATTTACCCAAAGAAAACAGAATCTCTGATCTAAAAAGATATATGCACCCCTATGTTTATTGCTGCATTATTTATAATAGCCAAGATATGGAAGAATCTGTGTCTATCAGTAGATGAATGTATAAAGAAGATGTGGTACATATATACAATGGAATATTAATCAGCCATAAAAAGAAAAGAAATCCACCATTTGCAACATGGATGGATCTAGACAGTATTATGCTCAGTGAAATAAGCCAGGCAGAGAAAGACCAATACCATATGATTTCACTTTTCTGTGCAATATCAAAACAAGGAACAAAAGAGCAGTAGATGCATAGACACTAAGAAGGGACTAGTGGTTACCATAGGGGAGGGGTTGGGGTGGGTGAGAAGGGAGACTGAGGGGGATAAAGGAACACAAAAATTCTCAGCCATAATGTAGGTTGGTCACAGAGATAGTACAGCATGGAGAATACAGCCAGTGATTCTGCAACATCTTCCTATATTAACAGATAGTAGCTATACTAGTGTGGGGTGAGAATTTAATAATATAGGTAACTGTTGAACCACTGTGTTGTATACTTGAAACTAAAATAAGACTGTATGTCAGTTAAAAACAAAAAAGAAAAGTTGATTTCCCATATCTTGAAATCATGGGTTACACTGGCATTATGGTGCCTGAGGCCCAGGGCACAGGGGGGCTGTCACTCTGGGACAGAAGTCCAGCTTGCTGGTGCTCCTCCCAGCATTCAGGCGCCTGATGCCCCACGGCGGTTCTCTAGAGAAACAGAGCCATAGGACACCCCTATAGGAAGAGATTTACTACGATGGCTTGAGAGCTGCAGACTCAGGAAGGCCGGTGATGTGACTCAGTCTGGGTCTGACGGCGGAGATCCGGGAGCACTGAGGTCAAGTGATCAAAATCCCCACTGAGCAGTCAGTCAGGAAGGGCCAGATTCTTCCTGCCTTTGCCTTTCTGTTCTGTGCAGGCCTTCAGCGGATTGGGTGCTGCCCACCCACTCTGGGAAGGGCAAAGTGCTCTACTGAGTACCCTGATTCTGATGGTAAGGTCATCCAGAAGACCCTTCACAGACACACCCAGCAATACTGTTTAGCCAAATATCTGGGCACGTGAAGACCCAGTCAAGTTGACATAGAAAACTGAGCATCACGCTCACGTTGGGAGGATGGAATCAAGCTGCCACAGACACCCAGAGCCACTGTCCCCTGTACCACAACATGGAGCTACACCCGACAGCAGTGTGCACAGCAGTAGAGCACGAGGGAAAGATCTCACTGGGAGACACCACGGTCAGATGTCACCAGAACAGCGTGTCTGCTCACTGCTGTTTGCAGATGCCGATAAGCGGCTTCTGAGATTTCCATGCACTTGAGAGTCATCTGGGGGTTTAGATAAGATGCAGATTCTGGTTCAGTAGGTCTGTGTTGGGGCGCAAAATTCTGCATTTCTAGCAAGCGCCCCATTCTGCTGGTCACGCTGGATGGTGCTGCACTTTGATGCGTCTGACCAGGAGTCGGCACCCTTGTTCTGTGCAGTGCGTGGTTAGGACCACTCCTAACCAGCAGCTTCAGTCTCTGGATGTGTGTAGAGGCCAGAATCCCAAGCCTGCAGAAGCATCCCCATCACTGGTGCTGCCTCGTCTGTCAGGCTGTTCACAGAGCCCGTGGAGGACTAGGTCTCTGCTTCCTTCAGTACAGGGTAAGAAAATGCAGGCCCGAGGAAGCCACCTCATCCACAGCAATCCAATGGCTCAGCAGTGGAGAGGTTTTATTCTGAATTTTTGAGCCCAGGGCTGAGATTGAATTTTTTCCAAAAGAGAAGACCCTTCTACCACACCAGTCTCTGGTACTTTGTTACAGCAGCCCTGGCAAACAAATCCACCACGGGTTTGCCTTTTCCAGAATGGCCTGTAGTTGGAATCATACAGTACACAGCTTTTTCAGATTGGCTTCTTCCACTTAGTAACATGCATTTAAGGTTCCTCCCTGACTCCACGGCTTAGCAGCTCCTTGTTCTTCTTCACTGAATAGTATCCCATTGTCTGCATATACCACAGTGCATTTGCGCCTTCACCTACTGAAGGACAAGAAGGAAATGTGTGCCCATGTTCAGTGTGACAACCAGGGCTTAGACAACATTCCAGCTCAGCGAGGAAAGTACTCTTATTCCTCTTTAGAAAAAAAAACTAGTTACTCAGTTTTCTTACCTGTAAAATGGGATCATAACCCCCTTCAGAGGATTTCCTCCCCCCACGCCCCACCCCAGGGCACGGAGGCAGAACACAGCAGCCCAGCGTGCGGAGGAGGCTGACTGGAGTTGGAACCGCTGAGGTGCAGGGTTGTAGAGTGGGCTACGTGCGGGATGCTGGGCGAAATATGGAGCAGAATGTAGAGCAGGGCAGATGGTAAATACATTATGTTTCATAGACCATGGGATCTCTGGGGCAGCCACTCAGCCCTGGTGTAGCCAGAAAGCAGCCATAGACCGCACGTAAACCCCTGAGTGTGGGTATGTTCCAACCGAACTTCATAAACACTTCATCTTGAATTTCATAGAATTTTTGAGTGTCATGAAAACTCTTCATTTTGTTTCCCAACCATTTAAATGATTCTTGGCTCGTGGATTATACAAAAATAGGTGTGAAACTGAAGTCTGCTGAATCCTGATCTAGAACCTGAACTCTCACTCTTTGTTGGGTACAAGCAAAATTGCACACTTACTTCACAGAACCATTTGGTAGATTTTTACAAAGTTGAACATATACCTATCCTGTGACTTGTAATACCACTCCTAGGAATTTGCCCCAGAAAAATAAAAATTTGTTTATATAAAGACTTGTACAGAATGTTTATATCAGCTTCATTCAAGAAAACCAAAAATGGGAAACAACCCAAATTTTCATCAACAGAATAAATAAATTATGTATACGCATTAATGAAATACTCAATAAAAAATAAGTTCCTAATTGACAACAACATGGATGGAATTTTTAAATATTATGTACATATGCAAACATTATGTATACAGGACAACAAAAGATTGTCTACTTATGATTCTATTTATGTTGACTTCAAGAACAAGTAAAACCAATCTATGGTGATAGAAATCAGAACAGCATTCTGGCAGAGGGCACAGATTTTTGGAAAAAGTTATGAGGCACCCTTCTGGGCTCACGGAAGCATTCTGTATCTTGATTGGGGTGGTGATTACACAGATGTAAACCTGTGTCAAAAGTTAAACTGTACACTTAAGACCCATGCATTTCACTGTACATACAGTGTACAGAGTTTTACTTCTTTTTTTAAATTAAGCCCTTAGAAAAATAGTGCCTGGTGTATAGTAAAAGTTTAACAAACATTTGCCTTTTAAAAAGGAATTCTTTAAAGGATAGATATGTTAAAACTCCAAAGTGGGATGACTTATCATTACATAGTGAGTTTGTGTAATTATGGCTTACAAATTATGGCTTGCTGCACCATTCCTAATTTTAATATGTTTAATACAGAAGATCCTTACCATTTGTTGGATATGTGTTCTAATGACACCAAAGATCAAACCCCAAACTCTGAGGTGGAACTTTGGTGTGTGATAGGGGATGCGGGTGGGGCAGCTGATCTGTCCCGTGCTGAGTACTGGGAGAGATTTGTGTTCAGATTAACTGCCTTTGTCAGCATTTATTGCATTCCTGCGTAATGCCAGGCGCCAGGGATATATCTGCAGACCTGGAAATCAGGACACTATAAACTGCCTTCCTAGTGGGCTCCCCACTGCCTTACTACTTCTGTGTTCTTTCCCCCTCCAACTTCTCTCTACCAGGACCTGAAGCTAGAATTATAAACCTAAAACTCTAAGGCAGAAAGCCTGATATGAAACCATTCATTGGGCCAACTGTGTAGGGAAATTCTACATCACTTGTTTTAATCCAGACTCTTTCCATTTTAAGTGATAAAATTCCAACTCAAACAAGTCTAGGTTAGAGGCAGAGGAGTGACTCATGTAACAAGGTTGTCTGTGTGCTCTGACAACCAGTGTCATCCAGGCTCTGTCTCTTCCAGGTCTTGATTCTGTCCTGTTCTGGTCACTTTTTCAGAGAGGCTGCTAGCAACTCCAACTTTACAAAGTCTCAGGAGCCCAGTGGAAGGAGGCTTTGGAGACCCATAGCAATTCTGAGCTGGACAGCTCAAGGGAGAGCTTGAAATTGTTTCTAACTGGTGTTTGTTCTTGTCCCAAACCTCAAAGTTCCTTTTTAGTTTTTTTTACTTAAGTATTGTTGACATACAATATTATATTAGTTTCAGGTGTACAACCCAGTGATTGGACATTTACATACATTACAGATGGTCACCAGGGTAAGCCTGGTGACCATCTAACACCATACAATCAAAGTTGCTTTTTAAGGTAAATTTATTTAACATTTTCTAAAATTTTTTAACTTAATTTCATTATTAACCTTTGATAAGAGACTCACCGATTTCTTTGTATTTTTTTTTTCCTTAGAGTGATGAAACAGATACTTGCTACATCACTGTGAGAGAATGAAAATATTCCTGGATTCCCATCTTAGTGAATAATTGTTTCCTTGGGAGCCTGTTATAAGGGACCAGTTCCTCTCTTGGGAGAAATCTTAAGGCATCACCTAAAGTTCTGAGAGTTTAAACACATTAGCATGGGTGTCCCAATTAGTAGATAGTCTTACTGAGAAACATCAGAACCTTGAGGGTGAGAAGATCTCTGGCATCATGTTTTTTATTTGCTCTTCAGTCTTTGTACTGATAATTTGCTGTTTGGCATCAAACAAGATATTGAAGCCCTATTTGTAAAATCCTGGAAATGATGTTCAGGATGTAACATTTGCGGATAGGAGGTTCACACATCTGTTGGCTATCCCATCATGTCACATAGAAATGGAACATTTTTTCCCTGAGAGTTAGAAAGAACGCTTCCCTGCTTACAGTCGGCTTGTTTCAAGACTCTTCGAGACCCAACTACATTGTTCACCACTCCCTCCTGCCTGTATTGGTGAAACACCACCAATAATTGCCATTCGGGTGTACTGTACAGCAGTCTGTCTCTGTCCCTCTCCCGGCACACCGTTCCCTCTGCCTGGGAAACCCGTCCTCTTTCAGTTTACCTGCATGAACTCCACCTTCATCTCCCCTCCTCAGCTCAGTTGTCACTCAATCCTCAGAGGCCCATTATATTCTCTCCCCGGGTAACTGTCCCTTCTCTTCATAGAACTTAGCACATCTTGCAATTGTATCTTCATTCATGTTTCTGCTTAGTGTGTGACTCTGGTGAACTCCGGGACCAGGGACCTCATGTTTCCTACTCAGTCCCCAGGGTCCTGCATGGTGTCTGAAGGAGTGCTTTCCGTAAATAAGGGAACGTCAGAACAAGACCAGAATGGCTGTGAGCGAGGAGGGCCCACCACACTGAGTGTAGACGCTGGTGGGTGTCCGCCTCCCTTTGTGCCCCAGCAGGTGGGTGCTGTGGGGCAGGATGCTAAGAGGGCAGGGCTAATGTGACAAACTGTTCTTTTTCTTTCTTAGAGGTTATTTTGTTTTAGTATTTTTTTAGTTGACGTATAGCATTATGTTAGTTTCAGGTGTGCAACATGACGACTCGGTATTTGTTTATATTGCAAGGCAATCACCACAAGTCTGGTTACCATCTGTCACCACACACACAGTTACAGAAACAAAGGTTTCTCTTGTGATGAGGAGGACTTTTAAGATCTACTGTCTTAGCAGCCTTAAAATATGCAGTACAGAATTATTAACTACAGTTACCGTGCCGCACATTACATCCTCAGGACTGACTGACTTTATAACTGGAAGTTTGTACCTTTTGACCCCTTTTCCCATTTCTCGTGAGCCACTCCCCCTTTTGTATGCACTGCGAACCCACCAGACTAGACCTCGTGGGCTTCTTAGCTTCATTCCATCCTTTGCCCCTGAAATCCCTTCTCCCACACCCCTAGGCCATCTGATTTTATCATTCCAGAAAGAAACCCCCACCCATCAGCGGTCGCTCCTCATCCTCCTTCCCTCCCAACCGCTGAAAACTACTAATCTACTTTCTGTCTTTATGCATGTGTCTATTCTGGACAAACCAGGTAAATAATCCTACGGCATGTAGTCTTTGTGTCTAGCTTCTTTCACTTGGCACGATTTTCATTCGTGTGTAACATGTAATGGAACTTCGTTTCTTTTTTATGGCCAAACAATATTCCCCTGTATGGATCTGCTACATTGTATTTATCCATTCATCCAGTTGACGAATATGTGGGCTGTTCCCACTTTTTAGCTATTATGAACAATGCTACCATGAACATTCATGTCCAAGCTATTGTCTGGACATGTTTTCATTTCTCTTGGGTATGTATCTAGGAGTGGAATTGCTGGGTCATACAGTAACTCAGCGTTTAACTTTTTGAGGAACCATCAGTTTTCTAAAGCAGCTGAATCGTTTTGCATTTCCACCAGCAATATGTGAGGGTTCCAATTTTTCCACATCCTCCCCAACTCTCGTTACTGTCTGCCTATTTGATTACAGTCATCCCCCTGGGTGTGAATGGTATTCACTGTACTTTCGATCTGCATTTCCCTAATGACCAGCAGTGCTGAACGTCTTTTCATTGCTGATCAGCCATTTGAATATCTTCCTTACAGAAATTATATTCAGATTCTTTGTTCATTTTTAACTGGGTTATTTGTCTTTTCACTGTTGAGTTGTAGTAGTTCCTTAAGTATTCTGGAGCTTTTAGTTCTTAATCGCATGTACTGCACCTTATATCTTAACCAATAGGCTATGTATTCAATAGTGAATAATGTCAAGATTTCCTTCTTTTTAACTTTAATTGTACTTAATAAAAATTGTACTTGATAATGTTAGCAATATCAAGAGTCTTAATTCCAAGGTACTAGATATGGACCTCACCAACATTCACAAACTTAGGGGGAATACAGGAATTTTCTAAGCAGATTAAGATGTCAGTATTCTTTGAGATGCTGTTTGATCATGTAAATGTTAAATCAGCAGAACCCATTAATTGACGGTGGGTGATAAGAGTTAACAGCAATAACATAACCAGAAGGACAGGAACATTCAGGCAGGTGGAAACAGCAGAATTCGAAAGAGGGGAGGAGAAGGAAGAATGTGTAAAAGAGATGCTATGTATTTTTTTAAATGGCCTTGTTTGAACTTTGAATAACTGACATGTACAAATAGTAAACAGAGAGAAGTGGGAACTAAAACTGCACCGCCCCGCTAAGAAAGAAATAAAGGTGGTGCCCACCTGCTGTTGACGCTTGGATGCGTTCCAGACACGTATCTGTGCTTATGATCGGCTTATTTCCTGAACCAGCCACCAGGTGGTGACAACGCATAAGAAAAGCCAGATGCAGGAAGGGCTTCTTGCAACCTGCTGACTGTGCACCAGGGATGCTCAGAGTCAATCCTGGTAACTTGGAGGTGGCTGCCAACCAAGCTCATGTTGTTATAGGGAAAACTAGTATGTATTAAGGTTGTAGACATGAAATGGTGAGTGCTGTGCGAATTCCTCTATTACCTTGTTTCACAGGGAAGTTTAAGTGGTCTGATGCATGTCAGGGCAGGTGGGCCCCCACAGGGGAGACAATGGATGTGCACAGATGGGCTTACCTGGACACACAGCAGCATTCTGGAGTTGTAATTAAAACAGCAGCAGGTCCCATCCACTCCTTTGTGTATTCTCTTTTTCCTCTTCTGGGAATATTATTTCTTTGTCAAATAAATCTGGGCCCAAGACTTGTATGCACATGAGATTCTGTACATTCAGGCACAGGTCATACACTTGCCCAGTTCTGCAAAACTGCTCCTATCATCTCTCTCAGAGAAGGCACAATACCTCCTAACTGCCACCCAATTCCTGTATTGTTCTGCCTGTAGTCAGTTCTCTACATAACAGAATTATTTTGAAACCAACACTCCCCCTGTTGCTCCCTGCTTCTAACAACTCTGTAATTTCCTTCCTTGGGGTAAAGAATAGAATCCTTAACAGAGCCCATATCCCATCCATGTGTGCATCCCTGACCCCGTGGGGACAACACCTGGCATGTCATCAGTGCTCCATAAATACTTGGACAGATCAATGGTTAACTCCACACAAACAAACCCCAAATATCAGGCAGGTAAGAAGGTAAGGAACTAGAGGGGAATTTAGAGGTGAAGATGTGGTTCTCATCTCCTTAAATGATGTATTACGGTCTAGCCCTGTGTTGTGCGGAGGCTTACGTGAGGGTTGACTAGCAGGGCATCAGATTTTGAGACTTCAGCTCTCCCATCTCACCAGGAAGGAATTAAGGCATGGGAGTAGTCTCAGCTTCTCCGATAAAACTGTCTTTCTAGAGGTTCTCCTGGTGAAGATGGTGGTTAGGGAAGATCAATAACCTTTTCTTTGCATGAAAAGTTCAAATCACATAGACTGGATTCAGCTGAAACCATCACTGATGGAGCTCGAAGGGCCGGCAGCATGATGTTGTGGCCTGAATGAATTGCCGTCAGGGAGCAGTAAGCTCTGGGGAAAATGAGCAATGGCCTGATAATTTGCATGTATAGTAAAAACCTGATTAACTAGATTCAAAGTAATTAGACTTTTTCTTATATTCTATGCTCAGTTTTTAATGGAGAAGGGGGATAACAAATCACCGAATTCCTATCCTCAAATAAACATGGATCAGTAAAGAGTCTGTCGATTTCCTACTCTATTATTGACCATCTGGAATTTGGTGTGTATTTTTGTAAGTAAAAGATGTATTTTTCATTTCTGTCTCAATACACCCATCAAAGAACGTAAGGAGCCGATAAGTCACATTCTTCATGTCACTAACCCTCCGCCAGTCATCTGCAGCAGTTAATTCCCGGTTTGGGATCGGTGAAGGGTTGGTATCCAGAGATCATTGAGGAATCTAGATCTTGGAACTACAGTCCAGGAATTCTGATTGAACCCAGGTCCCCATCCACCAGCCTGTGTCAAGAGGCTTCACCTATACTGACGGCACTTTTAGTGATATTAAGCAATATGTCAATTATTTTGGGTACAATATGACACTGATTGCATCACTTTAAAAGAGCCTCTACTTTATATATATACGCGGAAGATGTTGAAAATGATGTATGAGACATGCTCCAAATAATACAGGAAAAGGCATAGCGATGGGAAACTGAGGCACGGGATTAGCCATAAGGTGTTGACTGCTGACCCTGGGGGCTGGGTGCATGGGGTTCATGCACTATTCTGTCTACTTTTCTACATATTTCAAATTTTCCTTACTAAAACAACACTGGAGAATGTAGAGTTTTGATTGTTTCTTTAGGCTTCTGTAAAAGCCTTTAAAATCAAGAAAAGATAGGATACTTTAAAAAAAACACTGTATTTGAGTTAGATTCTTAGATAGTAAAGAAGCAACCCTTGAACCTTTGGTAACCACGAATCTAAAGCCAGCAATGGCAATAAGTACATATCTATCAATAATCACCCTAAATGTAAATGGACTGAATGCACCAATCAAAAGACACAGAGTAACAGAGTGGATAAAAAAGCAAGACCCATCTATATGCTGCTTACAAGAGACTCACCTCAAACCCAAAGATATACACAGACTAAAAGTGAAGGGATAGAAAAAGATATTTCATGCAAACAACAAAGAGAAAAAAGCAGGTGTTGCAGTACTTGTATCAGACAAAATAGACTTCAAAACGAAGAAAGTAGCAAGAGATAAAGAAGGACATTACATAATGATAAAGGGGTCAGTCCAACAAGAAGATATAACCATTATAAATATATATGCACCCAACACAGGAGCATCAGCATATGTGAAACAAATACTAACAGAATTGAAGGGGGAAATAGACAGCAATGCATTCATTTTAGGAGACTTCAACACACCACTCATTCCAAAGGACAGATCAACCAGACAGAAAATAAGTAAAGACACAGAGGCACTGAACAACACACTGGAACAGATGGACCTAACAGACATCTACAGAACTCTGCACCCAAAAGCAGCAGGATACACATTCTTCTCAAGTGCACATGGAACATTTTCCAGAATAGACCACATACTAGGCCACAAAAAGAACCTCAGTAATTTCAAAAATATTGAAATCCTACCAATCAACTTCTCAGAACACAAAGGTATAAAACTAGAAATAAATTTTAGAGAGAAATCACAAAGGCTTACAAATACATGGAGACTTAACAACATTCTCCTAACTAATCAATGGGTTAACGACCAAATCAAAACAGAAATCAAAGAATATATGGAGACTAATGACAACAACAACACAAAGCCACAACTTCTGTGGGACGCAGCAAAGGCAGTTCTAAGAGGAAAGTATATTGCAATCCAGGCCTATTTAAAGAAGGAAGAACATTCCCAAATGAACAGTCTAAAGACACAATTATTGAAATTTGAAAAAGAAAAACAAATGAGGCCCAAAGTCACCAGAAGGAGACATAATAAAGACACATAATAAAGATCAGAGAAGAAATAAATAAAATTGAGAAGAATAAAACAATAGAAAAAATCAATGAAACCAAGAGCTGGTTCTTTGAAAAAATAAACAAAATAGATAAACCCCTAGCCAGACTCATTAAGAGAAAAAGAGAATCTGCACACATAAACAGAATCAGAAATGAGAAAGGAAAAATAACGACGGACCCCACAGAAATACAAAGAATTATAAGAGAATATTATCAGCATCTGTATGCTAACAAGCTGCAAAACCTAGAAGAAATGGACTTCTTAGAAAAATACAACCTTCCAAGACTGACCAAGCAAGAAACGGAAAAACTAAACAGACCAATCACCAGCAACGAAATTGAATCGGTAATCAAAAAACTACCCAAGAACAAAACCCCCGGACCTTATGGATTCACCTCTGAATTCTACCAGACATATAGAGAAGAAATAACACCCATTCTCCTTAAAGTTTTCCAAAAAATTGAAGAGGAGGGGATACTTCCAAACTCTTTCTATGAAGCCAGCATCACTCTAATACCAAAATCGGGCAAAGACCTCACCAAAAAAGAAAATTACAGACCTATATCCCTGATGAACATAGATGCAAAAATACTCAACAAAGTATTAGCAAACCGAATTCAAAACTACATCAAGAGGATCATACACCATGATCAAGTGGGATTCATCCCAGGGATGCAAGGATGGTACAACATTCGAAAATCCATCAACATCATCCACCACATCAACAAAAAGAAGAACAAAAACCACACGATCATCTCCATAGATGCTGAAAAAGCATTTGACAAAATACAGCATCCATTCATGATTAAAACTCTCAACAAAATGTGTATAGACGGCAAGTACCTCAACATCATAAAGGCTATATATGACAAACCCACAGCTAACATCATACTTAACAGCGAGAAGCTGAAAGCTTTTCATCTAAGATCGGGAACAAGACAGGGATGCCCATTCTCTCCACTGTTATTCAACATAGTACTGGAGTTCCTAGCCACGGCAATCAGACAAAACAAAGATATACAAGGCATCCAGATTGGTAAAGAAGAAGTCAAATTGTCACTATTTGCAGATGACATGATACTGTACATAAAAAACCCTAAAGACTCCACTCCAAAACTACTAGAATTAATATCTGAATTCAGCAAAGTTGCAGGATACAAAATTAACACACAGAAATCTGTTGCTTTCCTATACACTAATGATGGACTAACAGAAAGAGAAATCAGAAAAACAATTCCATTCACAATTGCATCAAAAAGAATAAAATACCTAAGAATAAACCTAACGAAGGAAGTGAAAGACCTGTACTCTGAAAACTACAAGACACTCCTAGGAGAAATTAAGGAAGACACTAACAAATGGAAATGCATCCCATGCTCTTGGCTAGGAAGAATAAATATTGTCAAAATGGCTATACTACCTAAAGCAATCTACAGATTCAACGCAATCCCTATCAAACTACCAACAGCTTTCTTCAATGAACTGGAACAAATAACTCTAAAATTCATATGGAACCACAAAAGACTCCGAATAGCCAAAGCAATTCTGAGAAGGAGGAATAAAACAGGGGGAATTATACTCCCTGACTTCAAGCTCTACTACAAAGCCACAGTAATCAAGACAATTTGGTACTGGCACAAAAACAGACCCACAGACCAGTGGAACAGAATAGAAAATCCAAACATTAACCCAAACATTTACAGTCAATTAATATTTGATAAAGGAGCCTTGGATATACAATGGGGAGATGACAGCCTCTTCAGCAGCTGGTGTTGGAAAAACTGGACAGCTACATGTAAGAGAATGAAACTGGACTACTGTCTAGCCCCATACACAAAGGTAAACTCAAGTTGGATCAAAGACCTGAATGTAAGTCATGAAACCATAAAACTCTTAGAAAAAAACATAGGCAAAAATCTCTTGGACATAAACATGAGCGACTTCTTCATGAACATATCCCCCTGGGCAAGGGAAACAAAAGCAAAAATGAACAAGTGGGACTATATCAAGCTGAAAAGCTTCTGTACAGCAAAGAATACCATCAGTAGAACAAAAAGACAGCCTACAGTTTGGGAAAATATATTCATAAATGATGCATCTGATAAGGGTTGACATCCAAAATATATAAAGAACTCACGCACCTTAACAAACAAAAAGCAAATAATCCAATTAAGAAATGGGCAGAGGACATGAATAGACACTTCTCTAAAGAAGAAATTCAGATGGCCAACAGGCACATGAAAATATGCTCCACATCGCTGGTCATCAGAGAAATGCAGATTAAAACCACAATGCGATATCACCTCACATCAATGAGAATGGCCAACATCCAAAACACAAACAACAAATGTTGGCGAGGATGTGGAGAAAAGGGAACCCTCCTACACTGCTGGTGGGAATGCCAATTAGTTCAACCATTGTGGAAAGCAGTATGGAGGTTCCTCAAAAAACTCAAAATAGAAATACCATTTGACCCAGGAATCCCACTCCTAGGAATTTACCCTAAGAATGCAGCAGCCCAGTTTCAAAAAGACAGATGCACCCCTGTGTTTATCGCAGCACTATTTACAATAGCCAAGAAATGGAAGCAACCAAAGTGTCCATCAGTAGATGAATGGATTAAGAAGATGTGGTACATATTCACAATGGAATATTATTCAGCCATAAGAAGAAAAGAAATCCTACCATTTCCAACAACATGGATGGAGTTAGAGGGTATTATGCTCAGTGAAATAAGCCAAGCCGAAAAAGATAAGTATCAAATGATTTCACTCATCTGTGGAGTATAAGAACAAAGAAAAAAACTGAAGGAACAAAACAGCAGCAGACTCACAGAACCCAAGAACAGACTGTTACCAAAGGGAAAGGGACTGGGGAAGATGGGTGGGAAGGGAGGGATAAGAGGGCAAAAGGGGCATTACGATTAGCAGACGTAAGGTAGGGGGGGCATGGGGAGGGCTGTACAACTCAGAGAAGACAAGTAGTGATTCTATAGCATCTCACTACGCTGATGGACAGTGAGTGTAATGGGGTTGGTGGGGGGACCTGATGAAGGGGGTAGTTTAATTACCATAATATTGCACATATAATTGTAGATTAATGATACCAAAATAAACTGTAAATAAATAAATAAATAAATAAAACACTGTATTTGGTTAAATAGGAATGTAAAATAATATGCTTTAGGTAGTATAGTCAAAGGTTCAAATATTTCCTATTATTCTTAATTCTTTGGAGTAGAATTCTACTATACCAGGAAAATTCATATGCAGTAATAAACTCATTTTCCTTTATAGATTATAGATCTTAAAAGAATAATAGTGTTCATGGAAAATCTATATATTTTTTTTATTGCTTCAGATTTTTAATATCATAGGTTATTAAAAGTATTGTAGTATATTTTAGGATATAGTAAACAGAAAATATTTGTGAAACATGCATAAAATAAAACGTGAAATAGCTGGGCATGGTAGTCACAATGGCGCTGACGAGGCAGCACTGAGACAAACCGTCCCCCTCGGAAGTCTGACGGGCATGGTGGGGCCCGGGCGCCCCACGGCTCTGCAGGATCCCAACCGCCTGGTAGCGTCCGCGTCGGCCCCCAAATGGAGCGCCCACCCCTAAGGGGAGCCTGCCCGGAGACTTCCTTTCCTTCACTCAGTAAATATCACTGATCTGACAGGCACTGATCTCTTTAATTAAAAAGAACACAAATTCATTGCAAAAGGGCCTCAGAGAGGACAGAAAGCAAAAGAGAAAATCTTCCTTCCTCAGGTCTCAGCAGCAGCCGGTCCCGTCAGGGCCTCTTCCTCTGTGTAGACAAGAACTGTGACCTTAAACAACTTGAGACAAGTCGGGTAATACTGTCCATGCTGTTCCAAGTCTCCTTAAGATTTAACCTGACACATTAGCTCGCTAGGTCTATTGTATTTTTTTATATAGGTCGTAGATACCTTTTATTAAGGCTACGTCTGTGTGTTTTATTTTTTTAATGTGGAGATATTGGTTTTATTTTTAACTAATTCAAAAGTTAAATAATAATAAAGGTAATTTAGTGAATAAGGATTAAATAAAGTACCAGGCATCCTCCCAATGCCTTTTACAGCATCGGTTTTCAAAGACATGAGCCAGAACTCCACAACTCCTGTTTGCAAGGCCTTCGGGGACAGGCACATGTCTGAGAGTCACTCAGCCGGATGGTTTAGAGGCTGCAGGTGCTGACGGCAGCCTCCCTCGGTGCTTCCAGAGGATCCCTAACGATAGCTTACCCACGCCGCGGGGTGGAGGTCTCCCAGGCGTGGTAAAGGGCAGACGGGCATTGGTTCCTGGCAGCAGCTGCCAGGGGCATCGCTGGCCTGTTTGCAGACTGACTGTGGACTGTAGCCATGTTTGTGGTTAGATAAGAGAATCTCATTCTTAAGAAATACACACGGACAAGGACATAATGTCTGCAACTTACTCTGAGATGGTTCAGGAAAAAATGTGTAAATATGATGTATGAAAACAGACAGGGAGTGGATATGATAAAACAAAGGTAACAAAATGCTAACAATAGCATATCTAGGTGAAGGGTATGTGGAAAATTTTTATGCTGTTCTTAAACTTTTCTGTAAGTTTGAAATTATATAAAAAAATTGAAACGTGGCTGAATAGTGGCTTGTATACAAAATTAGCTTCTTGTGCATCTTTTAATCACCTTTGTAAGACGGGTTTAGACCTCTGTTCAGTAATGACCTACACGGGCTCAGTGTTGTGTACACCCTCTTCCAGTCACATTCTAGAATCTGAGCTGTTTTTTCATTCCCTTCCCCAGCCCACCACGTTTTTGCAAGTTTTTTGAAATGTTCCTCCCTACCCTTCTTTTTAATATATGTATCTTCACCACCCTGACATGGCCGGCCTCGCGTGCTCTGGAGCAGATGGAGCTGCCCAGTTGCCCCTTCTCCCATCCCTGCTATCCAGGGGCTGTCGGCCTTCTGAAAGCCTGGCCCATGTCAGATCACAGCCTGCCCGGAAACCGGCGGCATGCCGGGGCTGCCAGATACAGCCTCAACTGCACAAGGACACCTGACCGAAGTAGCTGTGGGGACTGAAGTCCAGATGGCTCTGCGTCCCAAATCATGTGCCCAGCACAGAGACACATCAGCCCAGAGGAAGGCCCTGTTGGGTCAGGATGCTAGCAGAAAACAAATTGCTGGATGAGGCGTTATTTATAAAGGTGTGGGGAGAGTTAGGCAAACCAAAAGGTATGTTGCCACATGGCAGAGCCGGAACAGCAGGCAGCCATTGCCACCCCTAGAGGCAGGAGCCAAGCCATAGCAGTTATTGGAGCCGAGCAAAGGGCCTCTGGCTTCAGTGGAGGAGGAAACCATGGCCACACCATAGCCTGGTGGGGCTGGGAGGTGGGGGGAATACTGGGGGAAGTACTCTGACCTGTACACCTACCCTTACATCCCCTCCACCCCCTCGGGGGCCAGAGGCAGGATACCTGATGAGGCTGTCTGCAGAGGCCAGCCTGCTGAGTGTGGGAGGGGATGTCTCCAGAGCCAGGAATATACCCTTTCTGCTTCACATAAGATAATGGACTTGGGGGCTAATGGGCCTGCTGGCATCTCAGCTCCTAACACATTAAGTTCTGACTTGCATTTAGTATTTGAATATTTGAAATTTCCCACAGATCCAGCTTTCCAACTTACCTCTTCCAGCTACCCAGATGCCAACTTGAAGGCCACTGCTGCCAGCCCGCATACAGCCTGTAGCCCCTAAAGGCTTTTGCTCGTGCACCCCCTCTGCTTCCCACGGTGCTCCAGGTCCTCCTCCCAGCTGGCTGCTTCCCCACAGGCTTTGGGCCCTGCCTGAGCACAGTGGGACCAGGGGGCCCTGGCTCTTGGCTTCTGTGGCTTGACTGATGGTAATGTGTATTGTTGCATCTGCTGTGAGCAGCTATGTCTCCCTGAGGGTCTGGATTCCAGTCTCCCCAAGGGGAAGAATGGCATCTTGTGAGGCCCAACCTCCCATGGCAGAGCCTAAGTGTGGCGCCATCCACTGCCCTGCAGCAGTGCCCCAGCCTCCCCAACTTCGAGCCGCTGAGCACTTGCCCCCTGGACCAGGGCTTCCTAGGGAATTAGAGATGGCTCCTTCCAGGTCCAACAGGGAAACACTGCATGTGGGGTCCACTAGAGCCACTGAGGACGAGAGTGCTGGGCAGCAGGATGCCAAGTGAATTTTGGGACTCAACAAATGCCCAGCTAAAGAAGCGCTAATAATCACAATGCTGAGGAAGGTCAGATGGCTCTTAGCTGCCTGACATCACAACCATATGGTCACTAGATTCCATGCACTAGATGCACCACTGAAGTATGGAAATATCAAGAACACAGAGATTGTCAAGTGAACAAGGGCCAGATGAGTGCCCGGCTCAAACCTTGATGTCTTAGGGGTTGCTTGATTTTTAATGCACTTGGGAACCTTTATAGGGCAGAAAATCCCTGTGGTGCTGTTTAAATGGTTTAACTTTTTATTTGGGAATTATTTCCTACTCAGAAAAGTTTCAAGTATAAGCACAAAATCCCGGTGCTGGTCACCCAGATTCACCTGTGGTTAACATAGTCACATTTGGCTTCTCATTTGCATCCTTCCTGTGAACTTTTGGTATAGGCATGAATCCTTTGAGAGTTAGTTGTGGACATCATGGCCTCTTACCCCTAAAAGACTTCAGTATGTACTTCCTAAGAACAGGGATCTTCCCTTACCTGACAAGCTAGCAACGTCAGTGAGTTCAGCATTGATACACCTGACCTACCTTCTGTAGTCCAGTTTTATCAGTTGACCCGATTATGTCTTGTAGAGTGGTTCCCCCTCCACGCCAGGATCTGGTCTGGGGCCGGAGTTGAATTTGGTTGTCACCTCTCTTTGGGTTCCCTTGCCCTACAACAGTTCTTCCCTCTTTCTGTGTTTTTTGTCTTTTACAAAATTGTCGTTTTTAAGGAATACAGTTGCCCACCTTCTTTTTTTTTTTTTTAATAACTTTTAGGTTTGCCTGATGTTTCCCGGGTTATGCCTCCCTGGCCTATGTGTCCTTCTCAGGGTCTACGTCTGAAGCAGAGAGTGTCCACCCCCTCCCCCTTTGATGGTGTTAATTTTGATTACTCAAACTGTTGTCTAGTTTCTCCACTGTGTGGTTACTGTTTTCTACTGTGCAACTAATAAGCAACCTGTAGGGAGACCATGCAGATATCCTGCTCCTCATGAAGTGTTCTCCCGGATTTAGCCCCATTTCTGGAGCCTGCCTGACCCATACTTCACCGTGCTGCTTGCAAACACTGGTCCTCCCACTCCAGGTCTCCTTCCACATTGCCTAGATGCCAGCTGACAAGGGCTCCCCTTCTCCCCCATGTATTTATCTATCTATTTTTGGCATGGACACGTAATGGTGCTATATATCTCAGTGGTTTAGAATTCATTGCTGTACTTACATATTTTGGCACTCAAATCATTCCAGATCTGGCCAAATGAGAACCCTTTCAGTCTGGCTCTGTGTTGCTGTGACATGCCCCCAACATTTTTGAGCACTTCCTTACTTTCTGGCACAACGGTGTTTCAGGTATATCTTATAGCCACCCCACCCCAAGCCTGGAATCAGTCATTTCTCTGAGGAGCCCTGGTTCCTTTAGTGTTAATACTGAAGGCACTAAATGCAGTCACTGATACTGGAGTCTCTTAATTTCTTGGCCTTCTCAGCAGACAGAACTAGGAAATATATGCAAATATGTACACATATACATACACAAGCACACAAAAGTACATGCACATATTTGTGCACACGGTCACAAATGTACATAGTTTAGAAGTCATGAGTTCATACCAGGCGCTACAATTCAAGTCCATCCCCGCAGGCTTTTCCTTGCCATCATCCCATATTTGTACCTCCTTTTTTCTCTCTGAAAACCCTGGCTCTCAATAACAACACATTTCTCCATTTGCTCAATCTTATAATACATCTGAGATGGTTTGGGATTTATCTTCAGTCAGAGACATCCTTTTGAATGTTAATCTTTAATTTATCTATTGTTTAAATCCATCACATGGCTCCTATTAATGACAAATACAAACAAACCACGTCATGGTAAATATGGACAAATGTTAGGCTCGGTGTCTCTTGTTCTTTGTCAACAGCCCTGCAAGCTTTAGGGAAAACATTCCAACTTTTCTGATAAAGTCATATAGTTCCCACCTGTGATAAAATGAGTTTATGTTCTGTTTAGCTTCATATACAATTTGACATTCTATTATAAGGAATGCTATTGCTTTAAACTCTGTAAGCCAGGTTCTAAAAGAAACCAGTTGCTAAGGCAACTGGGCAAAGAGTTAATTAATTCATCAGCCATTATATGCAGATTAATCTGCCTGAGTAAGGTAGGAGCTGAGCTTGTTCGACTTTTCCTTTTGTAATTAGTGGAAGAGAGAATGGTGCAATTTTTGTTTTTCGATCTGTATGGGCCTTAGAGTTCCTTCGGGAAGGGGCCCAGGCTTTAAGATCAGAAGGTGCTCTACCCCATTGAGCCCCCATAGGACCTTCAAACCACCAGCTTTTCTGAAAAATGTGAACAATGAGGCACCTCTTGTAGGCTGCTGTGGCGATCAGATGAGACGCTGGAAGCACTTTCAGTGTCTTAAAATTTAAGATAAAAGGTAAGTTAGAAATGTTAGCCTAAGTTTTTCTGGAAAAGGAAATAGTATTATTCTCTTCATTTTTATAATTGCCCACACTGACACCGTATGTGCTTGCTCCCAGTATAATCTCTGCCGAATTCAGAGAACTTGATTGCATTTACTTGATTGCATGTCTGTCCTCTCTACTAGACTACTAAACTGCTTGAGAGAACAATGCCTAATTCATCTTTTTAATCTCAAGGCTGTGTGTGTGTGTAAGCCTTCGAAAACATGCTTTATGGTGAATGAATGAACGAAAATGTACTGCTTGTAAAGCACCCTTAGAGCCACCCTCCGTCCTTTGGGTTCTACATTGCCACCTACTGGTAAGAAACTATAATTGCAGTAAATGCTTCAAACAAGGACTTAAAATCACTCAACTGTAATCAAGAGTCTAAACTGATATCCTGCTACCACAACAGAAAAAGATTCCTTTTCCACCGTTATCATGATGTAGATTCTACATGTGAATTTTTTCTTGTTTTTATTGTGGTAAAATATATGTAAAATAAAATGGACAATTTTAACCATCTTTAAGTGTACAGTTCTGTGGCATTAAGTATATTCATTCCCATCATGTACAGCCACAGCCTCCATCCATCCACAGAACTTATTCATCTCTCCAAACAGGAACCCGGTACCCATTAAACAATTAAAAATACTCCCCATTACCTGTTTCCCACCCCCTGGCAACCAGCATTCTACTGTCTGCCTCTGACTCTTAGTCTGGATGCATCACATAAATGGAATCATACAATATTTGTTCTTTTGTGACTGTCTGGTTTCACTTAGCATAACATCTTCAAAGTTTAGTCATTTGCAGCACATTTCAGAAATTTCTTCCTCTTTATAGCAGGATAATATTCCATTGCGCATTTTTGTCCTAGACTAACACACCTCAGTACCTTTTTGTACCAGCTAAGAGCTAGTACTGTGTTCGGCTGAATGTAGGTAGATACCCAACAAACCTCTAGTTCACTGTTTATGTGTCTGCCTAGTAGAAAAAACTCGGGAGCCAGCCCTGTGATGCAATGGATTGATTCCTTTCATTCTCACCACAGCTCTGAGAGGTGAATGCGATTATTCTCACTCATTGACAGACAAGGAAACTGAGAACCACGTGGCAGGAGGAGTTGAGTCCCACCATTCTTGCTCAACAGCCCCGCTCTTAACCACTGAGCTGCACACCCAGTGTGGGCACTCACACCTTCAGATGAGTTTCCATGCCAAGAACATGTGCTTTCCTGGTCTGCCCTACCTCTGAGGCAGAATGTGCACTTTTCGCCCATCTCCCTCCAGGGCAGTATTATTCCCTCTTTTCTTTTCCCTATGAAGTTCTTCCTCTCCTGAACTGTGCTTTTTCTCTACATGATCCAACACAACCATGGTCTGCCTCAGGTCTCTCCTCCCTGATGAAGCTTTTTCCGCTTCTGCAGACCCTTACGTACCCTTAGGAGCCCTACTGCACCTTCCAGCCTTGGTTCCTACATACTGTCACACGTTGGAATGATTGGAGTGTACTGGCCATATTTTCCCAACTGCTCAAGAAGCTAAGAAATAGGGCTTAAACTTTTTTTATCCTCTTTGTAGTGTATCTCTATAGATGATGGATGGCCTGTGGGTGGAATAAATATGTTTAATGATATGAATCTACATTGTTTAGATGTGAAATTGGATTCCCTTAACTATCTTCCCCTACAGCGTGTTGTTACATTATTTGCTTAAAATATGAAAACAGTTGTAAAGTAGGCAGGTATTGGTGAAGTCCAACATCTGGAATTCATGTCACCACGCCTCCTATAGCTCTGACATCCCGCGGGCAAACCACTGGTACCAAGAGAACATCTGTAAGCATTTAAAATGTTTATTACTTTGTTTGTCTTTCTTTTTGCTCCAAATCAGGGGACTTCATGAAATCTGATTCACTTCATAAGAAAATAAGTTGGAATAAAACTCTTACCACTGGATGCAGTCGTGCACTGGAAATGGCACAAGATTGAATCCAAAAAAAGAAAGAAATTATGCCAGTGAATATAGTTATTTGAAGTCTAGAAAACTGATGATATCTAGAACTAAATGCTGAAAGTATTTTTTATGATGAAATTCTCCTTAAGACTTAACCTTTATTGACATATAGATTTGTCGGCATTTTTATATTTCACTTCATCTGATGTAAATTAGTTAAGTTTGTTAATTAGTGAAGAAAGAAATATCTTTGAAACTGGTTAGACTGTTTTTAAAACTTCACACCAGTATTAAAATATATCAACTAAGCAACATTTTTGAAAATTTGCCATAGTCCCACATTTTGTTGGCCTAATTGAGGTTAAAGAGCAGAGTCAACTAGGGATGCTGATCTTCACTGTTCAGATGCTGATCCGCACTCCTCCTTGGTCCTCAAGCCCCTCATTTGATTCTGGCTTGGAAAATGTGTTTTAAATGCAACATTTGATCTGTGTGTTTTCTCCTGCAATGCGCTAACAGTCCACAGACTGCCCTTCCACGGCTCTGTCTCATAATCTGACCCAGTTTGGTGGCTTTCACAGATTTTTTTAACTACAAAACCTTCATGTTTCATCCTGTTTGCAGATCCCCCCATTCTGATTTATGGAACTTCTGTTGATGTTTTGTTTTGATTTTTGTGCGCACGCCGCACAGCACCACAGACCACACACTCGGTGCGCCACACCACCACACACACAACCCACACCACGCAAACCTTATGGACAGCACTTCTGAAAGCTACTTAATATTACTTTGGCTGGAGGAGTAAGAAAAAAGGAAGACAGATTATTTCAATAAATTCTAAAGTATTTTATTGAAGAGTATTATGTACACAAAGGGCAAATTGAGTAAGTTTCCCTGCTTTTCTATAAAAAAAATATTAAAAGTTTTACCACAGTATTTTTTTTTTAACCACAGTATTTTTAAAGCATATTGTAATTAGGTCGTGGAGTGAAGAATAGAAAATAATTGATACAGGTTATTTCCACCAAGACACTAAGAAAGGATGTAAAAGAGCAGTAAGTTGTCTAGAATGTCACAGAATGGAACTGGGCCTGTGTGCACACCCTTCGTTCACCCGGCTTCCACATTGGCACCGTCAAGTTTGTCTGCAAAACTGGCTGCAGCTGCAGTTTCTCAAAGCACTGTCATTGTGTTGAATTAGTGAATTATCCACCTTTCCTAAACTATTTTGTTCCTCTCCTTTCAAAACTTTTGATCTATCTGTTCCAAAAGTCTTAGTGCAGCTTTAATCTGTAGTGACCTCTAAGTATAAAAGGCTACTGAAGAACCAATTATTACATTTTTTAAATTAGATTCAATATATCCACTTGTGCTACACAGCACTCTAGTCTTTTCTCAAACTCTAGGCCTGCCATGAATCAGTATTTCTCATCTAGTCGTTAATCCAACTTCTGTGGAGAGCCTCCTTATAGTGGGAAACAGATTTTGTTCAGCTTAACCAGGGAACAGGTTCAGTTGTTTTCAACATTTACTGACTTCAGTCAGAGGGCCTTAAACAAAAACAAATTTTAAAATCATTATTCAAAATTCACAGAAGTATAAAAGAAACGTAAATAATTACTTTCAAATGCATGAGACATGTCAGACATGACTTCAACTATCAGCGAAAGTGAGGAAACACCACTTGGTTTTGCCTTTGCCCTTTTACCCCAAACTCTCCTGTAGGTGCCCAGGGCCTTCCCGCGCCTCCCTGGAGGGCACAGCCGCTCCCCCGCCCCCTCTGCTGGCGTGGTCAGGGCGGCCTGGTCCCTGCAAGTGGGTGAGCGCGTGGCAGTACCGGCGTTGCCTAGCAACAGATGCTCGCCCGCGGGTGGCCCGGGCTGCTCTCCGCCTCCCAGCAGCTCACCCTGCGCCGCTCCAGGTGAACCAGCTGGGATTCCGGATTCTGATCCCATGGTTTGAAACACGAATGAGGATCGGTTTCCCTGACCAGACTGAAAAGGCCAGATGATTGGGTTAAGGGAGAAAAAAATGTCTTGGGCTACCAGATAACAGACTAAAGATTGCCTCTGCATTTCTTGTAAGAAACGTTGCGTCTCTGTGTAAGGACATTTCGTTTATAATTTAGAGTGTTGAGCAGTGTATTGTATTGTGGAACACACTGTAGGTCGTAGAGTGGAGATACTGCATCTGGCCTACAAGGAGTTTAATGCCAGATACACCTCTTACAATGGTGACAATAGTTCCTTTAAGGATTATTGTAAATACTACGTAAATTATTCCATGGAAAGGATTTAGCGCACTTCCAGCAATCACTGGGTAACTAGTAGAAGCTATTTTACAGCACATATATTATTATTATATGATTGATACATGAACTTCCTGGGTATAGTATGGGATATTTTTCATCATATCTGTCTCTCTAATCCATATTAAATTTCAAATATAAACAGTTATCTTTAACCCTGTTTACAGCTAAACAGAGGCATGTTAAAATTTTTAAGAGTTTCTTTGCACAAAACTCAATTCTAATCAGGCAGCCTCCAATCTACCAGATAGAAAGGCGCTCCAAGGAGCTGTACAAAATGAAATACTTTTATAGCCAGAAGGGAGCAGGAACAAAGGCAAAAAAAAAAAGTGAGTTGTTTATTGCAGGGTTACCTTCCTTTAAGGGATGGCAGGGGTCTCTCAGGCAGACTATCTGACTAGTGTTGATGAGGCCTGATTGACTCCTTTAAGATTCCGTTTCTGGGAGAGCTGAAACTGTAATTAAGTTAAGTTTCAGTTTGGTGAGGTGGAGCTTAGCATAAATGAGTGCATTTTGGTCCCTTTTTCTTCCCAGTAACAATTTATAGAATTCTTGGCATGTAAAAAATTGACAAATCCGTATAAACATCCCACTATACTATTTTTATATACCATTCCTCACCTTCTGACTGTGCCATTGGCCACAGGACATACCAGTTTGATATTTCTCCATGTGATTATTGGTGTTAACACAAGGTGTGAGACCTAGCAATGGTTCTAGACAGTCTCCTTCCACCAAACTAGAACCTTTAGCCTAGCTCAGGATATAGTATGGCATTGCATGTTCACTTCTGTCTATGTCAAGAAAAGTATTTTATTGCTCTTGTTCTTAAAATCTGACCATGAAATTCCTTTCATAGAACCCACACCTTAAGCAGGAGTTACCTATGACTTTCGTGAATTCATTCATCCATACAACAAAGATTCACAGGCATCTCCGCCAGGCCAGGCCCTGACCTGGGCACAGGTGCAGCAGGTGCAGAGGACAGACTCGGCCCCAGCCCTGGAGGAGTCAGCAGTCTACTGGAGTATTGAAAGAGCTGTAAATGAACTGTTACAGTGCAGGGAGCTGGTGAGATAATGGAGCACAGAGAAGGTGCACCTAACCCTGGCCCACAGGTATGGTGAAGATGGAAGGACAACTGGGAGGTGGCCAAATGAAGAAGGGGCCACAGGTACTCCAGGGAAGCAGCACATGTGCCTAAGACTGAGTGAGATGTTCAGGAAGCACAAGTAGAGGACGGAAGGATGGGGCAGCCCTGGAAAGGGGAGAGATGTGAGAGCTGAGGCTGCAGAGATTGCACGTACCCCTGTTTTGAAGGACCATGGTAGGGCAGTAGGTGGTAAGGACAGTGATAGGGTCAGATTGTATTGTCACTTTGGTAACAGTATTCAAGGTGCTCTGGAGTAAGCAAACAGGAGGATATTGTCCCAATCCAGGTTAGACAGTAATCAAGACCATGGCAGTGGCAGACAGGGTGGAAAGGGCTGGACAGATTTTGAGGAAACAGAGCATATGGGGCACAGTACCTGCCTGGGTTTGCAAGGAGCAAAGGAGTTAAGAATGCCTCCCATGGTCTGGTTTTGAAAATCATGGGTTCTTTTTCACATAGAGGAGCAGGTTGGAAGTGTGGGAGCAGGCACAGGGAATGAGTTAACCTTGTCAGGTAGAATTAGGAGCCCTGTAAGACATGGAGGTGGAGGTGTGCTTGGGGTGGACAGGAGAGTGAGCTGGGCTGGAGATGTGATGTGGACAAGTCAGAGCTGGGTGTACTTCAAACTATGGGGGAGGCAGTCAGCTCCCCGCCAGGAGCGGTGGAAAGGGGAGAGAGGCTGTGCAATGCCCGAGGCACCCCCACCAGTCAGAGGGCTAGCAAGGAATCAGATGGCCTTGTGGGAGCCAAAGGACAACAGAGTCTCAAGGAGGGTCCAGCCCCACAGGGAGGTCAAAGAAGGTTAAGACCAAAGTCCATGGATGAGGTTTAGCCCCTGGGAGGCCACTGATGACACTGGTGAGAATGTGTTCAGTGTAGAGAGGTGGGCCAAGCCAGGAGGTAAGGAAGGACAGGGTAGACTCTGATTCCCTATTTTAACTCTTGGCTGCAGTGGCTGGAGGAAATTGGTAGAACTAACAAGGGGCCTGAGATTGAACAGGTGCTATATTGGTTTTAAATGGGACAAAAGTCAATGAGTTTGCCAGCTTGTGGGAACAAGCCTGTTGGGGGAGGTGGCGGGGGGAGCGGGGGGGGGGGGAGAAAGAAGGGCAAGCCAGGGGAGGGGAGACCCACTGAAAGAGCACCGCAGGGACTGAAAGCAGAGGCCCGCCCGAGCAAATGAAGGAGGCCACGCCACAGTGAACACGAGGGGAATGTTGTGAGTTTGAAGGAAAGTGGGCATTTGAAGACCGAGTTGTGCAAATCCATGAATCTGTGCACAGTGCCAGGGCCCCCAGGGCTTGGAGACCGTCAACTTGCAGGGGAGATGATGACCTCCTCCACCGCGCGGCGCTGGCGTCCGAGACTGCAGCTCAGCCACCTACCTCTTCTGCCTCTTGCCCAAGCCCAGCCCTGCGCTTGAACGCGGCTGGCTGTCTGGAGCTCCGGGCACCCCCGTTGGGCCCCAATAAAGGAGGCCCGGGCCAGGCTCCTGCCCTCGGCTGTTCCCTGCTTACAATGCCAAGTTCGAGGCCCTGCTGTCTTCTGGAAAAGTAGAGCTGTTCAGAGAACTGCCAAGGAGAAACGGGGGCTGGAGGTAAAGACAAGAGGCTAAGCGAGGCTGCGGCGTGGGTGCGCTGGAATCGTCTAGAAAATGAGCGGAACAAAGGCGGCGTGACTGGTGCTCCTCTTACGGATCCGCCTCCCTGATAGAATATGCATGATCCTGCGAGTCCTCGCCCGCCGGGAGCAGCGAGGCGGCAGGAGCGCGGGGAGCCGCGGAGCGCACGCCCAAACCCACCCTCTCGGTCTCGGGCTGAGAGAGAGCCACGCGGCCGCGCTCCGGACCCACGCGGTGAGCCTCCTGCCGGCCGGGCCCTTAGGTCAGCTCCCCACCCTTCCAGGACCGCTAGCACCAGCGACCCCTCAGGACCCCGGGCCCCGCGGTCCCGCCACCCACTCCCCTGCGGCGCGGAGGCCCGGGGGTTGCTCGAACCAGACGGCGAGGGCAGAGTGGGGCACGGTTTGGCCGGCAGGTGCCCGCGGCCGCCGTTCGGGGACGTCTGCGCGCCACCCTCCGGGTCCCGGAGACCGGGCGGAGCGCGCAGCCGCGGGACGCGAGCGGGAGGAGGGCGCAGCGCCACCCTGGCAGCCCCAGCGGAGACGGCGCTCTCGGCCCATCTCCGTTGACTGTGTGCTGCTTATCCAGCAGATGATTCTAAACAGTTGTCTTTAAAAAGCACTTCACTCCGCGCGTCTTCTTGCTCCTTGTTAGTTAGGAGTTTGAGGTGGGCAGAGGGAGGGAGAAGAACCGCCTGTTTTGACCGAAAACAGCGAGAGACCAGACCATCTCTTTCACAGCAGCAAGGAAGCAAAGCCGTCGCAGGATCTGCACACATCTACAACTCTATATTGCTTTTTGTGTACATTGCTACCTGTGCCTGACGTCCACCCAAGCGGGCAGGCATGGGGTGCTTGGGCAACAGCAAGACAACAGAAGACCAGGGCGTCGATGAAAAAGAACGACGAGAGGCCAACAAAAAGATTGAGAAGCAGTTGCAGAAGGAGCGCCTGGCTTACAAAGCGACCCACCGCCTGCTGCTACTGGGTAAGGCCGGAGGGCGGCGGAGGCTCCCGGCCGGGCTGGGCGCAGAGCCCGGGGCGCGAGAGCAGGCAGGGCGGGGTGCGCACCGCCGTCGGAGCAGCAGTCTGCGATCTGGACCCGCTCCTCCGGCCGCGCGCGGCGTGTCCTCGAAAATGCCTGCGTTGGGTCGGGTATCTGCTCTCTGGGTTGGGGTGGGAAATGGCAATGGTTCGGGCTACAGATCACAGCATTCTTTCTGTTTGTTTGTAGGGGCTGGTGAGTCTGGGAAAAGCACTATCGTCAAACAGATGAGGATCCTGCATGTCAATGGATTTAATCCCGAGTAAGGAATAATCAGTTTCGGCTTTGCTTTCAAACTGCATGCAAATTTTGTCATTTCTCTCCCAGCCATCCCGAAAGTACTTTCTCTGAATGGTTCATTTGATCATTGAGTAGACCTTTAAGGGGGAAAAAATAGAATTTGTTGTTGAATTTGGTATATTTAGGTAAATCCATCTTCTGGTAGTATCTAGATCAAAAAATAATCTGTTTAACGAAAAGTAATTTATTAGATATTCTTGAGGTATTGATCTGTATTATTGGAATTGCGATGAGCACCCTTAACCAATATGCCAATATATACTTTTCTCTATATCGTTTGCATCTATTTCAATTCATAACTATCAACATATAGATAACTCAAATAAAATATATTTGCAAGTGTAGCTGTATAGTTTTTATATACAATATTCATACAATTTTGTCATGTTTTGTGTAACCTATGTGATTGTTTAAAACTATAGATTATAATGTGTGCATTTAAGTTTGCTTAGAGTACAAATTAGAAAAGGGAGATGTTTTCCTATCCCAGATAAAAGCTTGGCAGTTGTTGGCCTACGGATAGACATTGGCCTCTGGTAAAGCCATTCTAGCTCCATACTGCAGCTGGAAATTCAAATCCCCACTCAACTGATTCAAGTCAGTGCCAGAGGTAAATTAAATTAATAATAACTCTCTTTTAACACAGGGAAAAGAAACAGAAAATTCTGGACATCCGGAAAAATGTTAAAGATGCTATTGTGGTAAGGACTTCTTTTTTAATGTTTATGAGAAAATTTAAGTACTCTGCTCTCTACAACAGTGTAGACAGAAGTGATATATTTTAGATTATCATAGATGGAGCTTAAATGTTGTATTTATCCAAATATATCTTTTCTTCATTCTATTTTAGACAATTGTTTCAGCGATGAGTACTATAATACCTCCAGTTCCACTGGCCAACCCAGAAAACCAATTTCGGTCCGACTATATCAAGAGTATAGCCCCTATCACTGACTTTGAATATTCCCAGGTAAGTAAATCCTTATTGAAACTTTTTTAATGGTGCAGGATGGAACCATTTTTAATGAGGTTGCTTACTGAGAATTAGTGTTAATTCATTATTAACTTCCTTCAAAATCTAGCTCTCTACTTAATAGAAATGCTTTTTTCCATACCAAAGTATTAACATGTATTAAAAATATTAAAGGTAATAAGATTGTAAGAAATGCTTTTATGAATGTATTGGTGAGGTAGATAATCAAGAAGACAGCATACCTTTAAGAAATATTGATAATAGTTTTTCCTGTATATGCATTTCAAAACAAACAAGGAGTTTACCAGGTAAAGAAAGAGTAGAAATTACATGAGTAGAAAGAAGTACTTTATAGTTGATGGTTGCCTCTGTGGGAATAATAGAAAGGGCAGAATTTGGTTTACTCTTACGGTGCACATCCTTTGGCTCAAACAAGAAGAGAATGCATGCTATATGTAATTACATGGGTCACTTCTGAAGGTTTCCTATGTGGTAGGAGAGTGTGCTCACTTCACATCTGCAGTATTCAGTGCTGCTTTCCTAATCAGTATTGCTTGAGCCAAAGGCTGGTATGAATATTATTTTTTTCTCTCATTTGGTGGATATACACTTCTTTAAAATACTATGGTTTGGTGATTTGATTAAGCATGTTTCAAATGAAAATGTATTTGTTAAATTTCTCAGAAAATCATTTGTATTACAGTTGTGCCAAAGAGCATATATGGGGATGGGGTTGGTTGTGCCTGACAATCACAATATTTCAAAGTTTTCATTGCCTGGCACAGTGGTCTTGAGATATTTTGCATTCTCTGAATCCTCTCTTGAAGAGGAGCTGATGCAAAAAGCAGTGTATGAGATAGCTAGGTCTTGCCCGGTGTGCACCTGCCCGCCTCCACCCCTTCTCTTCAGAAGAACACACTTGTCCTACAGGATTTGTATCTGGGTGGTGGATAAGAATTACTTTTTTTGAATCCATTCTTTGCATCCTCTCATGTGATGTTTGCTTCTGATAAGCACTCCAGGGCAGCAGCGAGATGTCTAGAATTTCTAAAAGAAGGAGTTCAGGGTAGCAAGTTGGCTACAGAAAGGGGCAAGGGCTTCTGGCATGGCGGGCACCCTGTTCTTCACTAAACTGTGGCTTCTGGATACCTTGGGGAGGGTAAAGGAGATGAGGTGGAGGGGAAGGAGAGGGTAGGGCCGTAGCAGTGATTCCGCCAGCTAGAGCTGTATGTTAGGTGTGCTGTTACAGTTTACCTATCAAAGGAGTCACCCAAAACTGCAAGGCCCTGGCTGAAATCAGGAGTAGCATTCCTGTTCAGTTTCAGTTATTCACATTTATAGACATATATTTAAGTTCTCAAATTTGTCCTGTCATTTTGGCCTAAAAGTAATCATAAAACATCTCATATATGGTTCTGATTTAGGAAAAAATGTTATTCTTAGCATAGAATGAGAAATTAAAATGTCTGGATCAGTCACATATCGTCTTTCTTCACATGACAAACTCACACGTGATAAGGTATCCCATGTTCAATCAGAAACAGTCAGTGATTCCCATGGAGGTTGCTCAGTAATCCAAAGCACCTAATTTGTGAAAAGTTTTTTGAGCTAAATCATAGTTTTAATAAGACAATAAAACTGGAGAGACAGTTTCTCCTTTGAACACATGTATTTTCATGTAAATATGTTAAGACTACTTAAAAATGATTATCAGAAACCATAATTAATTATCAATAAAAAGGGAATTGGGACCCAGCAGATACAATCATAATGCTCTTTCAGTGGCAATACTTAATTTTTAGTAGGTTTTAAGCCTGAGGTTCTGTTGACACATGTGTCTATGTCCATGTCAAATGAGGCTGTATTTTAATAAAGCCTACACTTACATCAGTGAGGAAATTAATACCGGATGTATAATGTTCTATCTGAAAATGCTACTTTTTAATTTAAAGCCCACAGTTTTCAGCAACAGTTATTCCATAATGCTTTGAAACATTCATCACTTCTATTATTAGATCGAATAGTTCTTGGATTTATATTTTGATGATCCTCGCTAAGATTAATATTAAGACAAATCTCTGACTTGTATAGTAATAAAACTTGGTGCATTTGGAGAAAACTTTTATTTAAAGAAAATGTGTATTATTGCAAAAATCATGACAATAAAGCTCAAGTATTTTAATAGTAACCACTACCAGTTTTCTAAATCAAGCACTTTGAGTTTGAATCCTTGAGAAAGTCTTTCAGCATCACAGTTCAATTCCTTGAGGACCTAAAGTTTGTTTTTCTGTAAATACACATAAAACTGTTTTGAGCAAAATATATCCTACTGCTAAAAATTAATTTCAGAGTTCTTTAAGAAGGAAAAATTACAAGCATATAAGTTAAAACTCTACATGATATTGCTCATTATAATGAAAAATCTAAACTTATCTTAGAGGTATGTTAAGAATTTCCTCTAAGAATATACACTTGGTTTATCTTTTGTTCTTTTGCTCTTCTTATTGCCTTCTCCTTGAATTTCTGTTGAATTATATGAAACTTAATTTTAGCAGAGAAGGCCAGTGTAGACAGTGGATGGCACCCCTCCAGCTAAGGATGCTACAAGAGGTTAGCGAAGGTGTTCTGGTCCGGATGTTCTTGGCCTCACAGGCCAGGTCTGGAGTGATCTTGGGGAGCCTTTGGGGAGTTCTGAGCTGTGGAGTTAACGTGATCTGATGATGTTTTATCAGGATTACTCAGGCTGTAGGTGGGGAATGGATTGCCAGGAGGCAAGATCTGAAGTAGGGCAACCATTTTGGAGGCTATGGCAGCAACCCAGATGGAAGATAATGGGCAGCTTGTTGTGAGGTTGTATGGTTAATTGACAGTTGCCTACTTGCAGTCATGTTCTCATTTATACATCCAAAACCTCAGCTAATCTTTGCTCGGACTGTGGTCCTCCCAGGAACCCTTTCACTCATTGGCATTATGTCCTAACATCCAGCTCATCCACACATGAAGTGATAGAAAACAGTCCTAGGGAATGACCGTGATGGGACGTAGACCACTTGATCATTTATGAAATGGGAAAGATACTGTGGTGGTCCCCTCCAAAAAAAACACTTAGCACAATCCCAGACCAAAATCACTGATGAATGAAATTGAATTATTAATTTGTGTGCTTTTTGCTTCTGAAAATGTGAATATGTTACTCTTTTCTTTAATTAGCTCTGTTAAAACTGTATTTTGCTAGAATTTTTAAGGAGAAGAGGATAAAAATCTTAATGAGAAACATGAAAGCATTCTGATCTGTTGGTCATTGCTCTATCATTACCACCGATATTTCCTAACTTGACGTTTTATCAGAATTGCATGTCGAGCAGGAGGTATGGTTTCCTCTCCTCCCAGGTGAGAGTACACCAAGCGGTTGGTTTGGGTAGAGGCGCAGTGGACAGGGGAAGGCCCTGGGGGCCTTGCTGCCCACTATGGGTCTTAGCACCAGCACTCTTTAAAGACATGACCTTGAGTGAGCAAGTGGTCTGTCCCTCCATGGAGAAGGGGGGTGAGAGCAGGGCTTCTGGGAATGGCTCTTAGGAGGGCAGACCAGAAGTGGCTGCACCGAGTGGCTCTCAGCTGCTCCCACCTGTGTCTTGTGTCCTCTGGGGAATGTGTGCAGAATTCTGAAATTTCTATCATCCAGGTCTTCCTTGTGATTTTTAACCAACTGAACCCTCTTGCCCTCCACCAAAAAAGTCTTTGGAGCCCACATGTAAATCAGGTGGGAACCAGGTTTCCCTCCTGAACCCAAGCTGCAGTCCCCATGGGTCTCCAGTATCTGCCTCTGAACCTTATCAGACCCTCAGGCCCAGCAAGGCGAGTCGAGGGATGACACAGGCTGTCTTAGCTCCTGGAGGAGCAGGTCTCTGGCTCTCTCCACGCCCAGCTTCCTCCCCCACAGCTCACAGATAGTGCACTGAGACCAGACACTGGGCCTCCTGGAGTGGGACAGAAGCCTTTGTCCACTTCAGGAAGGAGTTGCAGGTATACCAAGGCAGGGGATTGGCCAGCATGAAAGAAAGGAAGGTACTGTCCATACAGCAAAACAGTAGATCAGAACTTTGTTCAAAATGGCATTGAAACCCATCTGCCAAGCAGCTTCATGTTCTCTGCCTTTTGAGGTAATGAAGTTTTGTATGTACCTTAAAAGAGAAAAGCAACATTAGCCAATGTAAAAAGTGGGAGCTTCTATGTGGTATATATATGCAATGGAATATTATTTAGCCATTAAAAGAAAATAAATTCTCCCATTTGCAACAACATGGGTGGAGCTGGAGGGCATTATGCTCAATGAAATAAGCCAGGCGAAGAAAGACAAATACCAAATGATTTCACTCATTTGTGGAGTATAAAAACAAAGCAAAACAGAAGGAACAAAATAGCAGTAAACTCACAGACACTGAGAAGGGACTAGTGATTACTAAGGGGGACGGGTTCGGCAGGGTCGCAGGAGGGGTTGGGATCAGGGGAATAATAATTCACAATCACAATATAGGGTTTTCATGGGGTTCGTGGTACAGCACGGAGAATACATTTAATGATTCAATAACGTCTTACTATGTTGATAGATAGTGACTGCACTGGAGTGGGTGAGGATTTGATAATACAGGCAACTGTTGAACCACTGTGTTGTATATTTGAAACCAACATGAGATTGTATATCAATGATACTTTAATTTAAAAAATTTTTTTAAGAAAAATACATAAGGAAGAAGATAAGCAGTCATCCATATTCCCACCACCTGGAATTAACTGTTAACATCTTTACATGTTTTTCTTCAAATCTATTTTTTAAGTTATTCTGCATTTTTTGCAAAAAAAATTACAGGAGCTTACTATACAAAACTCAAATGATGCGGGAAATACATATATATAAAATTTTGAAACATCAAAAAAAAATAGTGGGAGCTTCTACCATCTGTTCCACAGGAATCCAAAACTTTTAATGATTTGTATATATGACACCAAAGAGAAAGTGTCACCTTAGATAATTTCAGATTTACTTAATGAATGGAGATTGCTCTCTAGGGCATCTTGGAGCCTACCTCTTCTCAGACCTTGGCTGCCCTTGGCTGGGTCCTGGGCCACCCGGGGTAGGGGAACTGGCTTCTTGAACAGGGGCCTGGCCTGCATCTGAGCTTTCAAAGGCCAAGGCAGGACCTAGAAGGAGCGTCCCCCTGAGCAGGAAGTGGACAGAGAGCTCCAGGGACATCTGTCCGGGACCTCTGGGCCTTTGGACAGGACAGTGTCCCTGTCCTGAGGGGAGATGCTGGGCTCAGACTCCAGCCCTGTCATCACATGACCTTGAGCAGATGATCTCATTGCTGTCTGCCTTTTTTCACTCGTACATGCACATGGACATCTCGCTCTTCCTCACCATAATATAAGTTTATTATGAGGACCAAATATGTTAGTGCCTGAAACAATGATGGCAGGTGGGGAGTGTGCCTTCGGAGGGGTGTCACTGCTCTGTAAAAGCAAGCAGGGCCCTGGAACTGACTCAGTGCCAGAATGCCTGGTCAGCCTCCCTGAAATCCAGTGGTCTCAGTCCACCTCCCTGCGATCCGGTGGTCTAAGGTGCACACACAACCACTGCCCCCTCTCCACTCTGCTCTGGGTCCAGTGGAACCCCTGGCAGTTGGCAAAGGTGGAACATGGCTTTCCTGGCTGACTGTTTCTTTCTGCACCTCTGGTTGGCTAGTAAACAGAGTAGCCTATAAGCAGCAGTCTTTGCTGGGCTAACATTAATGATCCCCAGGGCTTCTTCTGCCACAACTGAGTGCTCAGCAGGAGGAAGGTGGACACGTCAGAGGTCTGGGCTCCTCTTGCTTCTTCAGTATTTGCTCAGCAAACTTATTAAGTACCTGTGGACACTGAGATGAATAATGACCACTACTTTTCCTCAAAGAGCTATTTCCAGAGGGAATGCAGGCATATAAACAAAGTTGATACCTTTGTTTAAGGCTACATCAGAGGTGTTCATGGGGAACATATGGGGGTCCTCACCCAACCAGCTCCATGCCAGGCTGAGCCTTCCTTGAATGGAAGGTTGAGAGCAGAAGTGAACATAGAGAAGTGCAGAAGCCCAGAGGCAGGGAGGGTCATCTTCCAGGACCCACAGAAGGCCCAGCGGGGCTGAGAGCAGCTGGGGGCCAAGCACTGACAATGCGGGGAGAAGCAGGGCAGGCTAGGACAGCCCTGTGTGCAGCCCAAGGTGGTGAACCATTCAGCAGCCACGGCCAGGGAATTACAAAATGCCGTTGTCTTTGGAAAGACAGCCCTTGAATTCATAAAGAGACCACTCTTGCATATCTGCCCTTGGAATGGTGCTCCGAGAGTTTGTCTGTCATTGGGCCAAGGGCATTTCCTCCATCAGAAACCGGCTCCCAGGCCTCCCATCACTTCTGTCAGAGTGCGGAGGAGGAACAGAACCCTTAACAAAATTATTGCTGTCCTTCATTCTGCCCTTCTGGTATGCTAATAAACGGGATTGCTAGCACTTGAATTAAAAAATTTCAATGAGATAAATTAACCATACTAGAGTTTCAATGAGGAGACTTTATAAAAATTACATTTAAAAAAATATTATCACAAGGGATGTTCCCAAATAAATAATTACTTTTTATTTTTAAGCAATTGTACACTTACCCCCAAAAATGCAAAACTAGTACAAAGACCTCCCCTGTCCCCTCACTGAGATTCACCAGTAGCCTGTGTTTAGCACATTACTTTCTCATTTGTCTACCCCAACACGTGTTTGTGAGCCACCTGGGAGTTGGTTTCAGATATGTTGCTCCTTTACCTCTAAATACTTCAGTGTGTATCTCCTATGAACAAGGATAGCCACTAACATAACCACAGCACAGTTACCAACATTAGGAGATTTAATACTATTTTGTCATCTACAGACCTTACTCAAATTTCACCAGCTGACCCAATGATAATAGAGTGAAAGTATAATGATAATAGCCATAACTCTGGTTAGTAGTCCAGTCCAAGATCATGCACATTTAATTTCCATTTCTCCTTTACTCTAGAACAGGTCCTCAGCCTTCTTTCTTTCAAGACCTTGCCCAGACACTTGCTTTGTGGAATGCAGTCATCTGATGCGTCCTGACTAGGTTCAGTTAGTGCCTTGGTAGCAGAAACCCAGAAGTCATCTTGTCCTTCCCAATGCATGGGGATGTTAACTGGTCCCCAGCGAGGGTTGGTCTGCCCTGTTTCTGTTCTGTAAAGATACCGTTTCCCCTTTCTAATTCATTAGCACATTTTAGGGATGTCCTTTGAAACTATATAAATACCTATTCTTATCACAACTTTCACACTCCAACTTATCATACTAATAAATTTTATCTATATTAAATATTTAAGGGGGCAAGCCTTTTTCCCAAAGAATTTTGCCAATCCTTTTTACTATTTCTAAATACTATAGTGAAAACTAAATAGGATATAGATCTGTTTACATAATAAAATACAAGTCATGCCAAGAAATCCAGGCTTGAGCCACAAGGCAACTTTGCCCTAAAGTGTTTTTCCTTATAGAAAATACATTTTAAGGGTCACAAAGTAAAGCCAACATATTTTTTTAAATTGGATAACATGTCATTGAAACTTCTAATCCTTGAAGTGTGAGGTTTTTATTGTCAGAGTTCATCTTGTATTTGCATATATTGGAAGTTTGTTGCTTGGTTTACCAAAGTAGTTCACTGCTGAGGACATTTGCTCCTTCAGGAGAATATAACATTAAAAACACCTTAGTGCTGGAGCATTTTGCCCTATCACTGCTAGTTTTATATAACTCTGAGAGAAAACAGTTTGAACTTTCTAGCTCTCAGGAGATGGTGGAAGGAGCCATCAGAAGGCTGTTCTTATGTCAAATTCGGACTTGAATGAAGTGACACAAGAGGTTTGTGAGTAAGGTACACCGAGGCTTCAAAGGCAGAATGATGGAGGTGCTCCTGAACAGATTCCTTTAAAACACTGACTTTTTAATTTTTTTAGTTTTGCATGAAAGCATCATCCATGAATGGGTGGGTTTTTTTCTTCACCTCTTAAAATAATTCTATACATTTTTTTATTCTGCCCTTGGTAGAATGGATTGAACCAATGTTATGCATAGCATTCTCAGTACACAAAATAATTTCATTTTTTAAGTCGTATTTGTTTGAATAGGAAGTATTTGTATATTGCTCAGAATCAAAAGATATGAGAGTAAAAAGTCTCTCTTAATCCTGCCCCTGGGGCAGCCAGTGTGGCATAAGATTTATTTAGCACCCTAAAAGAGCCATCTTTTTAACATATTTTAAACTCATAGTGAGTAGTCGGTTGTAAAATGTAATTGCAGTTAATCTTACTTCTATGGAGAAAATACCTAGCCCGAATTCCAAGGAAACATTTTCCAAATGAAGTTTAACATTAAAGTAAGGGGCATGGAAACTGTTTTGGTGCTTAGACGAAATGCCAGAGGGCCTAATTATGGAAATATACAAGGGTTTTCTCAGGCGCCCTTCAATATTGGAGTTTTAAAGTGTGGAAGCTGTAGACTTCACCACTCTGCGGGCAATCACAGGTTATACAGTTAACCCAAACAGGGCACTTGAGGGCATTTGATCTGTAGGTCCTGAGTGGCTAATAACCTGTTAGAGCATTCGGTAGCAATTCGGGACTATTTCTCTAACCATTTTGCTCAATAGCACTTGCCGTCTTTCTCGTGTGAGTTTCCTGTTCATTCTGCACCCAGCTATCCTCTCTTCTCACAGAGAAGACCTCCTGTCTGGTCTTCTGCCTCGGCTTTAGGACACTCTTCCTTCCCACACCTATTTTTCCTTCACAGACCTAGTTTGAAATTTCTGCCCAGGGAAACAGCCCTGGCTCCCTCCCATGTGACCTGCTTACCTCCATCTGCACATTGTATGTTGTCCCTCCTTCCCACCTGTCCTTGCTCCTACCACCTTCAGTACCTGCCTGCTGTTTAATTCCTCTACCTGGGAAACCAAGATTCCCAAGAACCCAGTTTGCATGCTGTGTATTTGTCCTTACTTAAATAGAGATTTGCTAAAGGTCAGGCTTGAGCCTTAAGAACTCAACTTAAGTCTTAAGAACTCGACTAATGCTAAGGGATCAAAATAACTAAAGGAACAATTCATTTTCCCCCCTTTAAGTCCCTCCAATTAACAAGGCTAGACTTACTTAGAAAGCAGATGATGTGTCATGCCTTCAAATGCTTAATTTTTATGTTTGTCTTTTTATTTAAAACTCACATTATGGTTAGTCATGCTGAGTTTTGCCACTAAACCTGCATTTATTGGGGATAGGAACCATCTCCTCCTAACCTGGCACAGCATTTGTCTTACAGTTATGCTCAAAAATTGTGTGCTCAAGTCAAGAATTTACTGTGTGCAACTGTACTTAGGACTGTGAGTTACACAAGAGACTCCCAAGTTATGACTTCCAGCCTTAAGAAACTTAAGACTTTGTGAAGAAACAAGATGTATGTAATATATATAATATATGTAATGCATTATATGTAATATAGAATATTTGGTAGAGTATCCTGTAATTTACTGCTAACTTATGTGGAGTAGACTAGAAATTCTGTAGCCATTCAGAGAAGATTTGTAAGGACTGTCGTGTTCAGACTGAAGGCTTCATGGTGGCACCTGATATAGCGGGTCTTCCTGGGAGAGTAATATTTTCACCAGCAGATTAATAAGAACTAAGGACCATGATGGAAGGAACCAGCTTAGCTGAAGTCAGTGGTGGGTGTTGGGAGATGGAGTGATAGAGAGATGGTTGAAGGAAGATCAAGAGATAAAAAGGTGGGACATAGATTACCAAACCCAATGGGAACACTTTATTCATCTTATTAAAACAATGGGCACCCTGTAGATTCAGAATATGGCAGCAGGAAGACTCCAAACAGAAATGAGAAGGAAACACAGACAGCCTGGATTACTCTGGATTCACCTGGTCAGGAATCATATCCTAATCACAAAATCAAGACGTGTGTTCTAGGGTAGCAGCTTCAGGCCCCTCAGGACTGGGAGCAGTAAGTGTGGCTAGAACTCAAGACAAGGCTGTGATCCACCAACTCGGTTCCATGGTCAGAAAAGCAGGAAATGCCATCTTAGTTAAATAGTAAATTCACGGTTGTGGCAGTATATTACACATGCACATAATTAGTGTTTAAAGAAATGTTAGTACTAGATAATATGTTCAGGCTAATTGTAATTTTTTCCCATCCTATAAAGTATGTAAATATAGAGGAGAAAATATAAATAAATACATTGGTTGCTTCATTCATTTCCATTTGACCTTGCTTATCCCAAATTGAAGTAAAATGGACCTTACCAAAATCTTACCAAAGTCATCCTACTGACTTTTCCACATACACATCTAAAACACACACACACAGAGGTGGCATCATTTATAAAATATTATCTAAATTGTGAACATTGTTTTAAATATATTACCCAAATACTACATTTAATTCAATAATTATTCTTTAAAAATGTCTAAAAAGAATGAATACCCTGGCTGGCTACTCAGCTCCGAGGCCCCCCACTGTGACACACAGCCTGCCCAGCCTTCCTACAGGCCTGCAGGCACCTGCTCGCAAACCGTCAGTCACTGTGCTGGCATCAGGCCAGTCAGAGGGAGGCCCCGCCTACAACAGCTGGAGACACAGAGCACAGAGGCTTACTACACCTGTGTGCTCGGCCCACTGGCCCCCATATGGGAGACAAGCACTGCAGGCGGGATTCAGGAAACAGCTCTTTCCTTCCCCCAGGCACCAAATCCGCTCCTCTACAACCCCCATCCTCACTCTAGGGGCTGAGCGGCTCCAGAAACAGGAGCTTCTGGGCACTAGAGGGCACCACACAGAAATATGAAACATCAAAAGAATATGGTTCAGACCAAAAATCTCACAAAGCCCAGAAAAAGGCCCAAATGAGACTGAACTCACCAATCTTCCCGAAAGAGGTCAAAAGAAAAATCATAAACATGCTTATGGAGGTAAAGAAAAATATTCAAGAACTCAGGAACGAATTTAAGACAGAGATTCAATCATTAAGAAATTCCATATCTGAAATGAAACATACAGTGGAGGGATTTAAAAGCAGATTAGATGTAGTAGAAGAGATGGGAAATGGAATAGAAATTAGAGGAGAGGAATACAAAGAAGCTGAATCACAGAGAGAAAAAAGGATCTCTAAGAATGAAAGAATACTGAGAGAACTGTGTGACCAATCAAACAGAACAATATTCACATAATAGGGGTACCAGAAGAAGAAGAGAGAGAAAATGGGATAGAAAGTGTCATTGAGGAGGTAATTGCTGAAAACTTCCCCAATCTGGGAGGCAGATAGTCTCTCAAGCCATGGAGGTGCACAGATCTCCCAACACAGGGGACCCAAGGAAAACAAATCAAGACATATAATAATTAAAATGGCAAAGATCAATGATAAAGACAGACTTTTAAAAGCAGTTAGAAAGAGAAAAAAGATCACATACAAAGGAAAACCCATCAGGCTATCATCAGATTTTTCAACAGTAACCTTACAGGCCAGAAGGGAGTGGCATGATATATTTAATGCAGTGAAGCAGAAGGGCCTCGAACCGAGAATACTCTACTCGGCAAGGTTATCATTTAAATTTTTTTTCTGCATTGTTCCACTTATTTTCTTTTTATAATTTATTTTGGTATAATTAATCTACAATTACATATGCAATATTATGGTTATTAAACTACCCCCTTCATCAGGTCCCCCCCACCAACCCCATTACAGTCACTGTCCATCAGCATACTGAGATGCTATAGAATCACTACTTGTCTTCTCTGAATTGTACAGCCCTCCCCGTGCCCCCCCCACCTTACGTTCTGCTAATCATAATGCCCCCTTTCCCCCTTATCCCTCCCTTCCCACCCATCTTCCCCAGTCCCTTTCCCTTTGGTAACTATTAGTCCGTTCTTGGGTTCTGTGAGTCTGCTGCTGTTTTGTGCCTTCAGTTTTTTTCTTTGTTCATATACTCCACATATGAGTGAAATCATTTGATACTTGTCTTTTTCAGCTTGGCTTATTTCACTGAGCATAATACCCTCTAGCTCCATCCATGTTGTTGCAAATGGTAGGATTTGTTTTCTTCTTATGGCTGAATAATGTTCTATTGTGTATATGTACCACATCTTCTTTATCCATTCATCTACTGATGGACACGTAGGTTGCTTCCATTCTTGGCTATTGTAAATAGTGCTGCGATAAACATAGGGGTGCATCTGTCTTTTTGAAACTGGGCTGCTGCATTCTTAGGGTAAATACCTAGGAGTGGGATTCCTGGGTCAAATGGTATTTCTATTTTGAGTTTTTTGAAGAACCTCCATACTGCTTTCCACAATGGTTGAACTAATTTGCATTCCCACCAGCCATGTAGGAGGGTTCCCTTTTCTCCACATCCTCACCAACATTTGTTGTTGTTTGTGTTTTGGATGTTGGCCATCCTCACTGGTACGAGATGATATCTCATTGTGGTTTTAATTTGCATTTCTCTGATGATGAGTGATGTGGAGCATCTTTTCATGTGCCTGTTGGCCATCTGAATTTCTTCTTTGGAGAAGTGTCTATTCATGTCCTCTGCCCATTAAATTTGAAGGAGGGATTAAATAATTTTCAGATAAGCAAAAGCTGAGAGAATTTACCTCCCACAAACCATGTCTACAGTGCATTTTGGAGGGACTCCTATAGATGGAAGTATTCCTAAGGCTAAGTAGATGTCACCCAAGGGCTAGACAAAGAGTAGAGAATATGATTCACAACATACAAAGAATGGAGGAGGAAGAAAACGGAGGGAAAAAAAAAGAATCTTTAGGTTGTGTTTTAATAGCATACGAAGTGAGTTAAATTAGACTGTTAGATAGTAAGGAAATTACCCTTGAATCTTTCAATGCAATAAGTACATACCTATCAATAATCACCCTAAATGTAAATGGTCTGAATGCACCAGTCAACAGATGTAGAGTCACTAAATGGATAAAAAAACAAGACCCATATATATGCTGCCTACAAGAGACTCAGTTCAAACCCAAAGACATACACAGACTGAAAGTAAAGGGATGGAAAAAGATATTTCATGCAACTAATAGGGAGAAAAAGGTAGGGGTTGCAGTACGTGTATCAGACAAAAGAGACTTCAAAACAAAGAAAGTCACAAGAGACAAAGAAGGACATTACATGATGATAAAGGGGTCAGTCCAACAAGAGGATATAACTATTATAAATATCTATACACCTAACATAGGATCACCTGCATATGTGAAACAAATATTAACAGAATTAAAGGGGGAAATAGAATGTAATGCATTCATTTTAGGACACTTCAACACACCACTCACTCCAAAGGACAGATCAACCAGACAGAAAATAAATAAAGAGACAGAGGCACTGAACAACGTATTAGAACATATGGACCTAATGGATATCTACAGAACACTCCATCCAAAAGCAGAAGGATACACATTCTTCTCAAGTGCACATGGAACATTTTCAAGAACAGATCATTTCACAAAAAGAGACTCAGTAAATTCAAGAACATTGAAATTGTACCAACCAGCCTCTCAGTTCACAAAGATATGAAACTAGAAATAAATTACTTAAAAAAAATGAAAAAGCCCACAAACACATGGAGGCTTAATAACATGCTCCTAAATAATCAATGGATTAATGACCAAATAAAAACAGAGATCAAGCAATATATGGAGACAAATGGCAACAATAATTCAACTGCAAAATCTGTGGGATGCAGCGAAGGCCATGCTAAGAGGGAAATATATTGCAATACAGTCCTACCTCAGGAAAGAAGAACAACCCCATATAACAGTCTAAACTCACAATTAATGAAACTAGAAAAGGAAGAACAAATGGGGCCCAAGTCAGTAGAAGGAGGGAAATAATAAAGATTAAAGCAGAAATAAATAAAATTGAGAAGAATAAAACAATAGAAAGAATCAATGAAAGCAGGAGCTGGTTCTTCGAGAAAATTAACAAAATAGATAAACCCCTAGACAGACTTACCAAGAAAAAAAAGAGAGCCTACACACATAAACAGAATTAGAAATGAGAAAGGAAAAGTCACTATGGACACCACAGAAATACAAAGGATTGTGAGAGAATACTATGAAAAAATATGTGCTAACAAACTGGATAACCTAGAAGAAATGGACAACTTTCTAGAAAAATACCACCTTCCAAGACTGACCAAGGAATAAACAGAAAATCCAAATAGACCAAGTACCAGCAAAGAAATTGAATTGGTAATCAAAAAACTACCTAAGGCTCTGGGTCTCTGCACCCACAGGCTTGCAACTACGCGCGGTGGGAGTCCTGCTGGAATGTGGGTTCTGTCTCTATTTCAGGTAACATGAAGAGGATGGCGACGTGAGCAGGGTGACAGAAATCTTCTCCCAACACTATATTTATCCACGAAAACACAGCAAATACAACTATTCCTAAAAGAGAGACCAGAATACACAGGAAAGCGCACAGCATGCAGCTACACCTGAGAGGACTCGGTGCCCCGCGAGGCGGTCATAGAGAGCCCAGCTAACATACGTGGCAACTACCAGCAACCACTTCTATAGCCATGAAAAGACAGAGGAATATGGTACAGACAAAGCTCCAGACCCACACAACCCCAGAGAGGGAACCTGAAGGGATGGACATGCACAGTCTTCCTGAAAAAGAATTCAGAATAAAAGTCATAACCATGCTAATGGATCTACAGAGAAATGTACAAGAGGTGAGGGAGGAAGTGAGGGAAGTGAAGAAAGACTATGCAGAAATCAGACAAGCCATCGATGGGCTTAACAGCAGACTACATGAGATGCAAGAGACTGTTAATGGAATAGAAATCAGAGAACAGGACTACAGAGAAGCTGAGGCAGAGAGAGATAAAAGGATCTCTAGGAATGAAAGAATATTAAGAGAAATGTGTGAACAATACAAACGGGACAATATTCGCATTATAGGAGTACCAGAGGAAGAAGAGAGAGAAAAAGGGATAGAAAGTGTCTTTGAAGAAATAATTGCTGAAAACCTTCCCACATGGGGGAAGGAAATAGTCTCGCAGTCCACAGAAGCCCACAGATCTCCCAATGCAAGGGACCCAAGGAAGACAACACCAAGACACATAATAATTAAGACGGCAAAGGTCAAAGATAAAGACAGAGTATTAAAGGCAGCTAGAGAGAGAAAAAAGATCACCTACAAAGGAAAACCCATCAGACTATCATCAGACTTCTCAACAGAAACCATACAGGCCAGAAGAGAATGGCATTATATATTTAACATAATGAAACAGAAGGGCCTCGAACCAAGAATATTGTATCCAGCACGATTATCATTTAAATATAATGGAGGGATTAAACAATTTTCAGACAAATGAAAGTTGAGAGAGTTTGCCTCTCATAAACCACCACTACAGGATATCTTAAACGGACTGCCCTAGAGGGAAGCACCCCTAAGGCTAAAAATATGTCACCAGAGAAAATAAAATCATAGCAAAGAAAGCAGACCATCCAAATACTAACTAAAGGTAAAGAATAAAACACCTAATATATAATAATGGAGGAGGAAGAATAGGAAGGGAGAGATAAAGAAACATCAGACGGTGTTCACAATAACTTAACAAGAAAGTTAAGTTAAATTCTTAGATAGTAAAGAAGCAACCCTTGAACCTTTGGTAACCACAAATGTAAAGCCAGCAATGGCAATAAGTACATATCTATCAACAATCACCCTAAATGTAAATGGACTGAATGCACCAATCAAAAGACACAGAGTAACAAGGTGGATAAAAAAGCAAGACCCATCTATATGCTGCTTACGAGAGACTCACCTCAAACCCAAAGATATATACAGACTAAAAGTGAAGGGATGGAAAAAGATATTTCATGCAAACAACAAAGAGAAAAAAGCAGGTGTTGCAGTACTTGTATCAGATAAAATAGACTTCAAAACGAAGAAAGTAGCAAGAGATAAAGAAGGACATTACATAAAGATAAAGGGGCCAGTCCAACAAGCACATATAACCATTATAAATATATACGCAACCAACACAGGAGCGCCAGCATATGTGAAACAAATACTAACAGAATTGAAGGAGGAAATAGAAAGCAATGCATTCATTTTAGGAGACTTCAACACACCACACACTCCAAAGGACATATCAACCAGACAGAGAATAAGTAAAGACACAGAGGCACTGAACAACACACTAGAACAGATGGACCTAACAGATATATACAGAACTCTGCACCCAAAAGCAACAGGATACACATTCTTCTCAAGTGCACATGGAACATTTTCCAGAATAGACCACATACTAGGCCACAAAAGAACCTCAGTAAATTAAAAAATATTGAAATCCTACAAACCAACTTCTCAGATCACAAATGTATAAACCTAGAAATAAATTTTAGAAAGAAAACAAAAAGGCTTACAAATACATGGAGACTTAACAACATTCTCCTAACTAATCAATGGGTTAACGACCAAATCAAAACAGAAATCAAAGAATATATGGAGACTAATGACAACAACAACACAAAGCCACAATTTCTGTGGAACGCAGCAAAGGCAGTTCTAAGAGGAAAGTATATTGCAATCCAGGCCTATTTAAAGAAGGAAGAACATTCCCAAATGAACAGTCTAAAGACACAATTACTGAAATTGGAAAAAGAAGGACAAATGAAGCCCAAAGTCACCAGAAGGAGGGACATAATAAAGATCAGAGAAGAAATAAATAAAATTGAGAAGAATAAAACAATAGAAAAAATCAATGAAACCAAGAGCTGGTTCTTTGAAAAAATAAACAAAATAGATAAATGCCTAGCCACACTCATTAAGAGAAAAAGAGAATCTACACACATAAACAAAATCAGAAATGAGAAAGGAAAAATAACAACGAACCCCACAGAAATACAAAGAATTATAAGAGAATATTATGAGCATCTGTATGCTAACAAGCTGCAAAACCTAGAAGAAATGGACAACTTCTTAGAAAAATACAACCTTCCAAGACTGACCAAACAAGAAACAGAAAAACTAAACAGACCAATCACCAGCAACGAAATTAATTCGGTAATCAAAAAACTACCCAAGAACAAAACCCCCGGACCAGGTGGATTCACCTCTGAATTCTACCAGACATGTAGAGAAGACATAACACCGATTCTCCTTAAAGTTTTCTAAAAAATAGAAGAGGAGGGAATACTTCCAAACTCTTTCTATGAAGCCAGCTTCACTCTAATACCAAAACCGGGCAAAGACCTCACCAAAAAAGGAAATTACAGACCAATATCCCTGATGAACGTAGATGCAAAAATACTCAACAAAATATTAGCAAACCGAATTAAAAAATACATCAAGAGAATCATACAGCATGATCAAGTGGGATTCATCCCAGGGATGCAAGGATGGTACAACATTCGAAGATCCATCAACATCATCCACCACATCAACAGAAAGAAGAACAGAAACCACATGATCATCTCCATAGATGCTGAAAAAGCATTTGACAAAATTCAGCATCCATTCACGATTAAAACTCTCAACAAAATGGGTATAGACAGCAAGTACCTCAACATCATAAAGGCCATATATGACAAACCCACAGCCAACATTATCCTTAACAGCGAGAAGCCGAAAGCTTTTCTCCTAAGATGGGGAACAAGACAAGGATGTCCATACTCCCCACTTTTATTCAACATAGTTCTAGAGGTCCTAGCCATGGCTGTCAGACAACACAAAGAAATACAAGGCATCCAGATTGGTAAGGAAGAAGTCAAACTGTCCCTGTTTGTAGATGACATAACATTGTATATAAAAAACCTTAAAGAATCCACTCCAAAACTACTAGGTCTAATATCTGAATTCAGCAAAGTTGCAGGATACAAAATGAATATGCAGAAATCTGTGGCATTCCTATACACTAACAATGAAATAGCAGAGAGAGAAATCAGGAAAACAATTCCATTCACAATTGCATCAAAAAGAATAAAATACATAGGAATAAACCTAACCAAGGACGTGAAAGACTTATACTCTGAAAACTACAAGACACTCATGAGAGAAATTAGGGAAGATACCAGTAAATGGAAACACATCCCATGCTCATGGATAGGAAGAATAAATATTGTCAAAATGCCCATCCTGCCGAAAGCAATCTACAGATTCAATGCAGTCACTATGTAAATACCAACAACATTCTTCGATGAACTAGAGCAAATAGTTCTAAAATTCATATGGAACCACAAAAGACCCTGAATAGCCAAAGCAATCCTGAGAAGAAAGAATAAACTGGGGGGAATTACACTCCCTGACCTCAAGCTCTACTACAAAACCACAGTAATCAAGACAATTTGGTACTGGCACAAGAACAGACCCATAGACCAATGGAACAGACTAGAAAGCCTAGATAGTAACCCAAGCATATATGGTCAATTGATATACGATAAAGGAGCTATGGACGTACAACAGGGAAATAGCAGCTTCTTCAACAGCTGGTGTTGGTAAAACTGGACAGCTACATGTAAGAGAATGAACTGAATTGTTGTCTAACCCCATATGCAAAACTAAACTCAAAATGGATCAAAGACCTGAATGTAAGTCATGAAACCATAAAACTCTTAAAAAAAATAGGCAAAAATCTCTTGGACATAAACATGAGCAACTTCTTCATGAACATGTCTCCCCAGGGAAGAGAAACAAAAGCAAAAATGAACGAATGGGACTATGTCAAACTAAAAAGCTTCTGTACAGCAAGGGATACCATCAGTAGAACAAAAAGATATCCTACAGTATGGGAGAATATATTCATAAATGACATATCCGATAAGGGGTTGACATGCAAATTATATAAAGAGCTCATGCACCTCAACAAACAAAAAGCAAATAAGCCAATTAAAAGATGGGCAGAGGATCTGAACAGACACTTCTCCAAAGAAGAAATTCAGATGGCCAACAGGCACATGAAAAGATGCTCCACATCGCTAATCATCAGAGAAATGCAGATTAAAACCACAATGAGATATCACCTCACACCAGTGAGGATGGCCAACATCCAAAACACAAACAACAAATGTTGGCAAGGATGTGGAGAGAGGGGAACCCTCCTACATTGCTGGTGGGAATGCAAATTAGTTCAACCTTTGTGGAAAGCAATATGGAGGTTCCTCAAAAAACTCAAAATAGAAATACCATTTGACCCAGGAATTCCACTCCTAGGAATTTACCCTAAGAATGCAGCAGCCCAGTTTGAAAAAGATATATGCACCCCTGTATTTATTGCAGCACTATTTACAATAGCCAAGAAATGGAAGCAACCTAAGTGTCCATCAGTAGATGAATGGATAAAGAAGATGTGGTATATAAACACAATGGAATATTATTCAGCTCTAAGAAGAAAACAAATCCTACCATTTGCAACAACATGGATGGAGCTAGAGGGTATTATGCTCAGTGAAATAAGCCAGGCAGAGAAAGCCAAGTATCAAATGATTTCACTCATCTGTGGAGTATAAGAACAAAGAAAAAACTGAGGGAAGAAAACAGCAGCAGATTCACAGAACCCAAGAATGGACTAACAGTTACCAAACAGAAAGGGACTGGGGAAGATGGGTGGGAAGGGCAGGATAAAGGGGAAAAAGGGCTATTATAATTAGCACACATAATGTAGCGGGGGTGGGAGTGGGTATACAGGGAAGGCAGTATAACACAGCGAAGACAAGTAATGATTCTATAACATCCTTCTGTGCTGATGGACAGTGACTGCAATGGGGGTATGTGGTGGGACTTGATAATAGGGGGAGTCTTGTAACCATAATGTTGTTCATGTAATTGTATACTAAGAATAGCAAAATTTTTTTAATGTATTAAAAGAAATCTGTTGGACATAAACATGAGCAACTTCTTCATGAACATATCTCCTCAGGCAAGGGAGATAAAAGCAAAAGTAAACAAGTGGGACTATATCAAACTAAAAAGCTTCTGTACAACAAAGGACACCATCAGTAGAACAAAAAGACATCCTACAGTATGGGAGAACATATTCATAAATGACATATCCAATAAGGGGTTGACATCCAAAATATATAAAGAACTCATGCACCTCAACAAACAAAAGCAAATAATTCAATTAAGAAATGGGCAGAGGACATGAATAGACACTTCTCCAAAGAAGAAATTCAGATGGTCAAAGGGCACATGAAAATATGCTCCACATCGCTAATCATCAGAGAAATGCAAATTAAAACCACAATGAGATATCACCTCACACCAGTAAGGATGGCTAACATCCAAATGATAAACAACAACAAATGTTGGTGAGGATGTGGAGAAAGGAGAACCCTCCTACACTGCTGGTGGGAATGCAAATTAGTTCAACCATTGTGGAAAGCAGTATAGAGGTTCCTCAAAAAACTCAAAATAGAAATACCATTTGACCCAGGAATTCCACTCCTAGGAATTTACCCTAAGAATGCAGCAGCCCAGTTTCAAAAAGACAGATGCACCCCTATGTTTATCGCAGCACTATTTACAATAGCCAAGAAAGGGAAGCAACCTACGTGTCCATCAGTAGATGAATGGATAAAGAAGATGTGGTACATATACACAGTAGAACATTATTCAGCCATAAGAAGAAAACAAATCCTACCATTTGCAACAACATGGATGGGGCTAGAGGGTATTATGCTCAGTGAAATAAGCCAAGCGTAAGAAGACAAGTATCAAATGATTTCACTCATATGTGGAGTATAAGAACAAAGAAAAAAACTGAAAGAAAAAAACAGCAGCAGACTCACAGAACCCAAGAACGGACTAACAGTTACCACAGGGAAAGGGACTGGGGAGGATGGGTGGGAAGGGAGGGATAAGGGGGTAAAAGTGTCATTACGATTAACATGTATAATGCAGGGGGTGGGGGGATATGGGGAAGGCAGTATAACACCAAGAAAACAAGTAGTGATTCTATAGCATCTTGCTATGCTGATGGACAGTGACTATAATGGGGTATGTGGTGGGGACTTGATAATGGGGGGAGTCTAGTAACCATAATGTTGCTCATGTAATTGTACATTAATAATACCAAAATAAAAAAAATGCAACTTTAAAAACAAAGAATGAATAGCAAATACTACTTTTAGAATCATCTCTGCAAATGAAAAAAGGAAAACATTTTCTCTTGAATTTCCTCCCATACCAAGACTGTGTATCAGATATGAGAATGATGGCCAGTTTCAAAAATGAGTTTTACCTCCCATTATCCTCGATTGGTTTCTAGAACTGTTTATGCAGTCTCAATCCAATGAGTATTTGCAGAAAAACAACCATCATTACTTGAGTTTTCATTTTTATCAAAAATAGTATCAGAAGTTTTATGGAGTTGCATTTATTTTCATCTACAGCAGTGTATTCATCACCCTAAAGAATACTTGTGCAAAAATACTACTCATTGGTTAATTCTGAGAAATTACTGAATGAGTCCTGTTGCTCTTTCTCAAGCCTCTACTCCTTACCCAATCTCCTAAACTTTAACATTATCTAAACATTCTATTCCTTTTCATATTAAATGATAGATCATTTCAAAGTATTCAGTTTTAAATTTCTGAAGGGTGTTTCTTAACAGTTCTTAAACCATTGTATTTTTGTTTGTTTTACTGTTGCTAAACTGTGTAATCCCCTGCCAAAGAAACTAAAATGACACCCGCTGGCATCTGCAACTGCTTGAAAGAATGAAGTGAATTAAGAATATCTTCAGTGTTTCTTATTTCAACTGTTAAAAAGTTACAATAAGTAGTACATCTTATCATCAGGTGAATTTCTCTGATTAATTAGATGTCAATATCTTTCAAATTAACTATCATCAGTTTTATCTGAATTAGGCATTCAATTCAGTTTTTTAAATGATTATCTGGATGTGTCAAAAACTGTGTGAAGCATTGGAAATACCAAGATGACATTTTATGGGCCAAGAAGCAACAGAGTACACAAGGTTAAGTAAATAATGAGGGCACATCGAAATGCTGGGGCAGAGGCTCACACTGTACTTTGAAAAATGAATGAGTTCTGCAGCTGACCCGGCCATGGAGGGTAACGCAGCCAGAGCACAACCACATACACATTGTGATGCGTCCAAGGCGTCCTCCTCACAAATTCCCCCACAGCCTATGAAGAATTTAGAAAGATAGTCTATCTCTGCAGAAATATCATGGTAAGACATTCTTGGAGCCATGGCTCTCTTAAAGCTAATTTGTAGGTAATTCAATTGGATGCATTTATACTTCTACCTCACATCTTTCCCTCGACCCATTAATTCGCTCCCAGCACTCCTAATCCAGTAAATCATTCAAGTGCAGTTGACTTCTTCAACTCATTTGACCACACCTCCTTCTCTGTACTCTGATGGTGGCTTCTCTTTGAATCTTTGCATTGCAGCTGGAAGTGGATATAAGTGTGTCCAGTTCAATGCTTTATAGATGAGCAGGATGTTACAGTGAAGCTTTAAGAGACTTGACTGTAGCCATCCAGATGTGTTGACCTGGAGGACTGTACAATTCAGATGTGAATTTATATGGAGGACTTTTATTATCTACTAGACTGAATCATAAGAAATTGCCAAAGTGCAGTTTACATTAAACTAAAAGTTTTTGCTCAGCAAAGGAAACTATAAGCATAACCAAAAGGCAGCCTACCGAATGGAAGAAGATATTTGCAAATGATATAACCAATAAGGGGTTAATATGTAAAACGTATAAAGAACTCACACAGCTCAATAGCAGAAGAGAATCCAATTAAAAAATGGGCAAAGGACCTGACTTGACATTGCTCCAAAGAAGACATATATATGGCCAACAGACATGCGAAAAGATGCCCAACATCACTATCATCAGGGAAATGTACATCAAAAATACAGTATCACCTCATACCAGTCAAGAATGGCTAGTATAAAAAGAACAAGAATTGTGAGTGTTAGTGAGGATTTGGAGATAAGCCAGCCCTCATGTACTCTTGGTGGGATTGTAAATTGGTGCAGCCCCTATTGAAAACAGTATGGAGGTTCCTCCAAAAATTAAAAATAGAACTGCCATATCACCCACTAATACCACTTCTGGGAATTCACCTGAAGAAAACAAAATCACTAATTCAAGAAGATATATGCACCCCTCTGTTTATTGCAGCATTATTTACAATAGCTAAAATATGGAAGCAACTTAAGTCTGTCAATGGATGAATGGATAAAGATGTAGTACATATACACAATGGAATCTTACTCAGCCTTTAAAAAAAAAAATGAAATCTTGCCATTTGCAACAACGTGCATGGACCTAGAGGATATTGTGCTCAGTGAAACAAGCCAGACAGAGAAAAACAATATCACATGATTTCACGTGTATGAGGGTTCTAAGATACAAAACAAATGAACAAACAAAACAATTAAGAAACAGAACAAAACTCATAGACACAGAGAATAAACTAATGGTTGCCATAGGGGAGGGAGGGGGGGATGTGTGAAATAGGGGAAAGCGATTAAAAGGTACAAACTTCCAGTTATAAAATAAGTAAAACACAGAATTTTTTTTAAAAGAAAAGGAATTGCAATATGTGGCCATTTTTGAGCCACAATGTGGCAGGTTCATATGGTTCAACCTTGTGGATTACATGCCACCTGTCAGCTTTCAGTCCCGTCCATACCCTGCTCCCAGAAGACTGCCCTGTGTTTCCATGAGGTGCTTGGAAGATGGGTGTGGCTGGCCGGCTGCAGGGGGCAGGCTCTCTCCTTCCTACCCACCTTTCCACTTCACTCTGCCAGTCACATCTCCTGGATCCCTTCAGACTGCCCTCTCTGCTCTGAGGCGCTTCTCACATCCTTCGTCTCTTCATGCTTTTGGGCAGGAACCTTCCAATAAGCCATCTCTTTGGGAGCCTCTGCACAGCGTCACTTCTGTCACCTACAGTGTCCCCTGATTCATTTAATTTGTGCCTTTTCAGTGCTCATTTAGTCAAAGTTACACGTTTTCGGTGGCTAAGCATGTGACATGTTTGCTTATGTACAGTCATAAAAGCGGAAGTACAAGCAGTCTGTTAAAGGATTCCAGGTGACATCTCTCTGGAAGAGTCTCCATATGTGTTGGTCAGAGATGAACAGGGTGGCACTCTGCGTAACCAGCCTCTGAAGTAGTTACCTTAGCTGGTTTGGTATCCTTTCTAAATGCACTTTTTTGAAAAGAAAGGAAGCAAAATAGTACCAAAAATCTAATAACAATAGCTTTATGTATGTAATTATATAAAAACAACTAGATGTGAGTCGTGTTGGTGGCTAAAAGTACTTTGTGAGTAAGATTGCAGGCTTTTTATTCTTAAAGAGAATTGCTGCTTCCTACTCTCCATATAAACTTGGGTAAGTTAAATAACAGCCCTGTGCTCAGTTTTCTCATCTGCAAAATGGGGATAATAGTCAATTAAACCCGACAATGCCCCTAGGCACCTGCACTGTGCCTGACTTGCTGTAAACATCCAGCAGATGTTAACTCTCATCCCAGGTGCCCTGCCTTTGTGGATGTTGCCTAGTGCTAAGGCTTCAGAGCCTCCCTTTAGGGGATTTGCTACCAAATACACATGTGCCAGGGCCGTGCTCGTGGAGGGAGTGATGAGACCCTGCCTCCCTCTCTCTTTAGTGAGGCAGCCCTTGGCCTTCTTGTCGGATTCCCGAGACCAACAGGGACCCTGGAGCAGGGAGACGGCAGCCGCAGGCATCCCCACTGCATGGCGCACAGGCGGCCCAGGGTGACCCCACACTTCCTGGAGTGGACACAGGGCAAGCCTGGCTCTGAGTAAGGGTCAGGCTATGGTGTTTGCTGGGGACTCTCTCTTCTGTAGCTTTTCAAGGCTTGGGGTAGCATGGGAAGTCAAGAAAAAAACTATATTCTGCAGAAAATGTTTGATCGGGGGTGAATTATATAGTTTAGATAAAAATATAAAGAAAAACAAAATTGGGATTTTAAAATACATGACAGACTATCAAAAAAGTTTCTACTCCTCAGTTTTCATCTTCTTTTGGTGATATTGGTAAAGTGGCTTGGTACCAATGAAAAATGGCTAATGCTCATTTAGTGCTTTATTCCCGATCACAGATCCCCTAAGGTGGGCGCTGTTGTCCTCATTTCACAGGTGAGGAGATGGGCCCGGAGAGGCCACTGACTTGTCCAGGGTCACAGAGCTGGGGAGCTGGGAGAGCAGGTGGTCAGAATTGGAGCCCAGGTGGTCTGACTCCACAGCCTGCTATGTAGCGTTCTGGAGAATGTTAGTGATTTTATGGACAAAGAGCAGGAATCCCAGGGGGGCGGGGGGCCAACACAGCCTCTTGGCAGCTGCAGGGCGAGGCTGGGCAGGTCACTCACTGTCCCTCATTTCTGATCTTCGTCTTCCGAGTTCAGGTCAGTGGTCATTGCCGACTCATTTCTATGTCTTGGATGGGAAATAATCAGTATAGGAGTGTAGTCCTGTATCTGTCGACACGATCATCTGTCTGGGGCTGGGCAGGGTTCGCCGAGCTGAGGTCACCTTTCAGCTCCTCATTTGAGGGAAGATAGAGGCCTGACCCCCCGTCTATCGGGAGAGCCAGGGTGTGGACAGAGAGTTCCTACCCAGTCTTCCCTTGACTGATACTGAATCTTTCTGATTCCTGATTCATGAGACAAAGCTTCTGCCTAAAGGAATTGCTCTATGGCATTTCTCCACTCTGAGAAAGCAATTCTGGAGGACTAACCACTGCTGAACCTTGTGTGTGAGCCCCAGAGGGTGGCCAGGCTGGTTTTGCTCCATGTCCCCATGCTCATCCTTAACTCACATAAGCTCTCATTTATGGAAATATTGTTAAACCATTGGTGTGGGTATCACTGAATATTTAGCCATGCAGCACATACCATTCTGAGGTTTTATCTGGATTATTTCTCTCTGTACACACACACACACACACACACACACACACACACACAAAACTGTGAAGTCGCCACCATTATAAACCCCACGAAGTGGATAAAGAGGTTCAGGTGGAATAACTGGCCCCCCATCACAGAGTTCATGTAGGGGATGCTGGTCCTTGCCCCTGGGGCCCGTGCTCCAGGCCATAGTGTCAAAGGGTCTGTCCGCACCTAAATGACTGCTCTAAGCCTGTATCAGACTGGAAACGAAGAGGGCCAAACAGAAGTACCGCAGACAACAAAGGAAGAGGCAGAAATGGATAGAACACGTGCATAAAAACTCAAAAAGCAAATCCCCTGAGGCGTTCTGAGAGGGGATAGATTTCCTGCAGTGTCACTGTGTTGACACCACAATACAGCAACTGATGCTTTTAATCAAGAAGCTGGACCTTCAAGCAGCAAAAGGTGGAATTCCAAATTTTTAAGAAGGCAGGGATGTATGGCATGCTTCAGAAAGATTTCCACTCAGAAGCATCACTATGAAAAAGAACGATCTTTTGCTGAAAGAGTTTAACCCATACGTATCTAGAAATCTTTGATTTTGGTTTTGCAGGATCTCTAGAATCTCATTAGCTGTTCGGACTGACCTGTACTCGTCACCACCTAGAGCAGAGCAGTGTGGCGGGCTGTCCCTGTCATCTGCCCACCCACTGTCATGGCCCAGTGATGCCTAAAGGCCAACAGCTCTGATTCTAGAGTCACCCTGCCCTGCTCTGGAGGCTCTTGTGGGGTTTTCAGTACAAGTCTGCAGGCTTCAGTTTTGGGGCTGCCGCTTGACTTGTGAGCCACTCTTATTCTTAAATTCAGCTGTTGGCTCTTTTGGTTTCTCCAGCTGCTTTTATTTTGATTATGCAAAATGTTTTGTAGATAAACCCTATTTCAACAAGCTCATTAGAAAAAATAAATTCCGTATGCTTCCCAAAAAAAGGTTTTTTGTGAAAGCACGTGTTAATGAAGAGAAGGCTCACGGAAGGGCATCACACTGCCCGATGTGTATAGTGAGAGGTAATTCCTGTAATAAGAGCTTAAAGCTCACAGATACTGCAGTTTCTCCTCATTCTTTGGCTTGGTTGTAAACTGTTGAAAATTTACTTTCTATTCATTGCTAAGATTTGTTATTGGATTCTGTGCTGTAGGTTCCCTTTGCCATTTGTCAAATTTCTTTACCCTTTATGCTAATAGTCATTTGTGCATAACAGGGGTCACCCCAAGAATGAAACCAAAAAGTAATAAATCATCAAACCGTAAAGGTTGTCAATGTAAAAGGCCATTTTACTTTTTCTTTAACATTAAGAATCAAGAGGCCAAATACGTTTTTTACCACTCTTCTTTCCTTTGGTCCTCTTTTAAAAAATAAGCTTATGATTTGTACGGGTAAGTTCACAGAACGCTAGAGTGATTTTATAGACAAGGAGTAAGAATCCCGAGGGAGTGGTCCAGGTTCAGGTCCAGGTTCACAGAGCACAAGCAGCAGAAACACACTGCTAGAAGTAATCCCTCTGGGATCAGTATTCCTACCACTCATGTGTCAGGTGACACAAAATTAGTGAGAATTTCTCAATTTTATGGTATAATAAACCATATAACCTAAAATCACATTAAACTCCCTGCTTCAGGAACTCTGCCCATATGGTACCTTCCCTACCTGTGAAAGCCTTGGCAACAGCTATTCAGATTAATATTTATTTGTTTCATAGGAGTGTGCAGAATACAGCAAACACGTGCTGCTTGTCATGATCTATATGCTTTAAAAGGCATGTAAACAGAGATACTAATCTTCTAGGCAATGTCTTCATTTGAACGGTACCCTGGAATGCAGAATATGCTCATGAAAAGAGGCTCAGCTCTTAAAAAGGAACATGAGATGAGAGCATACATATCTTTTGCCGTAATATAATTAACACGTTGAAATTTTTTCACTTAATGCCTTTCTTCTTTGCAACTTGTTTAATCAAAGTCAAGGAGGTAAGCTAGATGAGCAGCTACATATGTTCTGAAGGTTGTCAAGGATTTCAACCCTCCCAGAAGAGCAGACACTCACATAGCCCACCTTCCTCACTGAGAGCCCTGCTGGTGTCCGCTCTCGCTGATGGGAGACCGGTGCCGAGATGAGAGCCGCACGGCTGGTCGGGGGAGGGTGCAGGCCCAGAGTCCGGCTCTGAGGTCTGCATCCCTCGTGCCCTCATGGTGCTGCCCCAGAGTCTACCCCTTCCTACTACCTTTGTCTGGTACCTCAAATTCCCACTACTCCTCTCCTTCCCGCAGGTCACTGTGCTGCCTCCAAATATGCAACTGTTCAGAGAGAGAATCTTGTCTTAGTGCTGGTTGAGGCGGATGGAATAGCAGTTTTTTATTACCTGCCTTAAGGGTTAAAAAGGGTTTATTTTTTTACCCATTATGATTTTCATCCTTGGAACACATGACCATAGATGAATATCGAAGAAGAGCTAAATTTTCTGGAATATCTGAACCATGACCCATTCATGGTTCTATAGACAAGGTTATTTTTGAGTCCATATTGAGTCCCATTTAGTTCTCCTATTTTCAGTTGTTTCTTCAAAAATGGTGCTAACTGCAGACTGAGTGAGGACCTAGCAGGTCACTACTCAAGTCTTCAGAGCATGGAGTCACACCTGCAGGACAGGGTGATGTCCTGGAGAAACACTGTAGGAAGACACTGAGCCTCTCCTCTCGATGTGTACTAGCAACAAACCTTGAGAAACGTTGCTCCCTATCTGGAGCTTTCATTGCATCATCTGTCAGAATGAACGCTAGGCAAGATGATCCCTGAGAGGCTGTTCCAGCTCTGAGAACCAGTACTTATGACAAAGGTATTATGTGATCAGTACAATGGGTATATTGATGAAAATTCACAAAGAAAGTAAAAATCCGTTTTCTCAAGAATCTATTTTTATCACTTCCCATCCTTGATCGGTAGATACATTCCAGTAGAACCAGATGAAGACTGTTGAAAGAACCAGAAACAGTGTGTGGATGTCATGGGATCAACTCCTCCTAGACCAGGAACCAGTGGCATAAGTGGAGTGGAGAAAACACTCTGTGGTTTTGAGAATGTGTCTCATGGGGTTGCCATACGGAGGGCAAAAGATTACAAACAATAGTTATGACCGAAGCAACTTTCTTTTTTATCAAGCTATGCCTTCCTAATAGTTTGTAATCACACCTAAAATTTCCATTATTAGGTCTCTTCCCATAGGTTGCAAATATTTGGCATCCGTATTACAACTCATCACTGCATGTTTATGGTGATGATGGTGTGGACAGGATGGAATCACAGGCATTTGATGAAGTGCCTTGAGATGGGCAGATAAACTTTCTTACAGAGCAGGACCTGCAGACAGACAGGAGCTTGTGTGCAGGGCTCTACTTCATGCAGCAGCCTGAAGGGGGGATGTTACCTGGAAGAACAGGGCGTTCTTTCAGTTCATGGGGACCCACCTCCAGCTATGCTGTGAACAAGCAGTCCAGTAGTCACTCACTTCTTTTAGGAGCGAAAGTGCAAGGGGATGAAAATGGAAGTATGGGAATTATTGGATCATTCTCCCATTCAAGTAGAATTTCCTGATGACCTCCTAGGTGAAGCCCAGAGTGGTCTGGAAACTAGAATGTTACCATGAACAAAACACAATCCCTACCCAGAAGGACAGTTTATTGACCAAATGACTTTTGCTTGAATTCAGCCATTTTCACTTGAATTCTCTTGCAGTTTTATTAATTTCATTGCCTCATACTGCAGTCATGAACCAAAGTCAAGATGGAAAATCTCACCAGGGACCATTTTTCCCACCCACTTGGAGAAGAGCCCTGCAGCCTTCCTGAGATGGTAGTTGTCACATTTATGCCATTAGAACATGAATCACCAGCTCCATTAGTACCTTTTTACAGATTCTGGATTTGTACTCTTATTCTTTCTTAGGGTCTCAGATGGTGTTTTACATTTCTTAGATGTAGTATAAAAATATCTCTAAGTTTCCACTTTTAATTTTTTTAACTTCTTTCTTTTTACCTAAAATTATTCTACAGAGACTTGAAGCCAATCCCTGAAGTAGAGAGATTGTTGCATAGTCACATTCATGTTCTCTTGTCCAGGGCTGTATCCTTGTGTTCTGTTTTTATATATTAGAATCTAATCCATCAGGCCTTCTTTCAGAGCAAATATCTAAAATTTGTATTATGCCTCATATTTTAGAAAGGATAAGCTTTTGTCAAATTTACGATGGGCAAACTCAGGATCTTTAACTATTTTAAAGTCTTCAAAAAATAAATGCTTTTGATTTTGTTGTGGGAACCTCTTTGGCTCTTTAAAATATAAATATTTCAGCTATAGTTTGGAGGATGGTTCTCTATCTAGTTTTCAAAATTATTCCAGTCATCTCAGTGAAGTATAATGCAGCAGAATGAGCCCAAGATTAAAAAGACTTGAGTCAGTTCTTGGCCAGACACAGTTTCTTAGCCAATTTTGCCTCTGAATTTTCCCATCTGTGAAATGGGGACAGTGCTAACTACTTCATGGCATTGCATTGCTTTGAGAAATTAGTTAGACTGCATGCATGAAAAAGCTTGATGAATTAAATAACAAATGTGAATTTTACTGTTGGCCAAATTCAAACACTAGAACCAGAAGGGGAATTGAATGACGATAAATATCAGCAGGGAACATAAAGACTTTAATGTACACATTCCTGACAACTCTACTCCTAACCCAGAAGATCTAAATCACACCAAGGTGTCATGACAGATAACAGACCACCAGGTATCTGCAGTTTAATTGATTCAGAGCCAGTGACTACAGGATTGATTTTGCAAGTTAAATTTTAAATATCAACTGTATCAGTGGTGTTTAATGACTGCTTTAAATTAGGACTTTAAGTGTAGGGAAAATATGTTTTCTTTTTCCTTATCAACACTTACTCTTACATGCATCTTTTCAACATGCCATATCTGAGGTCACTGCAAATAAACCACTTCCCAACTTAGACATAAAAAAATGGGCTTAGAAATACCTACCAGTGAACTTCAGCTCTGAACAACTCTTAAGGTTTCTATTTGTCACCCAAGCCAGAGAGCCTCACCCAGGACTGAGAGAGCCTTAGCATACACCTTTTAAAAAGGTAGAAGTTCCAACATTGCCATGTACCTTGGAATAGACATGCAATTTAATGTGATAGCATTCTCCTCCCATACACCTACACCCCCAAAATCTATTATTAAAACAGTAGTGCATCAGGAATGTAGGACATACAGCATTGTGTGGAAAATTGAGCATATTACCTTCGCAAAAGCAGTTGTAGACTCTACCTGGCTAATTGCATAATTCTTAAAAACATCATTTTACATAGTCAACAAAATTAGTAAATTCTTTGAAGATAAACTTTGGTTTTTGTGACTTCTTGATATAGATACATCCATGTAGATATATATAATTAAAGGGACTGAAAAGCTGTATTTCATAAGTAACGTGGAAAGAAATTCTGAATTTCACACAGTAGAATCATCAAGCTACCAGGTCTTTATTCTGCCATTTTTTGAGGAAAACCTAGGATATGCTACTGCCAGACAAGCAGGGATTATGATGGATTTCAAAATTAAATTCATTTTAATAAATAAAATAAGTGTTATCATTCAGAATTTGTAACAGGAAACATGTTCAAGAATATTCATTGTGGCATTGTTTATAAGAACAAAAGATGGGAAATAACCCAAATACCCATTAGCAGGACAGTGGATACAAACATCATGGAACATGTAGCAGTGGACATGAATGAGTTCCACCCACACCACAAGGGTAGATCTCAGTATCTTAAAGTTGAACAAAGAACTAAGTGTCAAAAGGTGACATATGATACAATGCCCTTTGTAAAGTTCAGAAACAAGTAAAACTATTGTTTCCACATATATTTGTGATACTCTTTTTAAGAGAGGAGAATGATCCTCATAATATGCAGGATAGTAGGGAGGGAGCAGAAGGGAGTATTATTAAATAAATAAATGATAAAAGGACCAATGTGTCATTTCCCAATTCTGTTCACCTGCAGTCCACAATAAAAGGAAATTAGAGTTTTCTAATTTATTAACATATATTCTTCTTTGTGTCATTTTCTCTTAAGGGAAGATTTTACATGATGATATTGCAAGGGCTCTGTGAACATAATGCCCAATAAAGAGAATCACAAATCTCAAGAATTTTGAGATTTGCATTCATTGTGATAGATGGCAATTCTTTAAGATTCGCTGGCATAGAATTCTTGGTGATATTACCTCCATGAAGACAGATTCTGATTATGCAGAGAACATGGTAGAAGATCAATCAATGTTTGTAAAAGTAATTAACTATCATTCTGTAAGTTTCATGTCACATTCTAGCAGTTTTTCTTGCAGTTAATCAGGCTATAATTCCAGAGATAGATGCCTCTCTCCTTTCTTTTTTCTTATGAATATAATTCAAAGGTTATTTTAAAATTCCAACTTTCAACAGAAATGGGTGTGGGAAGGAGGCTGCTCCCTGAAGCTGGGCTTCTGACTTCAGAGTCCAGCTCTGCCCTTCCAAGCACCCATACCTCAGTGTGCCTCTGTTTGTCCGTCTCTGAAATGGGCATGATAATGGCCCCTACCTCACAGAGTGGCTGTGAGGATTAAATGAGTTCGTGTATTTAAGAGGTCAGGCTCAATGTGTGCATGCTGTAAGTACTCCATTTAGCTGCTCAGAAGAAAAACATTTTCAAATCAAACTTTTATGTTATATGTTTGCAAAGCCAAGATAATCTACTGATTTCAAAGTGACCGCATCAATACTTATGGCTGTGGCCAACCTTTTTTCAGTTAACTCAGTCTCTAGACCAGCAGTGACCAAATACAGAAAATAAAAATATAATGTGAGCCACAAATACAAACTGCATAAATAATTTTACATTTTCTAGGAGACACATTTTTAAAAAGTAAAAAGGAACAAATGAAATTTAATGATATGTTTAAATAACACAATATATCCAAAATATTTCAATGTGCAGTTTTTAGAAATTATTGAGATATTTTGTAATCTTTTTTCATAATTAGTCTCATAGATCCAGTGTATATTTTACCCTTACAGCATATCTCAATTTGAGCAAGCCACCTGTCAAGGACTCAAAAGCCACCTGTTGCTGGTGGCTGCCATGTCAGACAGGCAGGGCAGAGCCAGAGGACATGGCAAAGGGGATAATGGCTTCTCAGCCAGCCTCGGCATTTAATGACACTGACAGGAGCAGGGCCAGGTGAGGAGTGCCGGTTATGGCTGTTCACTGTGCTTCTCCAAGCCCCTCGGACCCCTCCTGTCCACGTGGCCTCCAAGCCCAAGTTAGGTGGAGGGTGGAGGAGTGGGTGCTGCCTGGGCCTGGCATGATACTTCCTCCTCGTAGAGGCCAGGCACACTGGTCACTGCCCTCCCAGTGCTGACAAGAACCTCCTGCTCTCGTAGAACCTTCTCTGTGACGCTTTTCTGTCTTCAGGTCACTAGGTGAGGTGTCATGACCCCCAGCCCAGCTGACTGCTCTAAGTCCTGGTGCCATTCACCATGGCCAGACACGGTGCTGTTCCATATTTGCAGGTGGTGTTGCTGACGGTATGTTCTCTGCATATACAGCAGGTGTAACTATGAGACCTCACCTCCCCACAGCTTCAGAGGGACACCCCCATAGTTGTTGAAAGCTGCAGTAAGCCTGACGCTGTGCCTTCTAAACATATTCTTCCTGAGGCCTTTGCCCAACAGGAGCTGCATGGTTATTACTGCTGGGGCGGAGGCAGGCTGTGTGATTTTGTTCTTTTCACTCTCTTTTATGCATGCACTTTTTAGGGCATATAGTAGTTCACTGAAAGCATGCAGATTAGTATTTTACTTCTGAGGCAAGAAGTTGGCTCTGGTCTGTGTGTTTAAAAGGACTGGATTATGAATCTGAATAGGATACATGGAAAAAAAGATTCTCAGCCTCAGTGGAATTTTCTTTTTTAAGCCAGTACCTTATTTCTGAGCCTTAAAGGAACCCGCTGTTGAATTATGAGAAAAGCTGGAAGGCCTGGGTGTCCTGTACATGAGGGAGTCAGAAAAGTGGGAGGAAATATATGATTCACAGTGTAGAATGAATTTGAGTTTAGAAAAGGGGAATAAACAAGAGGCATTACTCAGTCACTACTATTTAAAACTGGGAACCAGAGGACAATTAGCACAATAGTGTTTAAAGAGAGAAAGTTCCAGATATTGTAACATTTTTAGTTTCTCCAAAGTCTAGAATTACTGTGATTCATACTTCTTGTCAGTCCCACGCTCAGCATTCATCCCGTATCAGCCATTTGAAATGAGTACCTTTCTTCCCCTACTTCAGTCCAGAAAAGTTTTCTAAACAGTTTTTTGTACAATTTCTCCAGAAGAATTTGGAAATGAAGTCTAGGAAGCTGAAAGGTGAGAGGGTATATGAAAGTTAAGACAAAACTTAGGAAGGTGGACCCAGATTCTGCCCATTCCCTTGATGTCATCCCTTAGAAGCTCTGGAAAGGTAGAGTGGGTATTATAGGGCAGACACAAGAGTGTGGGATGCTCTATAGGAACCTCATATGCCTCCCAACAAGTGGAAAACATAAATGGTAAAGCCCTTAGAGGAAACAAGGATGCTGGACCACGTTTGGAACTGGCCAGTGCAGGTGCCCCACAGGAGAGCGCTTTTCCCTGTGTGCATCCAGGTCCCACCAGGTGCAGGTCATGACTCTCCTAGCACCAGGGTTCCAGACAGCATCCTCCAGGCTTTCTAGAGGTTTTCATTTTTTCTCTCTCAAGCATACAATTAATTATCTGTGTAAAAGAAGTCAGTGCCCGTAAACTTCAAAGCGAACTGCAATGTTTAGGTTTGGGTTTTGGTTTTTTGCAATGTGTCCTTCCTAGATTGGGTCCAGCTTGGCCTGTGTGAGGCCATAAGGTGTCATTCTGAACGGAGACCTAGTTTAATTCTCCTTCTCCAGCAGCGCACCAAAGGTTGTCCCAGCTCTGAATGGGTTACAGTGCCAGCCTCCCAGCTCAGTTTTGTGTCAAGCTGTTATTGAAGGTCTTTAAAGATTTCCACCCACCTTCCTCCCACTCTCCTGGCAAGTGAAAGACATTTGAATTCCTCTCTCAAGAGAGAAAATTATTAAAGTGAAAGCAAATGACTGTTCCCTGTTCTAAAAAGGAGAGAGAAGAAATGTGGGTTCTCCCCCCCTTATTATTTCTTATTATCAGAAATAGGGTGAAGAATCCTGGCCTCAGAAATCAGGCGAAGGGAAAGCTTGTCCCACCTGCCTCTGTGTGCTTATTTCACCTTACAATGCCGCGTCTCTGACCCAGAGAACGCATGGTCTCCCTGGAGGAGACGCCGAAGAGCACAGGCTGATGTCCTCACAGGGCAAATGTACTTGAAGACCCCAGAAACTGAAATATGGAGAAGAATGGGAAATGGCAATAGAAACTCTGTTAGCTTTCCCATCCCTTTGAGAGGCAGAATTTCCACTGAAAATAAATCCCTTTTGGGGGTCAGATCGGAATGAGAAATACTGTTTGGTGTTGATTTGTTTATATATGACTAAAGAAGTATAATGGGGTGGATTTTCACAGATTTCCCTTTAAATCTTTTAATATTTTATGAACATCATTTCATTATTTCGCCATTAATTCAACTCACCTTTTGTGAGTGAGCTAATGAAAGATCTGTTTGATTGATATAGTGAGCTATTCAACATCCTAAGTCAATGAAACTATTCAGCATACATTCGCTTAAGTCCTGCAGGGGACAAGGAACTGGGCTGAGTCTCAGAGGGGTATGGAAAAAGTTATAAAACTAATCTCCATTCTAGTGCATATGGTCTAGTTAAGAAGGTAAGAGCAATAGTCAGGAAAAGCTAAAGACCAAGCGACCATAGAATTTAACCAAATCCTAGTTCTAAACTGTCTCTACCTTCCATAAACAAATATAAAGGAAAATAAGAATCTGCCAATGGCAAAAGTCTAGTTTGCACAGATTTCAAGACAATGAATTTCTCCTAAGATGTAGAGATATTAGAACTAAAGTATCTACTAATAATACATTGCTTTTTGGCAACAGCTCTTGTGCCTGGGAGCAATGATAGGCTATTTGGTAAGATGGGTTGAAGCTGTTCTCCATATTAGTGACTTTTTGCGACATTGACATAAGGCATGGATGTAGAACATTTCAGACTTTCACATCATTTAGCAGCCATCATTTAACTATTAAACATTAAACCTGCTGGGTGATTTCCTATATTTGAAATCCACCTGCCTTGGTGAATTTTATTTCTTGAGGTTTTCGTGTGTATTTTGGGAACATCTGCCTAATAGGAACGTGGGAACCTGCACTGGATTGGCTTGGTGATAAAGAAAAGCACAAGGTGGATTTCAGCACCTGTTTTCACTGACATTGCCAGTTTCCTACTTCCTTCTGCAAACTTCCTTGTTCATTTCCTGCTGTCCCAGTAAACTGATACTTGATCAAACCTGGAGCCATTCCCATAATTGGGCCTTTGAGATTTTAACCAGCCCTGAGAACTTCACAGCGTCGGGATCAGTGCATTATTCCCAAATCATGCTGTACTTCAGAATCACCTGGGGAGCCTTTACAACAAGATCCCTATGCCTGCCTTCAGAGATTTTGATTCAGGAATTCTTGGGGGAAGATCTGAGGAATCTGTCTATTTTAAAAACTCCCTGAAGGTTTATTCTGGGCCCTCGGGTTTGGCAGTAATGACAGAACACCTGGTATGGCTCTTGGCACTTAGTCAGGTAGTTGCGGCCCCAACCTTCCAGCGGACTTGCAGTGACTGCTCAGTTACATGATGAGTGGCCACCAGTGCAGGCTGCCTGGCTTACAGATGCAGCCCCTGCTTTCTGTGCACTTACAGTGCACAGAGTAATAATTGCACTTTCCTACAGCCCTCTTTATTTATTTACAATTCAGAATAAATCTTGATTCATTAAAAGTCACCAACAGTATTTTTGCTTAAAAACAGAAAAGGTATGATAAATGAAATGTAAAGGCTCAGTTATAAAGAGAACTTGATACCACAGTACAACTGCAAGACCTGTCTCAGTTCAAGCACCTGCCCCCACCTCAAGGGGATCTTCTGACTCCCTGAAACACCACCTGTGCCTCCTTCTGCCTGGCCTTTGTTTCCATCCTAGCCAGGCCTGGGGGGACACATTGAGCACACATTTGGTGTGAACCTCTCACACAGTTCTAAGTACTGGGGTGTTGCTTTGGAATGTCAAGTCAAGGCTAGCCCCCAACTAAACTGTGGAGTCACTGAAAAATGGCCACTTTCCTGCTATTCTTGCTGTGTGTTTAAACCCAGGGAAATAGTAAAAAAATTAAAGCTTAAAATGCTGTTAGAAATTCTGGTACCAGCAACATTCCCCAGACCATGAGTGACAGGTTTCTACCATGTCAGTATTGCCTGGGTATGGCTTGCTAACCCCCTTCCCTCTGCTTGGAGGACTCCATGCACAGGTAACACAGGTTATGACACCTGTAAAGCCCATTTGGTAGAGAAGACCACATAGACAACCACATGATCCATGGATCAAATAACACAATCATGCACTATGTGGATTACAAACATGAAACTGTCCTTTAAGTGGTGGGGTGGGGTGCCAAGAGCCCTGGCTTTTGCCATTTCTCTGGGGCCTTATCACACCACTGCTGGGACAGCAGAATTCTCCCAGGCATTTGTTAGCACATCACGATTCCCCAGCTTCCAACACTCTGACGTCTTGTGTCCATGGGGTGGGGAGGGTTGTTGTTTATGACAGAGTGGCATTCACACCCGTGAGAGACCGTGTGGATAGCAGATGCATAAGAGTTTTGTAACACTTACTCTAATTCAGCAATGCTCCACACTACAGTGCAGGGCAGGGTATATGCTGGGCTTGGAAATGAGTCTGTTAACATGTTTGATTTTTATCTCTGAGACCCCTTTGGCATTTAACATAATGTAAAATTTTGTGGTTCGTAGCCTGTTGATTTTTCTATCAGAACTATTTCAATACTTGGTAAAAGAAATCAACCTACTACTCAGAATTTACAGAGCAAGATATCCTTACTTAGGAAGGATGATGTTTGTTCTCTGATTAAACTGGCCTTTACTGGCTGTGAAGGAGAGCCCAGTGTTGTGCACTTGCATGGATTCATAAGCAATTACTAGGATCCTGATGGAGCTTTCCATGACAGTGATGCTGAAACTCTAAAGAGATCAACTGGCCACAGTTATTTTTAAATTCCTGCCTGTTTGTATCTTTATTGCCAGCCACAGGAGTGGAAATAGCTAAGTGTTTTTCTGTAGCCACAGCAGAATGGGCTCCCTTGATGCACAATACAGACACCCAGGCTGGAGGGGAGAGCCCAGAAGCCATAAGGGACTCTATTTGTCTTCTAAACAGTAGGTTGATTATCAAGAGATCATTCTTGTTTGTTTGAAACAAATGAGCTGATTTCTCTCCTGGGTGTTTTTCTTGGTAAAACACTTTAAAAGCTTTTAAAAATGGAAAAAAAAAAAACCCTATAGCCTACTCCACAGTATTTAAATAAGATACTATGCCCATATAGTAATCACATACACAAAAAGATCCCCCTGTTAGTGCATGTAATTTAGGTGAAACATTACTATTAGACAAAAGCAGGCTCGGCTTACAGGCACAGTCACCTAGCTCGTGAGCTGTAGCAACAACGAATGCGTGGGTTGCTTTCTGTTCCATTGGGTTTACAAGGACACAAAGGAGAATGAGACAAAGGACTCTGGACTCCAGCGGCTCTTCCGTGTCCATCTCTGCAGTAACCAGGCGTGCAAGGATCCTCCCAGGACCCCCACAGCAGCAGCAGCCTCTCCTCCTGGCTCCTGATACTGATTTCCCCTGGCCAATAAATTAAGCTGATCTGTGCAAAGGATCCTGACTATCACCACCTTCATCATTCATGTTCTGCCGAGTCTTGGAGTCTAAGCCTGCCGCCTTTGGAGACCTTACCAATCTGCAGCCTCCACCTCATCTGGCTTTCCTGACTGGCACCATAGTTGAATTAGTCATTATATTCAGTACTTACCACCCTTTATTGTTTCCTAATTGTTTGGTGTACCTTAGCCATGGTCTCCCTACTAAAGCATTAACTTCTTGAGATCAGGAGTTGTGGCTTACGCTTGTGGTCCATCTTCCGAGCACCTCACCTTTTCTGCACATAATCTGCAAAATTTCAAACCCCTTGAGGGCAGGAGCCACCACTCTCTCATTCACTGTGGTCCTCCCAATCCCTAATACAGTACCTAGAACAGAGCTGGAACTCAGTAAATATTTGTTGAGTGATGAATTAATTGCCTGCCCTGAGGGAATGCTTGGACACTGCTGACAGTTTTGAAGGAAAAGGTAGTCCTTATTTTAAAATGTCTTTGACAAACTACCATCACAGTGACATGATGATGAAACTTCCACATGAGATTCTTCATATGCCATCTGTGGAAAAGGGGAATCTACAAAATTGCTTAATAATATTATGTGTGTTTATGCATTATGAACTTGTTACAGTACTGAAATATGTCACTTACCAACAAAAATTCATGTGAATTTGAGAAATAATCTAGATTAAACTTTAAAAACATACATAATCTTACACCATACACAGAAGTTAACTCAAAATAGACCAATGACCTAAACATAAGAGCTAAAACTATAAAATGCTTAAATGAAAATATTGAGATAACACTTCATGACCTTGAATTTGGCAATTATTTCTTGGATATGATACCAGTAGTTCAAACGACAAAGGAAAAATACACAAATTGGACTTCATCAAAATTTAAAACTTCTGTGTATCCAAAGGACATTATCAAGAGAGTGAAAAGACAACCCAGAATGGGAGAAATATTTGCAAATCGTATATCTGGTAAAGGTCTAGTATCCAGAATATATAAAGAACTCTTAGAACTCAACAACAAAAAGGCAAACAGCTCAATTTTGAAATTAGCAAAGGACTTAGATAGACATTTCTCCAAAGATGTGCAAATGGCCAATAAGCACATGAAAAGATGCTCAACATCATTCACCATTAGAATCCAAAGCACAGTGAGATACCACTTCATACCTAGTAGGAGTGCTATAACTAAAAAAAAAACTTAAAATAACAACTGTTGGTGAGGGTGTGGAGAAATTGGAATCCACATACACCACTGGTGGGAATGTGAGATGGTACAGCCATTACGAAAAACAGTGTGGCATTTTCTCAAGAGGTGAGACATAGAACTGCTATATCACCCAGCAGTTCCAAAATAATTGAAAGCCAGGAATCAAAACAGGTATTTGTAAACTAATATTGATAACAGCTTTATTCACAATAACCAAAAGGTGGAAAGAATAACCATCACCAGATGAGTGGATAAACAAAATATGGTATATGCATACGCTGGAATATTACTCAGTCACAAAAGGATGACATGTTACAACATGGACAGATCTTGAAAACAGACTGAGTGAAAGAAGCCAGACACAGAAGGCCCTGCATTGCACGATTCCAGCTCCTGACACTGCAGTGAAGAAAGAGGGGAGATTTGCTCCTTGATGGGCTTAGGAGCCTCTTTTGCATGATGACAGTTCCGGGACCTGCTTGAACAGAGGTGGTGGTTACCCAGCATGGCGAATATGTTGATGCCACTGAATCACACACATTGGTTCATTTTACATATTGTGAATTTCACCTCGGTTTTTTGTTATAAATTTTAAGACAAACATAAACAGGCATCTAGCAATGTTTGTGCCCATCATCAGAAAAAGAATGAACTTTCTTCCATTTTTATTTGGTGAAAAACATATTGAAATAATTTATAAATATTGTGTTTTTACTAAGTACCATTCATGCTAAAATAGAGATAAAAGGATAGCTATGAAAAGGGCGGATGTGATGAAAGATTTGTACTTAAAATAATAGAAAGCCCATGATAAGACAAAGTGTAGCTGCGACCTGTTTTAGGCAGATGTCGCCTGGAGACTTGAGGGTGGTGTTTGGGCCTCGCCTGCATGTCTGGGACACTGGGCTGTGTCAGGAGCCGGCAACAGGATTCTTTGGCTGCTGGCCATGCCTCTGGTTCTTTAGACACTTGGCCTTTTGGTTGAGCACAGCAGCCCTCTGATGAAGGTCTGGGTTTTACCTGAGTTCTGTGGATCTCCTCAGACTCCATAAGTAAGGAATAGGGAGGCAAGCCCTCTCTGAGGAATGGCTCCCCGTGGGTTAAGGGGTAAAACGATTCCTATTCCATCAGTCCCAGTGATTGGATATAGTAGCAGCTGGTCCTCAGAGGAACGTCGGGGCCAGCAGTGAGTTCTGTCAGAGCTGGGGTCAGCCAAAAGGCACCAAAGCATCCCCAAAAAGGCTCTTACTGCATTGAGGAAAATAGTCGTGTGTTCTATCCCATTAATTCTATACAGACATGCCATATATTCAGAAATGAACATAAATAAGCAGAAAGCCAGTGATAGGTAACCCAGCCCCAACAATGCACCAGTTAACATGGTGGCGGGACATACATATGGTAGGTTTTTATTATTTTTAATACAGGAAAGTACCAAGAAGGAAAATAAAATCCTTCCACAATCCCATCCACCAAAGATAAATACTACAAACCTTTGCTGATATCCTTTCAGTATCTTATAGACAAATATGCCCATTTTTTATTAAGTTGGAATCTTAGCAAGCTACTGATTTAAAACCTGCTTTTTAAGCTGATTAGAAACATTTTTCATTTAATAAATATACCTTTACAGCCTGATTGTTAATGGCTACATAGTGTTCCTCATATGCGTATCCCATTACTCATTTAGCAAGCTTCCTATGGTAGACATTTAATTTTTGGCTTTTATATGTAATACTGTGTAGACATGTAACTCTGATTTTTATTTTCTGCTGCGGGTAAATTCCTAATAGAACTACTTTGTTAAAGATCTTTAAGACTTTTGGGGTTTTTTTTGCTATATGTATTACTGACTTAAATTTAACTCTTTGCAGTCAGAAAAAAATATTTTGTTTACAGTACACAAAGTCCCATAGTTTAAATACTTGATTATTTAGTATTTCTTTTCATAACCCTTTGGACAGTGCTATCAAAGAAACAAGCTTCCTTACTGAGTTTAGAAATGAATCTGTTAGAATCTGGTGGGCAGTTTTTGCAAACAGGCCCACATGGAGGAAGGCAAAACAGAAAGGTCCCAGTGTTCCTGGACTAGCTGTGAACTAGTATCATGACATGAAGTTCGAGGCAGAGAAAAGCAGTGAGTCTTCACAACAGTGCTGGTGTAAACATCATAAGCTAAGGGAGCTATTTAGATATTCTACATACAAGAACCATATTCTAACACATCGTTCCTATAACAACACATAATGAGTAAATACAGTCTTTGAGGGCAAATACATAAAATGTGCTTGCAATACTCCGAGCCTTGGGTTAGCGTTACATTCCCTGAGACATAACTATGAAACCTTTGGAGTTGACGACAGTGGTTCAGACACCTCTCATTCAGCAAACTAGGTGAAGTTCAGCTTTGTGGTGGCAAACATACAGCCAAATGGTTGGACTCCAACAGGACCTTACCCTACCTAGATCATTTTCTTCTTTGCCTCTAATGTTGTTAATATTTATCATATGATTGCACTTATATGTGGAATCTAAAAAACAAAACAAATGAACAAACAAAACAGAAATAAACTCAAAGACACAGAGAAAAGACCAGTGGTTGCCACTGGGGAAGAGGCTGGGGGTATGGGTGAAATGGGTGAAGGGGGGAATATTTTTTAAGTACTTGGTATTTATTTAAGTGTTCCTCAGTCTTTTCTTATCTTTACAGTGAAAAGCAAACACTAATGCAGTTCCCCAAAGATGTATGAATTATGTTTGTATTTACAACATAGAGCGGTTTGCTAACATTTGTCACATTCAGAATTATGTATTTTAATATAACTTTGATAGTTGTTAAATGTCCTCATGAATTTGAGACACATTCTCAAATAGCAATGCTTATATCATAAAATGGTCTGTGTAGAATCAAATGTGGATGCCAAATCATAAGCCAGAAGCACTTAAGCAGTTTAACATATTTTAAATGAATGTACTGTTTCTAACAACATCCTTAGAAGTCACACCTCACACTAATGAGCCCCGAGCTCCCAAGCCTGTTTCCCAGGAACAGAGGCAAACAATAGCCCTGAGCTTGTGCTTTTGGAAGAGCTGTCTCTGCAGTCCAACAGCACTAGGAGTGCTTTGCCATGGGTACTCTTGTTTTCTTAGGATAGGTGTAACAGCACCATTTTTAAATGCCTTGTGACTTCTTGCAATTGCTCAGTCTTAAACAAAAATGTTCTATTATTTCTACAGTGAGAATGACACGTGACAGCCTTTGGTTTATCAACTGACCCACCTTTAGTTATTACTACTTTTTGCATATGGCGTTGTTTTTTAAGCACTGGTTTTAAAGTTTCAGTAGTAGTGTGTCAAAATGAAACAATACCCAAAATACCCTGCGTCTTCCTCACCACTAGGGATGTGTGAGCCTGTGTCTGTGCCCTTGAGCCTCTCTGCCTGCCTTTCTCCGTCTCCCCTCCCCTGCATTTGGCACTCTCGCCCCCCTTATGTATCTCTATTTCTCTTTTCCCCTTTCCTTTCTTTTTCCCTATAGCTTAGCTCTCCACTGTTGACTCTCCCATGAAACTAAAGTGTGATTATCATCATCATCATTATATGCTTTACTTTTTTAATTGAATCTAATATCCCATAATCTGATTTTTCTTTGTGGATCAACAGCCTGACCAATACACACACACACACACACACACACACACATCCTTATTTCCGTATATTTATTTTGAACATAAATATACAATGATAGATAAATGATAGGTGGGCAGATGGATGGTAGAATGACAAGCAGCAGGAGTTCTGCCTGCCTCTGCAGAGAGACTGATTATTTGGGATCATGTGGGTGATATGACAGGCAGCATGGACGTGCAAGTTGAGGGAATAACCATGCTCATTGCTTATTCTCCATGAATATCACTCGTCATAATGAGGAATTTTACAAGCATGAAATAAAGGGTTCTTGATGGATTCCCTAGGGAGGTGTGTCATTGGCAGGAGACAATTTACTGTCATGTAGAAACAGCCTTTGGTGAGAGGAGAAGCATAGATCCTGGCAGAAGCCAATGGAAGGGAAGGCCACTGCCTTGGTAGATTGTCCATCAGGCCACAGGCCCGAGTAGAACTTGTTCTTTGCCACATTATGTGGTCATGGGTTAAAATCCTCAGGACCCTCAGTGAACTGCATGGACAGCCATCTCAACGGTCACAGCACAGCCCAGGAAAGGGCCGGGCAGCCATGGGCTTGCAGCTGTGCTGCCGCGAGGAGGAACGCACTGGGCTCGGCTCTGTCTGCCGTGGAAAAAGGGAGCACCTGTCAATACGTTATCGATTACATGAGTTACCTGTGACTTTCTGAGGATACTGATGTTCTTGAACTCCAGGAAAGTTACTTTTGAAATTATTCATGGGGTAGAACCAAGACAAATATGCCTGAAAACATCAAATTATAAAACTCCCTTGCAGACACAAACCAGGTTCCCATAAATTCAAAGTTACTCACAAGTAATGTATATGAATTTTCAACTCTCTTAATTAGCATGAACTCTTGGTGTGAATGTTGACAATAAAGTAGGCAGAAGACAAAATAAGAAAAGGGGACTTACTGGAAAGTTTATTCATCCACTGGCTCATGAAACAAATACTTACTGAGCTGTTCTATGTGTCAAGGACAATATTAAGTTCTTGATATGGTCAGAGAAAAAAACGTGAAGGTCCCCTACCCTCGTGGGGCTCATGTCTAGCATAGAATAAAAGAATAAGTATCACATAGTAAATAAATTGAATAAAGAGTGTTCAAGGAAGTGCTAACACTGTAGAGAAGCACAATTAGGGTAGGCTAAGGGGCATGGAGTGCAGGAGGGGGTTTGTGGTTTTAAGGACAGCCTATGATAGAGTCTCCTTGAGAAGAGGGAATTTAAGGAGAAGCCCGAAGGAGATAGGGCAGTGAGCAGAGCAGGATCCGGAAAAGACAATGCAGGCAACAAGAGCAGAACTGCTAAGGCCCTGTCGTGAGGGGGGAGCCCCCCATGGGCTCAGGGAACAGCAGAAGGCCAGTGAGTGGGAGCAGAATGATGACCTATACTAGCAAGGTCATGGAGAGGGGTGCCAAAGACATAGCGTCTTGTAGTCACTGTAGGGGCTCAGGGTGAATAGGGCCACAGAGTTTTAGAGCACAGGAGTGACCTGAGCTGACCTGCACCGTGTAAGCATCGTCCTGGCTACAGTTTTGGAAGACACTTAAGGGTGGAGCAGGGAGACTGGGCAGGGGGCTCTTGAATAATGGAGGGAGAGAGACTGGAGGTTAAAGCCAGGCATATGATGAGATATTCAACTCTGGGTACAGTTTGAAAGTAAGGTCACAAGGGTTAGATGTGGCCTGTGAGAGAAACATTTAGATAACTTCCTGGCTGCTGTGAGCAGCTGGAGAGACAAAGCTGCCATTTGCTAAGGTGGGAAGCAGGTCTGGGAGGTTGGGAACTCAACTCTGGCCATGCCGAGTGTAAGACATAGACTAGACATCCGAGGAGAGAGGCTAAACTGCTCTCCACCAACTTTAAGGACCTGATTCTTCTGAGAAAGGTGCTCTGCGGTCAGAGAAGGAGATACCACTCAAATTAGTGACCCAGCAGGTCCTTAGAACAGTCAGAGCAGTGATCCGTGCAGTCCACAACCTTCATAAATAGTGTCTATTTTTTCAAAGCTTTTTCAAATATGAACTTGTTTACATGCTTCTCTGAAAGTTTGGTAACACTTTTCTTGCAGTAGCAAGAAAAGTGGGTTTCAGATCAAGATTACAAGAAAAACATTTCTTCTTCCTATAATCTGTCAGATGCCTTAATTTATTCCTTCTTGATATGCTGCTTGCCAAGAAAACAGTATTTTTTGGATAGTTGAGAGCCAAATTGGAAAAAAATGGTAAAGATCTTGCTTCTTATGGACTTCCCCCTAAAATCGTATGGCTGCCCACTGATTTTTTATTTTACTCAAGATCAACTAAGAGAGTAATAATTGGAACCAGCCTGTTTACAGGGTTTCTTGTGTCATGGAGAGCCCCTGGGAATTGTTTTAAGTTACTGGAATCTTGAACTGATTTGAAGGAAATTGTCTTTCTACCTCTTTGTTACTCTTGGATCTTACTGTTACCTTGGTAAAAGGGGTAATTCCACCTCCACTATTGCCCCTGCCCCATGTGTACTTCTTGATTTTCACTTCCCTGTACACTTTTGTTTCTTCTCCCAACTCTTCTTCCTTCAACCCTCTAATCCTCCAACTCCAGCTAGGCTCTGAGGTCCCATCCTTGTCATTCTTCCCACGTCCTCCCTACCTCTCTCCCTTGGCGAGTTCGTTCAGCCTTATGACTTCAGTCAGCAGCCCCTATGGCCCCTCCCAAAATTCATCGAGTCTCCAGCTCCCTGGACTGAATGGCAGTCGTCCGTCTGTAACTCCGTCCCAGACATCTCTCTGGTCATCCTACCAGTAAGGCAGCCTAGCTAAATTAAACTTGTCATCTCTTCCAAAACACCAAGCGTCAGGCCCCTGGGACGGCTCTTGCTGCATACAGTGGCTTTTTTTGATCCAAACCCCTAATGACTTCCCATCCATTCCTAGATTCCAGAAATAGCTGTTGGGTGTTTGTCTTCCAGGCGGAAAGCTGTGTGTTGTGGGACAGCAGGCAGGGCACACAAAACTCCTGGCAGGTACATTCTAGTAGGGCACACGAGGCCACAGCCGCCAAGCAAGCACACATCGTGTTGATGGCGGTGGGGAGGGGAGGAAGGGTAAAGGGGAGCTGAGACTGCACGGCGGCAGATGGAGTTGCTGTTTTAAGCAGGTTGTTAAGCATAGTAGGGCATTTGAGCAGAGACCTGAAGGGGTGTCCAGCCAGAGGGAAGAGAAGGAGCAGCACCCCGAGGTGGCGGGGCATCGGCCTGTTCCAGGAACAGCCTGAGCATCAGGAGAAAAGTGAGCCGGGCCCAAGGTGGGGCTGTGAGGTCAGAGGGCCCAGAGCGGGGGCCCAGAAAACGTGGGCACTTTGGGCTTTACTCCAAGATGGGAAGCACTGGACTGTTTTTTGTTTGTTTTGTTTTCTTAACTCTTTTTTTATCATAAAATATACAAAACATCAAATTTATCATTTTAACCATTTTTACGTGTACAGGGCTCTTGGGTCAAGTACATTCACATTGTTGTGCGTCACCACCACCATCCATCCCCAGAGCCTTTCTCATCATCCCAAACTGAAACTGCGTCCCCATTAAACTCTAACTCCTCCTTCTCCCTCCCCCTGCCCTTGCAACCATTGTTCTACTCTCTTCTATATGAATCTGACCATTCTGGGGACATCATATAAGGGGTCTAATACAGTATTTGTCCTTTTGTGACTGACTTATCTCACTTAGCATAATGTCTCAAAGGTTCACCCATGTTGTAGCAGATGTCAGAATTTTCTTGCCTTTTAGGGCTGAATAATATCCCATTTTATGTACAGACCACATTTTGTTTATCTGTTCATCCATTTGTGGACACTTGTGCTGTTAGCATTGGGTTGTTTTGAGCCCCATTGTAATGTGATCTGACTTACGTTCTCAAAGAATCACTGGCTTCTGAGTTGAATAGACTGGTAAGAAAGGGTGGAAAAAGTCTACTTGGGAGTCTGTGGCAGTAAATTCCAGTCCTACACAAAGACTTCAGTCAGGAATGTAGCAGCACAGGTCTGAGACATGATAGAATCTGGGCGCATTCTGAAAATATAGCCAAGAGGATTTCCTTAAAGATCACATGTCAATGTGACATAAAGGTCAAGGAGGACTCGGGGGTTTCTGGCCTGAGCCAATGAATGGTGGGGTTGCCGTTAACTGGGGAAGACTTCAGACAGAGCAGGCTTTAGGGGGAAAATTAGGAGCCATGTTTTGGACTTCCTGAGTTGCGGTTGCCTGTTGGAATTTAAGAGGTGGTGTCAGGCAGGCAGTAGGATATGCAAGGCCAGAATTCCGAGGGAGATGAATTAAGTTTGTTGAATCAGAAATTCCAACTAGTAACTCTTCTAAAATAGTTCCAGATGTTTCTCTTGGGAAAGAAAGGAGCCCACTCCTTGGTATGTACCCAAGAGAATTAAAACCAAGCATCCACACAAAAACTTGCACACAAGTGTTCATAAAAACATACTGATAATAGCCAAGAAGTGTGAAAAACCCAAATGTTCATCAAATAATGAATGAACAAATATGATACATCACATGATGGAATATTATTCAGCAATAAAAAGAAATGAAGCTACCACATGGATGAACCTTGAGGACATTGTGCCAGACACAAAAGGCCATATATATGACTCCATTTATATGAAGTGTCCAGAGTAGACAAATTCATAGAGACAGAAAGTAGGTTAGTGGTGTGAGAGGCTGAGGGAGGGGAAAATGGGAATGAATGCAGATGGCAAGGGGTTCCTCCTGGGGGTGATGTTCTGAAAGTGATTGTGCACGGCTCTACAAATACAGTGAACACCACTATATTGTGCCCTTTAAATGGGTGAGTCGTACACTGTATGAATTACAGCTCAATAAAACTGGGCATACAAAATAGAGGGAAAATATAAAACTGAAAATCAGAGAGTCCCAGAACTGGAACAAGTGTTCAAGATCATCTCATACAAACACACGAATATAGAATTGCAAGGTATTTGGGTTTTTTGGACAGTTTTCTTTCCCTTCTATGTCAGTTGTCTGTTTCCAGATTCTCAGCTGCTACAGAATTGCAAAGGAGCTCAGTGTTGCCTTTGAAATATTCTCTTTCATATCTACATAAAAATTTGAATCACCTACTACCTCCAACCTAGTGCAAGGTGTTGGATTTCCTCATAGGTGTTTGTCACCTCTCCCGAGATGGCTCCTGCTGTTCTAACCACAGAGCTGAGAGGCTACAGGTTCACAGGAAAAAAATCCCCACATGGTTTTGCTCATTCATGCTGACACCCACACTATTTAGGGTGCTGGTATACATGTAGCTGCCCACTAATGAGACAAGGACAAAGGATTTGGGGACTCAGTAAATAGCACATGGCCGTTAAGATGAATGTTCCGAGTCACAGCACACATTCTTGTAGAAGCTTTTTGCACCCCTTGGCTTTCTTGTCCTGAGTAATCTGCCACAGTTGCAGTCACCAGCTTCTCTCCCTCCCAGGCTGTTAAGTGCATACGTCTGAACAAGTCACCTTAGCTTGGGGGCCTTCCCAGGGCTACTCCAGGAATCAGGCACAGTGCTGGCACCAGTGCCCCCAGGGTTGCCCGGGCTGCCCACTCTCTGCTCTGCCCTTATGACCGGCCTTGTGCTGTGGTCAGGCTCATCCCTCCACACACTGGGAAGTCTGTGCCCCTCTGTGCTACGCCCAGCACCTGCTGGACTGCCTTATGCAGCAGGTGTTCTGTAACATTGCTAGGATTTGGTTCTCCAGCCTACAGGCGACTTGTGTTTCTGGCCGGTCTTGCCACAATTGTGCCAAAAACTTCAGTCCCATGTTCCAGGTGCTGTCCTCGTGTCCAAAGCCGAAGAAGGACTTCCCTGGACCCTCACCCGCATCATGCTTCACACTATTGGTCAGCACGTCCTTGACTGTCCTGAGTCTGTGCGTCCACCCCTTATGGTACCCATCCTGCTTCTCGTTTCGTCTTTCCACTACCCAAGTCCCCTTCCTGCCCTCACCCCTCACTCACGCACCTCCTTGTGCTCCAGCTTCCACTTGTCCGCCACCTACTGATGGGTCCTGGCCAACCCCTGCCCAGAAGCACGATCACATCCCTGTGGGGCAGAGAAGGAAACTGAGGCACAGTGGTCAGCCCCCAGTGAGGATTTGACCCAGGCATTTGGATACCAAAGCACATGCTCAGACCATGAATTTTCCCAAAGAAAACATGTAATTTTCTAATTCTACAGTCGCCAGTAGGAACATAACAAAACCCACTTTTAAAGACATTTGCTTTAAATTTAACCCTCTCACCAAAAAGAGGGGCTCCTCTCTCCATTTTCCCTCCCAGCACATAAAACAGAAAGGAGTCAGAGTGATTAAGAACGATACTTAAAGTGTCATGTGATTCAGTCTGGTTCCAAGGAGAGCTTTTGCCAGATAACTTGATAGAGCCTTGTCTGGAGGCAAAGATTAAAGTCGTGATCTTTTGAGTCCCATCCCTAATGAAAATACCTAATTATTTTATTTCTTTCCCCACACAAATAAGTTTCTCTCGTGAGTCTCTTGGTATGCTCCAAGTGCACAATTTCCTCAGAGAATTAGGATTTGACAGAGAATCTTAGGTGTAAGAGTGGGAGTGTAGTGAAGGGGAAAATCAAAGGCTAAAAAATTAATTTTATGGGAAAAAAATACTTGAGGAAAATTATGTTCCCATCACTGTAAGATAGATTTATTCAATTCTCTGTTATGTGTCACAGAAGAAGCTAAAACTTCATACTTAACCACAGTCATTTTGTGAGATTAGTTTGGAAAAATATAAAATCCCTAGACAAATCTTACTGTAACTTAAAACAAAAGTGTAAGAGCATCAAAAAATTGAAACCTGGCCACGGTGAACAGTGAAGTTCCCTGGGCTCAGTCCCTCTGTACTTTGGAACCACAGGGAGTTCTGCTCTGCCCCAAGTCATGGTTCATACATTAGGGGGGAAAAAAAGAGAGAAGCCCTTGCTGTGCAGGTAACTATTTCTGTCCACAGCTACATAAGAAGGAATTGAAAGCTACTGTAACTAATAAGTGAAATTAACAAGGTTGCAGAATAGAAAATCAAATACAGAAGTTAACAGTATTTCTATGTACTGGCAATGAAAAAAATACCAAAAATGAAATTTAAAAATCACATACATTCAAAATAGCATCTACCCACCACCAAAAAAAAAAACCACACCTCATAGGAGAAAATGTGGCAAACAATGTGAAAGATCTGTACACTGAAAACTACAAAACATTACTGGGACAATTTCAGTAAGACATAAATAGATATATCATGTTAATGGATTAGAACACATTATTGTTAAGATGGCATTTCTTTCCTAAGTGATCTTACAGATTCAATGCAACCTCGATCAAAATACCAGCAGACTTTTTAAAAAGAGAAATTGACAAGCAAATTCTAAAATGTGTATGGAAATTCAAAAGACCTAGAACAGCCCAAATGATGTTGAAAAAGAACAACAAAGTTGGGGGAATTAGCTCTACCAATATTAAGACTTACTGCAATGATGCTACAGTAATCAGGATGGTGTGGTATTGGCATAGGGTGGACATGCAGGTCAGTGGGACAGAACTGAGAGTCCAGGAATAGACCTACTGATATATACAATGTATATAGTCAATTTCAACAAAGGTATTGAAATAATTCAGTGGATAAAGGGTAATCTTCTCAGTAAATGGGCTGGGAAGGCTGGATAGCCAGATGGAAAAAGTAAGACTTGACCCTTTGGGTACACCATACCCCAAAATTAACTCAAAATGGATCATAGGAATAAATGTAAGAGCTTTATAAAACTTTTAGAAGACAAGTTGGAGGAAATATTTTTGACTTTGGGTTAGGCAAAGATTTCTTACAGTACTAAAAAGCATAAACTCTAAAAGGAAAAAATTGATTAATTGGACATCGGCAAAATTTAAAACTTCGCTCCTCAAAAGATACTTTTAAAAATTAAAATGTAGACCACAGTTTGGGAGAAAGTATTTACAAAATCTATAGCTGATAAAGGACTTGAATCTAGACAATTTTTTAAAATATCTTAGTCTTATAAAAGAGATAAAATTTGAGAAAGGGGAACCCTCCTACACTGTTGGTGAGAATGTAAACTAATTCAACCACTGTGGAAAGCAGTATGGATATTCCTCAAAAAAGTAAAAATAGAAACACCATTTGACCCAGGAATGCCACTCCTAGGAATTTACCTGAAGAAAACAAGATCACAGATTCAAAAAGACATATGTACCCCTATGTTTATTGCAGCACTATCTACAAAGCCAAGACATGGAAGCAGCCTAAGTGTCCATCAATAGATGAATGGATAAAGAAGAGGTGGTACATATACACAATGGAATATTATTCAGCCATAAGAAGAAAACAAATCCTACCATTTGCAACAACATGGATAGAGATAGAGACTATTATGCTCAGTGAAATAAGCCAGACGGAGAAAGACAAATACCAAATGATTTCCCTCATTTGTAAAGTATAACAGCAAAGCAAAATTGAAGGAACAAAACAGCAGCAGACTCACAGACTCCAAGAAGGGACTAGTGGTTACCAAAGGGAAAGGGGATAGGGAGGGAGGGAGAAGGGGATTAAAGGGTATTATGATTAGCACACATAATGTAGGGCGGTCATGGGGAAGGCAGTGTAGCACAGAGAAGACAAGTAGTGAATCTGTGGCATCTTACTACACTGATGGACAGTGACTGCAATGGGGTGGGGGGACTTGATAATATGGGTGAATGTAGTAACCACAATGCTGCCCATGTGAAACCTTCATAAGATTGTATATCAATAATACCTTAATAAAAAAATTTAATTTAATTTGAAAAGTATTCAAGTATAAGTAAGTTGGCTACTTGGTAGAGACATTTCACAGGGAAACTTCTTAATAAATGAATAGTTTATTCACACACACAAAAAGATAAAACTCATAACAAGAAGACATACAACCCAATTGTTTAAATGGGCAAAATATTTGAACAGACACTTCAAAAAGAAGACATGCAAGTAGCCAACAATCACAGGAAAAGATGTCCAACTTTACTGTTCATTAGGGAAATACAAACTGAAACCGCAGTCAGGTGCCACTGCACATCCAGCAGAGTAATAAAAAATTAAGAAGATTGACAAAACTTATTGGTAAGGATGTGGTGAAACTAGAACCCCTAGACACGTTGTTCTTGACAACGTAAGAATGGAATAGCCATTCTGGAAGAGTTGGGCAGTGTTTTAAAGTCAAGCATTCACCTACCAAATAACCCAGAAATTCTACTCCTGGGTATCAACTCAAGAAAAAGAAAAAGAAAAATTCATACAAAGACTGGTGTACAAATATTCCGAGCAGCACAAGTCATGACAGTCAAAAACTGGAAATAACCCAAATGTCCATCATCTGGTGAATGAATAAATAAAATGTGACTATACAGTGGAATAGAACTCAGCAATTTTTCTAAAAAAGGAACAAGTTGCTTCTTTGCATAACAAAACGGATGAATCTCAAAATATCATGCTACATGGAAGAAGCCAGACACAAAGACTAGGTGATTTCGTTTACATGAAATTTCTAGAAAAGGCAGAACTATAGAGACACAAGTAGATTAACTGTTGTCTGAGACCAGGGGCAGGGCAGGCTTGGCTCCGGAGGAGGACCAGGAGGTGATAGTCTAAAACTTAATTGTATTGGTGGTTGCATAACTATAAAAATAAATGGGTGAACTTTATGGCATATGTAAGATCCCTCAAAACGCTGTTAAAAAGGATTCTAAGAGTAGTTAAAAATAGGCTGTCTTAAGAGGGGGAAAATAAACGAGTGCAGTGTATATTGTACATTTGCATTTGCCCTCCCTAGTCTCCCAGGGGCAAAGAACAGCTGCCGGCCACGGAAGAAGGAAGCTAGCTGGACTCAGAGCCATGCTTTTAATCCAGGGCTGCCCGCTTCTAGTCAGGGGCTTGAGCAAGGATAAAGTATCCCTAATCATTCTACTGTTGTCATCTGTAAAATGGAAATTGAACCACCTACATGGCAGGGTTGTTTGAGATTCTGATGAGACCTTTAACAGGAACATGCTAGTAATAATTAGTTTGGTTTGTTGGGGTGTTTTGTTTTTTGGTTTTTTTGGCATAGTTTCTGAAAGCTGTTCCCAAATAGAATTTTAGACATAATGTATTAAATTAGATCTGTGGATGGACAGAGATTATAAAATAAAAAAGTCATAGTGTTACCAGGCATGAGATGCACACAGACTTTTAATTTGATATCCACCACATATGTGAAAAAAGAAATGAAAGAAAACTATTAGATCATTCTGTTACCCCCAAAGAAAAATCTGAGTAGGTATAGGTGTATTTTAAATTAGCCCTAAATTTGAGCTTTAGAAAATTCCATTTAAGTGGCTACTTACCTGAAACTGCCTCTTTCTAAGGTCCATCTGATTATGGTAGTGGATTTTATTCACTATATACCCATAAAAAGTTACATTAAACATTTGTTTATAATTCAACTTGTTCCAGAAAGGATTAAGTGCTACTCACAAAGTTATAATAGAAGTTAATAAAATAACTGAAAATGCAGGAGAATGAAGTTAGAACAGGAGAGTAAGCTATGTAGAACCAGAAACTAATTTAGTAACCAGGTCATAAGGAAAAGCCCTACACTCCAGCTAGCACTGACCCCAAAGTGTGATTTCTAAGTTTTCATGCAGCCTATTCAGTGACATAAATTAAAGCAATAGAAAAATAACAGGGTCCCATAAGATTAAAAATTAATAATAAAATGTAAAAAGCAATTGCTTGAGAGATTCAAAAATATATTCCTGATACTGAAATGAGAAAGAACTATTCTCCATTAAGTCATCCTGAAAAAATATTGTGCAGTGAGCATAAGGAACATTTTTACACTCAACCCAGTGACAATTGTTCTCTACTTTCATAAGTTAGAAATTTTCCTTAATGAAAAGTTGAAGCAACAACAGCTCTGAAATTCCCATGAAGTTTTTAGAACACCTTAAAAATTCACTGTGTAGATTCAAGGTGGCGGCCAGGGAGGTGAGATAGAAAACTCCTCCCAAAACCACAGATAGTGTGAAAATATAGTTAGTACAACTAACCCTAAAACAGCAACAGGAAAGAAGGCTGCACCAGACTGCAAACAGACCTCACAAACAGAGCAGACCTCAAGTAACAGGGTAACCTATGAAAGCCTTGATCCGGCGGGACCCGAGCCCTTACCCCACCCCAGCTCACCAGAGGGAGGAAGAGAAATGGAGCAGGTGAGGGGGTGGAAGCCTGGGACTGCTGAACACCTAGCCCTGGAGATCTGCTTTGCAAGCAGAAATCTACATTGTGTGCAGTGCTCTGGAGGATGGGGAGCTGGGACAGGCAGAGTGCTTGAGAGACAGATTCCGGCCATTTGTAGAGGATGGGATCCACACCCCACTACTCTGAGACAAGGGAAAGGCAGATGGGCTGAGAGGCTTCCTAGCAGCGAGAAGGCTGCTGAAGGCGCAGGATTTGCACAGAGCTTGCTGCACGGGAGAAGGGATAGGGGGACAAGGTTGTCTGGGTGCACTCTTCCCAGCAGATTGGGAACTTTGGGGAGCTTCAGGCACTCCATCCCCCTGGCTGGCTACTCAGCTCTGAAGCACCCCACTGTGATATGCAGCCTGCCAAGCCTTCTTCCTGTCCTGACAGCACCAGCTCGCAAACCAGCAGTCACACTGCTCTGGTTTCAGACCAGCCAGAGAGAGGCCTCATCTACAAAAGCTAGAAACACCAAGCACAGAGGCTTATCCTGTGTGCTCAGCCCACTGGCTGTAATACTGGAGACAGGCAGGGCAGACGGGAGTCAGGAAACAGATCTTCCCTCCCCCCAGGCACCAGCTCTGCTCCCCTATGACCCCCAACCTCACTCTAGGGGCTGAGCAGCTCCAGAGACTGGAGCTACTGGGCAATAGAGGGCACCACACTGAAATATGAAATGTCAAAAAAACATAGTACAGACGAAAATCTCACAAACCCCAGAAAAAGGGCCAAATGAAACTGAACTCACCAATCTTCCTGAAAGAGAGTTCAAAATAAATATCATAAACATGCTTATGGAGGTACAGAAAAATATTCAAAAACTAAGGAACGAATTTAAGACAGAGATTCAATCATTAAGAAATTCCATATCTGAAGTGAAACGTACAATGGAGGGATTTAAAAGCAGATTGGATGTAGTAGAAGAGATGGTAAATGGAATAGAAATTAGAGAAGAGGAATACAAGGAAGCTGAGGCACAGAGAGAAAAAATCTCTAAGAATGAAAGAATATTGAGAGAACTGTGTGACCAACCCAGATGGAACAATATTTGCATTATAGGGGTACCAGAAGAAGAAGAGAGAAAAAGGGATAGAAAGTGTCATTGAGGAGGTAATTGCTGAAAACTTCCACAATCTGGGGAAGGAGATAGTCTGTCAAGCCATTGAGATGCACAGATCTCCCAACACAGCGGACCCAAGGAAGACAATGATCAAGACATAAAATAATTAAAATGGCAAAGATCAAGGATAAAGACAGACTTTTAAAAGCAGCCAGAGAGAGAAAAACATCACATACAAAGGAAAACCCATCAGGCTATCAACAGATTTCTCAACAGAAACCTTACAGGCCAGAAGGGAGTGGCATGATATATTTAATGCAATGAAGAAGAAGGGCCTTGAACCAGGAATACTTAACCCGGCAAGGTTATCATTTAAATTTGAAAGAAGGATTAAACAATTTTCAGATAAGCAAAAGCTGAGAGAATTTAACTCCCACAAACCACGTCTATAGTGCATTTTGGAGGGACTCCTATAGATGTAAGTATTCCTAAGACTAAACAGATGTCACCCAAGGGATAGACAAAGAGTAGAGAATATGATTCATAACATACAAAGACTGGAGGAGGAAGAAAAAGGAGGAAAAAAAAAGAATCTTTGGTTGTCTTTGTAATAGCATATGAAGTTAGTTAAATTAGACTTAGATAGTAAGGGAATTACCCTTGATCCTTTGGAAACCACAAATCTAAAGCCTGCAATGGCAATAAGTACATACCTATAGATAATCACATTATATGTAAATGTTCTGAATGCACCAATCAAAAGACGCAGACTCACTGAATGGATAAAAAAGCAAGAACCATCTATATGCTGCCTACAGAAGACTCACTTCATACCCAAAGACATACACAGACTGAAAGTAAAGGGATGGAAAAAGATATTTCATGCAACTATAGGGAGAAAAATGCAGGAGTTGCAGTACTTGTATCAGACAAAATAGACTTCAAAACAAGGAAAGCAACAAGAAACAAAGAAGGACATCACATAATGATAAAGGGGTCAGTCCAACAAGAAGATATAACCATTATAAACATATATGCAACCAACACAGGAGAGCCAGCATATGTGAAACAAATACTAACAGAATTAAAAGGGGAGATAGAATGCAATGCATTCATTTTGGGAGACTTCAACACACCACTCACTCCAAAGGACAGATCAACCAGACAGAAAATAAATAGAGACAGAGGCACTGAACAACGTATTAGAACAGATGAATGTAACGGATATCTACCGAACACTCCATCCGAAAGCAACAGGATACACATCCTTCTCAAGTGCACATGGAACATATTCCAGAATAGATCATATGCTAGGCCACAAAAAGAGCCTCAGTAAATTCAAAAAGATTGAAATTGTACCAACCAGCTCCACTCAAAGAAAATGAAAATGCCCACAAACACATGGAGGTTTAATAACATGCTCCTAAATAATCAATGGATCAATGACCAAATAAAAACAGAGATGAAGCAATATATAGAGACAAATGACAACAATAATTCAACACTGTAAAATCTGTGGGACACAGCGAAGGCCGTGCTAAGAGAGAAATATATTGCAATACCGGCCTACCTCAAGAAAGAAGAACAATCCCAAATGAACAGTCTAAACTCACAGTTAATGAAACTAGATAAGGAAGAACAATTGAGGCCCAAAGTCAATAGAAGGAGGGACAAAATAAAGATTAGAGCAGAAATAAATAAAATTGAGAAGAATAAAACAATAGAAAGAATCAGTGAAAGCAGGATAAACCCCTAGCCAAACTTATCAAGAAAAAAAAGAGAGTCTACACACATAAATGGGATCAGAAATGAAAAAGGAAAAATCACTATGGACACCACAGAAATACAAAGATATATGAGAGAATACTATGAAAAATTATATGCTAACAAACTGGATAACCAAGAAGAAATGAACAACTTTCTAGAAAAATACAACCTTCCAAGGTTGACCCAGAAAGAAACAGAAAATCTGAACAGACCAATTACCAGCAAAGAAATTGAACTGGTAATCAAAAAACTACCTAAGAACAAAACCCTGTACCAGATGGTTTCACTGCTGAATTTTATCAAACATTTAGTGAAGACCTAATACCCATCTTCCTTAAAGTTTTCCAAAAAGTGGAAGAGGACGGAATATTCCCAAACTCATTCTATGAGGCCAACATTACTCTAATACCAAAACCAGGGAAAGACACCACAAAAAAAGAAAATTACAGACCAATATCCCTGATGAACATAGATGGAAAAATTCTCAACAAAACATTAGCAAACCGAATTCAAAAATACATCAAAAAGATCATCCATCATGATCAAGTAGGATTCATCCCAGGGATGCAAGGATGGTATAATATTCAAAAATCCATCACCATCATCCACTACATCAACAGAAACCACATGATCATCTCCATAGATGCTGAAAAAGCATTCAACAAAATTCAACATCCATTCATAATCAAAACTCTCAACAAAATGGGTATAGAGGGCAAGTACCTCAACATAATAAAGGCCATATATGACAAACCCACAGCCAACATTATATTTAACAGTGAGAAGCTGAAAGTTTTTCCTTTAAGATCGGGAACAAGACAAGGATGCCCAATCTCGCCACTTTTATTCAACATAGTTCTAGAGGTCCTAGCCACGGCAATCAGACAACAGAAAGAAATAAAAGGCATCCAGATTAGTAAGGAAGAACTCCCTGTTTGCAGATGACATGATATTGTACATTAAAAAAAAACCTAAAGAATCCACTCCAAAACTACTAGATCTAATATCTGAATTCAGTAAAGTTGTGGGATACAAAGTTAATACCCAGAAATCTGTTGCATTTCTATACACTAATGGTGAACTAGCAGAGAGAGAAATCAGGAAAACAATTCCATTCACAATTGCATCAAAAAGAATAAAATACCTAGGAATAAACCTAACCAAGGAAGTGAAAGACCTGTACTCTGAAAACTACAAGACACTCATGAGGGAATTAAAGAAGATACCAATAAATGGAAACACATCCCATGCTCATGGATAGGAAGAATTAATATTGTCAAAATGGCCATTCTTCCTAAAGCAATCTACAGATTCAATGCAATCCCTATCAAAAACCAACAGCATTCTTCAATGAACTAGAGCAAATAGTTCTAAAATTCATATGGAACCACAAAAGACCATGGATAGCCAAAACAATCCTGAGAAGGAAGAATAAAGTGGGGGGAATTATGCTCCCTGACTTCAGGATCTACTACAAAGCCACAGTAATTATAAACCCAAGCATATATGGTCAATTAAAATACTATAAAGGAGCCATGGATATATAATGGGGAAATGACAGCCTCTTCAACAGCTGGTGTTGGCAAAACTGGACAGCTACATGTAAGAGAATGAAACTGGATTATTGTGTAACCCCATACACAAAAGTAAACTCAGAATGGATCAAAGACCTGAATGTAAGTCATGAAACCATAAAACTCTTAGAAAAAAACATAGGCAAAAATCTGTTGGCCATAAATATGAGCAACTTCTTCATGAGCATATGTCCCCAGACAAGGGAAACAAAAGCAAAAATGAACAAGTGGGACTATATCAAACTAAAAAGCTTCTATACAGCAAAGGACACCATCAGTAGAACAAAAAGACATCCTACAGTATGGGAGAATATATTCATAAATGACATATCTGATAAGAGGTTGACATCCAAATTATATAAAGAGCTCATGCACCTCAACAAACAAAAAGCAAATAAGCCAATTACAAATGGGTAGAGGAGCTGAACAAACACTTCTCCAAAGAAGAATTTCAGGTGATCAACAGGCACATGAAAAGGTGCTCCACATCACTAATCATCAGAGAAATGCAAATTAAAACCATAATGAGATATCACCTCATGCCAGTTAAGATAGCTACCATCAAAAAGACAAACAACAAATGTTGGCCAGGATGTGGAAAAAGGGAAACCCTCCTTCATGGCTGGTGGGAATGTAAAGTAGTTCAACCATTGTAGAAAGCTGTATAGAGGTTCCTCAAAACCTCAAAATAGAAATACCATTTGACCCAGGAATTCCACTCCTAGGAATCTACCCTAAGAATGCAGCAGCCCAGTTTGAAAAAGATATATGCACCCCTATGTTTATCACAGCACTATTTACAATAGCCAAGAAATGGAAACAACCTAAGTGTCCATCAGTAGATGAATGGATAAAGAAGATGCGGTACATATACACAATGGAATATTATTCAGCTATAAGAAGAAAACAAATCCTACCATTTGCAACAACATGGATGGAGTTAGAGGGTATTATGCTCAGTGAAATAAGCCAGGCCGAAAAAGACAAGTATCAAATGATTCACTCATATGTGGAGTATAAGAACAAAGAAAAAAACTGAAGGAACAAAACAGCAGCTGACTCACAGAACCCAAGAACGGACTAACAGTTACCAAAGGGAAAGGAACTGGAGAAGATGGGTGGGAAGGGAGGGAAGGGGGAAAAAGAGGTATCACCATCAGCCCACATAATGTAGCGGGGTGGGGGAGCATAGACAAGTAGTGATTCTATACCATATTACTACACTGATGGACAAAGACTCTAATGGGGTATGTGGTGGGGACTTGATAATAGGGGGAGTCTAGTAACCATAATATTGCTCATGTAATTATACATTAATAATAGCAAAATAAAAAATAAAAAATAAATTCACTGTGGAGAATCCTGGAAACCCAGCCGTATTCTAGTTCCAACATCTTTCTTTACCAACAAGGAAGCTGAAGCAAAGAGAGATTGTTGTTGTTTTGTGTTTCTTTGGTGCTGTCCAAATTATTTATTTTTAAATCACAGTGCCCACAATTCCTGTTTCACCCCTACCATCAACATGTATCCCCAAAATCATGTATCTTGATTCCTGGGTCAAGTACTCCTCTGTAATTCTGTCTTGAAGGCTTCAGCTCTGACTGTTAAAAATAAAATGATTCCAGCCCTTGCTAGAGACAGTAAGGGACTTTATTCAAGGACCACTCACTGCACTCCCCCGTTTGCAGCTGGGGGACAGATGGGGCTCACTCCCAGTCTCCCCAGGACTGCCCTCCAGGCCTCCTCAGTAATAGCATAACAAATGGTTTCTCTTTCTGTGTGTGTGTGTGTCTTCATATGGCTCTTAGAAGGAAATGTTCTCTTAAGAAAAACTACCACCCCTTCCATGGAGTGATAAGAGCAGCAGTGGGAGAGCCCAGCATCTAGGATGATGAGAAGGGAGAGCTTCAGCTTCTCAGCTTCACGTGGAAATTTCCCCTTCCTTGTCAGCTGTGGACGGATTTGTTGATGAAGATGATAGGCAGGCAGACGGGCAATAGATACAGAGTCATGTGGCATCCTTTTAAAATTATTCCTGATACTGGGAAGTCAGAAGAGGGCGTACTTAGACCCTAATGAAGCTTAAGCTCAGGTTCCTTTATTCCTATTCCCCCTTCCAAGGTTTTGTACCTAATTCTGTATTCATAATTTTTCTTTTTTTGAAGAGGGCTCCCTAAATTCTATAAGCACCAGACCCCACAGTATTTGGATCCACCCTTATATGGAATTGTGAATCTCTGAAAAAAAGTACCAGTCCTTTATTTTTTTTCTCCAAAGAATGTCTGCTGCATCGTAGGGAATCTGGCACCACCTTGACCACAAAGGCATTGGCGTGAAACCACAGACCCCTCTGTGCAAATCAAAGATAGAAATGGGGGCTTCCTGGGGATGCTGTGGGGGACAAATGATGGATGTGGGAAACAGCATAGAAATTCTCTTGAAGTGCTTTGTGAAAATTTAAAGTAACTTCTTTTATATTTAGCAATTAATGTATAGTCATTTGCTTCTACAGCACTGCTCATCTAGCAGATAATTTTGGAAATATGAATTCATAAAGCCACTTTTAGCCTTGAGATAAAGAAAGTTTTGGTTTCAGAGGATACTTCTTGCCATGATGAGTGAAATTGCATGGGCTTGAGGCAACCAAAATCACTGTTCACTTTCCCTCGTAGTTTTTTAAACATCCCTAAAACAACAAATTACTGTCCCCAAAGAGTATAAGCGTAATGGTTTATTTCTTATGTGCTTAATGCTTTTGGGCTGAATTTAGCACATCTGCTCAACCATGTCTATTCATAATCATGGCTCACCTAGAAAATTGAAAAGACGGCAGCTAAAACAGAACTTACCATTATAATAAGCATGGTTTCTTATGGCTGAAGTGCCAATTCCACTAGTGAAGTTACTGAGTTAAAATTGTTAGTTGTTAAAATAGCTGTTGAACTTATAGTTAATGAATGTCATTCACTTTTGCCTTGTAATTGCCTTTTTGGAGAACTTTCTGGAATGATAATGTTTGACAAGTTGATTTGAATGATACCACAGATGCATCCATTTTTTCATCACACTGAACACAAGGTCTGTGCATTTTACTGTGTGTAAAGTAGACTTCCACAAAGACAACAGTTCATATGCTACCGGCAGAATTTTTTGGCAGTTTCTTTTTACTTTTAATTTTTTGAAAGATTATCACAAATATTTTCTTATTTGTAACTATTTCAAATTTTAGGAATTCTTTGATCATGTGAAGAAACTTTGGGATGATGAAGGTGTGAAGGCGTGCTTCGAGAGGTCAAATGAATACCAGCTGATTGACTGCGCACAATAGTAAGTCTGAGCAAGGCCTAGTGTCTTTGATGGGATGACTGAAGTCTCTTGAATGTAAGGAACAAATAATTAAATCTTGTTACAAGAATCAGCTTTAAAAAGGGAACATGATTATAAATAGACATCCAAAGTGAATGGAAAATTAAAAATCCAATAGGAATCAGAATTTCAGGGGAGGGAAGAACCAGAAGCAGCTGTATTATCCTGATCATTGGTTCAGTTCTATTCATTTTTTGCTTTCTATAAAGTTATAGGCATATCTGTAAATTATAATGTAATTAGAAATTCGTTATTATACTTTCGTTTGGAGCATGGGCCCCAAATTAAATTTTAAAATAATATCAACATCTGCAATCAAGCCCAAGCTTTTAATTAACAAGTGGTCATTTTATGTGTATTAAAAGTAGACCAGAACCTTGAAGGTAGATGGTAATTAATATAATGAGTAAATACTTGATGAAAAAAATGTAATGAACAGAAACAAGAAATAAGAAAAGTCTTTGGTGCCCAGGCTGGCTCATTGTTTTTCCCTGAAATACTCATTTTCCTATTCTTTTGCTATTTTAGATTATTTCTATAACTATTAGAGAATAATGTTACCCCAGAAGAATGTTAATCAGGAAGTTCTAGATAGGTTTGCTAATTTGATAACAAAAGCTGTATTTAACTAGTTTTAGTTTTTTTATATAACTCTTTGGGCAGCAAGAAATTAGTGCTCTTACATTTTAAGTCTGTAAATCTAAAAATTCATGCTTGTGGAAGAGATTCCATAGCATAGAATCTGGGAAATCACAATATTTGGATTCAACTATTGGAGCAACGTGGTGAATGTGGAGTTCAAGGAGAGAGTGGTTGCATGGCAGCCCCAGCCCTTCTTCATCCTTAGGATCCGGCACTGTCTCCTTTGATGGGCACTGTGAGGGGCCAATGGCAAGAGCCCAAGGAGGGTTGCTGGCACACCCCAGGCACTGACAGGAAGCCAGTCTGGAAGTGGGTGGGTAATGGCAGGGTGGCCATAAGCAGGTGAGAGGGGTCAGTGGGGCCAGACCCTCCCAAGTGCTGAAGGCCATCCCCAGGAACTTGAATTTTCTTCCAAATGCAATCAGTGAGCATGGCTCAATGAGTGAGATTATCAGGGTCACCCTGGCTGCTGTGTAGAGAATTATAAGACTGAGGCAGGCTGGTGGTCTAGGGTCAGGTGGTAACCATGGAGCTGTCCTTGGGAACTGAAGGGACAGAATTTGGTGGTGGATTGAATGAGGGGGCAGAGGACTGGGGGAACAAGGTTGACAACAGGGTGGGTCATGGTGCCATTTATTGTGATGGATAACCAAGAGGGGCAAAGAAAAGTATCAAGCCCCAGTTTGGAGAAGTTAAGTCTGAGATGCCAAAGGGATCTCCAAGGGGAGATATCAAGCCAACAGTTGGTTATATGAGCCTGGAGCTGAGAAGAGAGACTCACGACCCAGTGTGGGTTCCACCAGCCCACTGATGGCATACAGAGTGGAAATGCATGGACACAACTGGGGCAAGTATGCAGAGAGGGAAAGGTGCTGGGCCAGAAGCTCAGTCCTCAGAAGTCGGTGTCAGGAGGAGGAGCCTAAAGTCACAGCGAAGACTAGTGGAAAGACAGGATGTCTGGGATGAGGTGGGGGAAGCCGCCGGTGTGACTAGGATTTACTTTACCTCCTCTGTCCACTACCAAAACTGGCCACCCCCTCAGCCTGCAAGCAAGTGGTGAGCAGCAACTGTATCTAGAGAGCCAAACTGGCTTAGCAGACCTGCCTCCCACACCCCAAAATGCCCACCAGCGCTTTAATGATTCTCCACTCATACGCTAAGGAAATGATCTGCTGATGAAAAAATTTTATCAACTAGAAAAGTATTGGAAATTTCTCACTTTCTTCCATGTGTGACAGGTCCCTCAAGACTTGCTTTAAATCAGTATTCCCTCTAAATGGGCCACTCCCTCCGGTTCCCATTTGTGAGTTACTCTCATGCCGTGTGGTGGCACGTTTGCCTTCAGTCCACAGCTGGATATTGAAGTCCAGGAGAGCCAGGCTGCGGGACACGCAGACATGGGAGCGGGAGGCTCCTGGTGGAGCTCAAACTCAGCCTGTGAGCTGGGTGGTTTCCTGCGGGCTCTGTCTGCTTCTCACTCACATGCTCTTTCTCCAACGTGTCATTTCACAGTTGTGCAAAAGCCACACCTGAATTCTATGCTTAATCACAATGTTTTAGAGATGGGAAGACCATCCTAGCAAAATGCTAGCAACTGGAATTTCTAGCACAGCTCGAAATTTGTAAGCAAATATTAATTCATATACATTTGCTTATCAAGTCAGTGTGGAATATGTGCTTTATCATCCTTTCCCCAATATTTCTTGAGCAACGTTGTCATGAGGGGATACACAATGATGCTCAGCGCCAAATTAGGGATCTCTCTTTCTAAGAAAAAAGAGAAAAGCAACCCATTCCTGTGTCATGATAGTGATAGAGAATTAATGATTTAATTTAGAATATGCACACATACATTTAAAAAGAAGTAGTATGAGCCTTGACAATAGGCAGCTAAAATTATTAGCTCCGCCATGGACTGTTGTGTGAGTTTGGGCAAATCAATAAGAAAAATTGTGGATCCATTCTCATTCAGTGTTGCAGGGCTAAATAAGTAGATATCCAAAGTCCTCAAAGTCGTGCATGGCATGATAGTAAGCCCGAGCTAAGCTCTTGCTGCAATGTCATCGGTGTGGAACCTGAGGTCCAACAAGGTAAATTAGGTGCCAAGGTCACACTTTCCTGTGAACACATGGGACCACAGCCAAGATCCTCTATTTCTTTCATTTCCATCCTTTCAAATCACCAAGAGCCATGGATAAAAACACCTTGTCGGTGAGATGAGGGACATGACGTCAGGACTCCCCTTCCAGGTTTGCCAGGAATGAACACAAAGACTGGGTTCTGCTCTCTTAACTCCAGGCCTGGCAGAGTCACAGGAACCAGTTCCCCTGTGGAGCCCACTATCTAGGTTAATCCTAACTTCTCCAACGTTGCTTTTTTTTATCCATTTTAATACATATGGGGTTCAAGTTGGATAGATAACTATTCTCTCTTAATAACTATCTTGTTTTTCTTCTACACTCAGATCTTGAGATTGGGGTGGGAAGGTGGTAGATTTCAAAAACAAGTAATATTTCAATAACATTTGTTAGACCAACATACGACTGCTAGATTTTTGTATGCTGCCAAATTAAATGCTCAAGGAATATACTCTGCTTCCACCTCCCATCACCATCCCTTCTAAAAAAGAGGACATTTCAATGTCAACTCCGGGAAGGGACATGATCTCAGGGTAAAGCCCTAGGGCCATGATAATCAGGCCATCTTGTCCAAGCCACTAGATTTTGAATTCCTCAGGGACCTTGTCTTATTCATCCTCAAATGCCTGGCTCATTGAGCACCCTTGCATAAAGTCCGTGCTATAAATGAATTGGCAAACCAAGAGCCCATGTGGTGCTGATAGGAAGAGCTGAAGCTGGCCCTTTAAATGTGCATACCCCACCTGACTCACACTCTGTGGCCCTTCCTCTTTCCCTTGGAGATTCCTGGTGTTCTGACGAGTTTTCTTTTCCCTCTCATCTAAATTTCCCTGAGAAAAGATTTGATTTACATCTTGGTGAGAGTCTAAGTCACTATGTTACCTTGCTCAACAGTATTGCATTTTAAACCTTAATGCTTATTATGAAGGGAGTAGTTCTAAGCCCTGTTAAAGTCGTTTCATTCATGGCAGAAACCATGGGAATATTTGGGGGAAGAGGTGCTTCTCAGTGATGCTGAAATTCTGTTAAGGCTAAGCTGCCTTTGAAGAATCTAAGGACAGTCTCACAGTTCATCAAAAACTTAAACACAGAGACACCCAGCAATTCCATTCCTGGATATATACCCAAGAGAATTAAAAACATACATCCACACAAAAACTTGAATGCAGATGTTCACAGCAGCAGTATTCATAATAGCCAAAAAGTGCAAACAACCCAAATGCTCATCTAATGATGGATAAACAAATGTGTTACACCACAGTGGAAAGTTATTCAGCAATGAAAAGGAATGAAATGCTGATACATACTACACTTGAATGAACCTTGAAAACATACTAAGTGAGAGAAGCCAGGCTCAGGATAGGCAAGTGCATAGAGAGAGAAAGTAGGTAAGTGGTGTGAGAGGCTGAGGAAGGGGAGAGTGGAAGTGACTGGGTTTCTTTTGGGGACAATGGGAATGTTCTGGAATTGGATTGTAGTGATGGTTGCACAACTTTGTGAATATACTAAAAACAGATTAATTGTATACTTCAGACTGGTGTTATGTGAAATATATGTTATATGAATTATATCTGAATCTAAAAAAAAAGATTATGGAGTCAGGAAGGATCCAGGGCAGGAAAAGCAGGAGAAACACTGGTCAGGACGGGCTGGGGGGGTGGTCTCGCTAAGCCAGGGGTCCTGGTATTAACAACAGATGAAAGTCTAAGTGTGTGTTGGTAAAGCCTGCTTCTTCACACTCAGCCATGCACTAGTGCGTGCCACACTCCACACCTGCAAACACATACGTGCATGTGGGAGCTCCCAAATTACAAAGCACCTATGGTATCAAGTGAGACAGGCTGTGAGGATCTGTGTAATGTTATTCGGCATGCACGAGTGGAAACTTGCTCAGGCTACTTCAGGGAAAGGGGAGTATGTTGAGTCTCTTAGAAGCCACCACTGAGTCATAAACATGGTGGGGAACACATTCCTGCAGTCTGGGCATTTATCCACTTCACTTTCCCTTTCTGCTCCTCTCATCCCTTGCTGGACTGGCAGGTCCACTCTGGAATCCTCACACAGAATCCCAAAGGAAAAAGGACATCAGTTTTGCTAATGACCAGGCAACCTGTCCCCACCTAGCCTTGTCCCCAGCCAGTCACACTGCCCCTCTGACGGGTTCCTGGGACCAAGGCCCAGTTGACGGCTACTCCTGCATCCCTGAGCAAAGGCTGCAGGAAGGCCAGGGCAGCTGGCCCACACTGCCCAATACCAGGCCTGACATGGTTAGAGGAATGTGGAAACAGTGTTATAACTGAGCTGTAAATGTAAAAATGAGTGTCTCTGAAGCACTGAACACACTGTGCAAATGACCAGAGGTTTTATACAGAATTCCCCCGTCTCACTGTGAAAATTGAAAACAGTCCTACTGCATTGTCCCCCAAAATGCATTTCCTCTCAGTCCTAATAATAAGTGATTATGTAGCTATGGAAACAGCTATTTTGGGAGAAAGAAATAGGATAAAATCGGATATTTAGAACAGGCTTATAAGATCAGACTTTGCATAATGTAACTTGAAACTCTACAGCTCAAAGCGTAGGGTCTTATGCTTTGTACCGATGTGTTTACATCACAAGGGCCTCCAGAAATACAACCACTTGAATAATTGTTTTTTTAGAAATACTCTGAGAGAATATCCCAGAAAAAAAGAAAAAAAGCAGTGAGAAAGGCAAAGGGATGTTCTGCAACATCCCCTGCCTGCCGTTTGCCGTCTTTCCTGAGTCCTGGTGACCACATTTACCTCTGTAGCACTAATCTGGATCTCCGGGCTCCCAAGTCCTTGAATATCAGCTTTCAGGACAATCCAGAAATTATTAGCAAAATAAAGTTTCAGTTTAAAAGTTAATTTTTTGCAGGTCATTTTAAGAAACTGGTGTATCCTTTATCATAGCCTTTAACATACTGGAAAACGTTGTTTCCCTGTGAGCTGTTCTAGCAAAGAATCGAATCCAACGAAGAGGAGGTTGTGGTTATGGGATTTGTAGCCGAGTAGGGCAAATGTTATGGAAAACCTGCCGACCTTTTGCTTGCAACTGGCATCTGAAGTGGGGTGGGGCAGTTTCATATATAAAAGAAACTATAACTTAAAACGTTCATGTTACTCTATACTGTTGAATTCATTAAATATATAATCAACCACCTGGGTGCCCGAACTCTCATTGTGACCTTTATTTCTAGCCAAATTTATTTTCTTGATCTACAGAATTGGAAGTGTTCCTGTTTATGGGTAGTAGTCTTTATTTTTTTTCCATTGGTATGAAGAATAAATTTTAGAGCAAAGTAGGTAGACCAAATATGTCAGTATAAATCAGTCAGCTCCTAATTGTCCATTTCTTCTACCCTCATTTGGAAACCCTTATACTGAGAAGGGATTTTTAAGAGGGCACTTGCTCACACAGATGTTTCTGTGTGAATAGGAAACGTACACTTCTCCTGTATATCTCTCCTTTATTCCCCCCCACACACAACATTTCTGACACCAGATGACACCAAGCACTTCTCATATGATACCAGCCTGGTGTCCTACAATTTAACTCAGTTCTGACACTAGCTACCTGGAGTCAGTGTCAGACCCACAGCTCAAGGGCTCAGTCCTATGAAACCGCCCCACCCACTTCAGATGCCAGTTGCAAGCAATAGGTCTGCAGGTTTTCCGTAACATTTGCCCTACTTGGCTACAAATCCCATAAACACAACCTCCTCTTCGTTGGATTTGATTCTTTGCTAGAACAGCTCACAGGGAAACAACGTTTTCCAGTATGTTAAAGGCTATGATAAAGGATACAGATGAACAGCCAGATGAAGAGGTACACATGGCGAGGTCTGAAAGGGTTGTTGGTTCCAGGAGCCTCTGTCCCCATGGAGTTGGGGTGCACCCCTCCAATATGTGGATATGTTCACCAACCCAAAAGTTCTCTGACCCTTTGCTTTGGGGATTTTATGAGGTATCATCATGCAGGCATGACCCACCATTAACTCCATTTCCAGCCCCTTTCCCTCTGGAGGATAGGGGGTGGTGCAGAAAGTCCCAAGCTTCTCATCACGGCCTGGTCTTTCTAGTGACCAGCCCCCCATCCAGGAGCCACCCAAGAGCCCACCCAGAGTCACTGCATTAAAATAGAAGACCCCTAGGACCCAGGACATTCCAAGGGATTTAGGAGCTCTGTGTCTGGAACTGGATCAAAGACAAGAAATGCAATTAAGGCTTTTAAAAAGGATTTGGGGAGTAAGGAAACTTTAATAATTTCATATCAAAGAAAGCATTCAAAAAAAAAAGGAAGAAAAACCTTCTTTAGGACAGTGCATGCATCTGTGATTAGAATTAAATATCTTTCTTACACCAAACTCCATTGATCACATAATAATTAGAATCCATGATCTCAACAAAAACTGTTGAAATATAAGCTTTAGTCTATTATTATATTAATTTACTTGAGGAAATCTTAGCACAAAAAGAATTTCCATATACTTACTAATAGTTTTATTAATATGAAAACAATTAAGGGCATTGTGTACCATTGTTTCTTATTCAACTTAATATTAAAGTGAATCTGGAGTGTTATCATTATTTCTGTGAAGAAGAATGAAAGATTCCTCAACCAGGTACCTGAGGCAGGTGGTAATTGCTGAGAGGGTAATGGCTTTGCTATGATGACTCCCTGCCAAGATATAGGCAGTGACCAAATATATCCTCTTCTAAAACCAACAAGACGTAATAGATCATTTTTCCAAAAAAGGAAAAATTTTACTGCCCTCAATTGAACATGTTTAATGACATCTCAGAGCTCTTAAATAAGAAACTCAGCATGAGGTGAATGTAGACTTGAAGGTCTGTTTCTCATTCTAGTACTTCCTCTGACACATGGTGTGATCTGAATAAATCCGTATATTTGGTCTCTGAAAATAGAGCCAACCACCCCGTGGCACCTTCCTCTTAGAAGGCTCTTCATCTGGAATTCCGCAGACCTCCTTTCCCACCCTTGGTTGACCACATGCATCTCAATAGTTAGCATTTTTACCATTCGCCTCCTCAGGAGGACCTAGCAGGGATGGTGTGACCCGCTGGGAAGCAGGTACACAGTGGAGGGGCCACTGCAGAAAGAGGAGGCACCAGAGCGCATCCAACGAGCAGGGGCCATGTTGAATGCAATTTGTGTTTCCTTATTTTACTTCACGTAAATGACACCAAAGAATTTGCATCTTGCACGTTAATGTAAGTTGAAATTCACTGAGCTTCAAATTTTCTTTTAACCCCTAATCTACTCTAAAAATACATTTTCTTTCTCCTGCAGTATACTAAGGTTTACTGTTAAGTCTTATTTTCCATGTGTTTATCTTGGCTAGGATTTTTTATATTTAGGACATGGTTAATCATGTCCCACGGTAGCCTCATGATTTCTGAAAAAGAAATCTCTGCTAGAATGCCTTTCTGGTCAAACTGATCGGGAAAGCCAGCTAGTAACTCTGTGCCCCAGTGGTGGAGGACCTTGCATGAGAAGCAGCTCTGGGGACAGTAAACACCTCTGCTTCATGGAACATTATAAACACATCACGTTTGCCAATTACTTTCTATCCCCCACAGTGTTCATCCCTAAGTCTTGAACCCAGCAGTGGTGAAATACAGGCCTGAGCTGGGCGATTCTAGTCCAGCTCCATCAAATAGTACAACAAGAATGCATATCCATTTTATTTTAGTTCAGATATCTCATATCTAATGACTTAGTTCAAAACCATTTTAAAGTTAAATATGTCTTTGACCTCCTTTAGACCACAAGTGTTCACTGTCTCAGAGAAAACTGAATGCTATAGTAGTGCATTATAGAAGTATATACATGACAATTCTGTTTTAAGATTTTTTACATTCTAAATGGAAGTGTTAAAGTATTTCTAGTAGGATTCACTGAGTTAGGGTATACTTGGTTTCTAATGCTATTCTGCTTCTTAACTAAAGATACTGGCTTAAACTAACAAATTTTATATTTTGGCTCAAAAGCTTAATTGCAGCTCTTCCCTGACTAAAAGAAATTAGCTTTACATGGGCAGTAATTGCCAATGACTCCTTCTTTTGTGTACATAGTGTTGGGTAAACTGAATTAAAAGCACTTAAAAGTGGTTCTCAGAGTATGTGGTTCTTAGAACTAGTACTCTCTTCTATTATAAAACCATCAGTATTTTAAACCACTTGACTTCCTTAAGCTTACTATAACTGCAACATGATGCTATATAAAATCTGTGTCTTATGGCAGACCCAGCACAACATCGATTAGGACATGAGTATGTCAGCTGCACACACCTGCTCCCAGGAGTGGCAACCGAGAACGCAAAGCTGTTTCTCTCCACCATCATCTCCCAATACTCAGTCCAAACTAGCTCTGGGGAGGCTCCCAGATTCTAATGATCTGTTTCCATTGCACACAGAGGTGTTCCAAGAGGAGGAAAGAAAAGGACAAAACTTACTGCCTAGTGTGCATATTAACTATTTTTAACTTATCAGTTGTTCAGATTTTTTGTTTGAAAGTCATGTGAGAAGAGCCAGCTTCCAAACAGCTGCAGAGCAGCCCCATCCGCAGCCTGGCGAGTGTGCTGTCCTTCCGTTTGCCCCAGACTGTAGTCGTGAAATTGCTTTCCATCCACAACTGTCTGCAGGACGACCTGTTTCCCACTAGAGAGCCAGCTGTTCAATATTGCAATATGTTTCTATGCTGGGGGAAAAGGTTTTCTTAAAATGAAAAAAAAAATAGCATAATAAAGATTTCCAGTGAAGAATGGGAAGTGACTGGAAAGGAATACATTGCACCATATGTTTCATGAACCATAAAATATTTCAGGTCTTTGTTTTCCTTCTATAATTCTTCTGTTTCTACTTGTATTTTTTTTCTTCCTTTGAGGCAGCAACCCTATCAAAGGAGTAGGTTTTCGTTCTACAAAAGAGTCCCTAAATGGAGGAAAAACATAGAAATAGACACAGCCTGCCTTCTCTGTTTTGCTGAATCTACTCCACATGTTCCCCATGAGATAAGCAAACAGCCATTACAAATTGGCAGGGGGGAAAGCAATTTAAGTAATAGATTATTTTCTCTTAGTAAATTTTACAGGTTGTTTCAGGATTTTTTTTTATGGTTTTAAATGGTCTCCCCTGGTGTCAAAACTTAATGAAGGCATTATCTTCAACTGTTAGATCTTAGATCCTCCCTTTATATTTTATAAGTGAGGAACCGAAAGGGTCTGAGAAGAGAGCTGACCTAATCTGGGCCACCCACATGAGTAATCACATGGTTTTTGCCACTCCCTCCCATTTTCATGTTGCTTCGTTTGTTGAGGATAACATGAGTTAATTCACATGTAGTGCCCGAAACAACACCTGGACAACACCTGGTACATCAGTCCTTCAAAATGTTAGTTGTTATTATCCTCATCACCTCTCAAAGTTTCTCATAATTATACTCCAAACTCTCTTACCTAATTAGCATTTGTCATTAAGCAAACTATGGAACGGGACATGGAACATGGTCAAAGAACTGCAACCTTCAAGGAACACAAAGGGAAGGGAGGGTAGTTTGGGGGTGGCAGAGAAGTGGGGAGGATGAGGCCCTCTACCCCTACTTCAAACAGAGTCCTTCCCTTTCATTGGCTTTTCCTCATTTGAAGTAAGAGTTCTGCTTTAGGGGAAAAAAAAGTAATCTTGGCTAAGTTGTTAACTAGGATAATGTCCTAGCCCTTCTCAACCACCATTCAATTCAGCAAAGCCTTATTGGATTCGGGACCTACTGTGTGCAGTGTGCTTGCTGGGTTCCATGAGGAAAAGCATAAGACTGTTCTCTGTTTCCATGCTGTTCATAAATATAGTAGGCAACTTGTACCCACTGGCCCACAGACCCCATGCCAGGCATGCCCTATGTGCTAGGGCATAGGTGCAGAGTACAGAGGAAGCACAGGGGAGGGGATCCTGGAAGGCTTCGTGGGGAGGGTGGTTTCTGAGGAGGAGCGGGATCTCAGTAGGCAGAGATGCATAGGGTCCAAACCAAGCAGCAGGACAGTGTATCAGAGGGGAGAGCATCGCCCTCATGCACCACGCCAATCAAATGACACAAATGATGGTCGACATCCTTTCTTCAATCTGGTTTGACTGGCCTGTAAGGGTGGGAAGGGGAAAGGAAGGTGGGGACCCAGTGTGCTGCAAAAAGGAGTTCTGTGTTTGTGCCCTGGTTTTGGAACAAGAAAGTGATATAATCAGAGCTTTGTTATATAGGAAAGTGCATGCAGCACCAGCACTCCTTTAATTTATGGTGCGAGGCTGCTGGCAAGAGGTCAGAGGAGGCCCAAAGGGACGGTAGAACTCTAGATTAAAATTATGTCTAAACAGAATTGGCTCCCAGCTTTCATTTTCAAACTAGCTCGTTAGTGCTGACTGGGCCTTCTTATATTTTGTTATTGCTGTACCTGAGGAATCTTTCTAAAATGAAATAGCCACAACACACATTGTAGCCATTGGAAAGCCTGCCTTTTTAAAGGATGTAATACGTGGTGATGATTTTGATGTATGCCTGCTGGGTGCGATCTCAGTATTTCACCACTCTCTGCCTGCATAATTTAAGTGACAGTTTAGCCTGTCAAACTTAAATGCGAGAGAAGTTCCTTGGATATTTATAAAACATCAAATAGAATCATGTCAGCAGAAAATGGATCTTTTTAATACTAAACCACAGAAGGATTTTTAGGTGATAGTTGCTGGCAATTTATCTATAAAGCTAAACTTCCAGCCACAGTATAAATGTGGTGGTCTACGATTTTGAAGGTATTTTCGTCCATTGCAGTAGGAGGGTATCACGGGACTTCATCCCAAATTGTAGTCAGAGAATTATACTTTTGTTTTGGTGTATTAATGATCCACGGTTTCAGGTTCCCTGTGCAAAGTGTAAGCTACCCATGCAAATAAAGTGTTAGTCTGCAGACCTGGCTGACAATTTGCTGATTTTAGCCGTCTGGTCAGAACCTTAAGGCCAAGGTGAAGTTTGGATAATCGTTACGTGTATCTCTAGACAGCCGGTCCGCTTGGGTACGTATGTTCCTACGACAGTGCCCGTGGACACTAATTTTTGTGAACTTACCAATGTTTAAAACTGGAAGGAATTCGGCGTAGGGAAGCGGCCTGGCACCTAGCGCGGCCGGATCCGGGTCTGCGAGGACCCGCCCGAGCCCCGCCTCTGGGCGCCCCCACGGCCAGTCGTCCCTCGGGCCCCGCCTCGCGGCGCCGGGCTCTGACGTCACCGTCTGCGCGACGCGCAGATGAAACAGGAAGTGGGACCAAAACAAAGGATCGGCGACCGGGAGCAGACTTCTCTCCTTCTGCCTGCCCTTCGCCCTTCTCGGCCTTGGCCGCCGACCCGAAGGAGCCGTCTGACCATGTCCAACATGGAGAAACACTTGTTCAACCTAAAGTTCGCGGCCAAGGAACTGAGCAGGAGTGCCAAAAAATGCGACAAGGAGGAAAAGGCCGAAAAGGCCAAAATTAAGAAGGCCATTCAGAAGGGCAACATGGAAGTTGCGAGGATACACGCCGAAAATGCCATTCGCCAGAAGAACCAGGCGGTGAATTTCTTGAGAATGAGTGCGCGGGTCGACGCGGTGGCTGCTAGAGTCCAGACAGCGGTGACAATGGGCAAGGTGACCAAGTCGATGGCCGGTGTGGTTAAGTCGATGGATGCGACGCTGAAGACCATGAATCTGGAGAAGATCTCTGCCTTGATGGACAAATTCGAGCACCAGTTTGAGACGCTAGACGTCCAGACGCAGCAAATGGAAGACACGATGAGTAACACGACGACGCTGACCACTCCCCAGAACCAAGTGGATATGCTGCTCCAGGAAATGGCAGACGAGGCCGGCCTAGACCTCAACATGGAGCTGCCGCAGGGGCAGACGGGCTCTGTGGGCACGAGCGTGGCCTCGGCCGAGCAGGATGAACTATCTCAGAGACTGGCCCGCCTTCGGGATCAAGTGTGATGACAGAACCCACTCAGGTTTCCTGGCCGTGGACGGCCACCTTCTGAAATGCTCTCTGTATATTAAAGAGATACAATTCACTAGAAACTCTGAACGTGCCAGAATGCTGAAATGCTCTTAAGATGTTTCTTCTATCTTTGGTTTACAGTGCTCTCACATTAAGAAATTCCAGGCTTTCTCCACTCTTAACTGGATTTTAAAGTTCCGTATAGCTTGTGATGATGTGTATTTTTATAGGCGCCTTTTAGCAGAACTAGTTAATTTGGTATGAATCTTTCTCTAACATTTTTCGTTAAAACTCTAGTTCTTGTGTATTCGTTTTCTACCTGAACTATCAAAATTGAAGGGCTTTTTTTTTTAATTTGGCGTAATTATATAATACGTAAAATCACCCCGTCGTTCGTAAAAATTAAAGAAGGAAAATGGTTACTTTGGTTACAGGGCCATTAGCGCCTCATTCAGTTTATTTCGTGGATAATGCTATTTCTGTGTATCCTTTGTTTTTTGCCACCAAATCGAAACTACAGTTGACTATTAATCTGTTCTTATTACGCTAAAATTACCATAGGACATTCTTGCATAATACTTTGTTTACGTTCTGAATTTTTCTGGAGTGGTAGTTAGCTTTACTGGAAAAAAGTGCCCCATAACTTCTATTTACTATAAGGAAAAATTAAGTTTGCTTATTTATATTTTTTATTTACTAACGAGCTTTTTAAAGGTCTTGTAAGGTTTAACATGCCAGTTTCTTTCAAAAGAACTTCTCTAACGCATTTTCAGTTATTTTCGTATTTCAACACTTATATTAGATAAAATTTTAATTTTATCTTACAAAGTGCATTCATTAGCATGACAGTCACATTACTCTAACATTGCCAAAGGAACTGTTGATTGGTTTGAGAAAACCCAGGAACCGTGTATTTGTAGGCTTTATTTTAACAACCAAAAATACAAAAATAAAATTAGAACTGCAGTGTTTAAGTTATAATTATTTGTATTTTTTTGTTGTTTCCTGTGGGTTTTTTTTGCCTTAAGGCAACAATTTTAAAACCTTGGAAATGTAAGTTGGAATATTTTACTGTGCAAGTCTTAGCCATGCAAGTAACTTGAATGTACATGGCGCCACCTGGAAGTCTGGGAAGAAGGAAAGATGCAGGTTGGATAGCAGGCTTGACCCTCCAAGGCTAGAGGCCAGTTGTGCTGCCTTCCTATGTTTCTGGAATGGACATGTGTATTCTCTGCTTGAAAAGTAATGCCTGTAGCCACGACTTTCTCATAGACTCAAGTGGAGAATAAGGACTTGATTTTGCCTTGGCAAGTATATTAACCCAAGTTAAATACTTAAGGATATTTTAAATCCTCCCTTTCCTTCACCGGAAGATTTCTCCATAAGAGAATTCCAGTGTTTCAGAAAATAATTATAGGCACTCTTCCAAGCCCTTTAAAAGATTCGTAAACAAGTGTATGTATGCAGATGAAGACTGACTCTTTAAGTCTTTAAGTCTCTTTTATTTCTGACTGGATGTTGTTCTCAAGTCTTACGTAATTGTCAATTGTCCTGCATCTTTCTAGAATTCGCCCCTTTTGGTGTCTCCTTTCATCCACATGGTTGCACAGAGGCAGCTGTGTATATGTACAGCATGTGTCTTAACCCCTCTTTAGACTGGAAAAAATAATTACAACTTAAAAAATAGCTTAGTATTGAATCCTTTGGTAAATTAAACACCCTTTTATAGTGCAAATATTCCCAACAAAATTAATATATTTTGTGAGATTAAACAATGCTTGTATAGGATTGAACTTTCTTAAAATATGTTCATTTCAAATTATGATTGTACATTTTTATGAACCATAAATATTATTTTCCAAAGCATAGGTGGCCCATGAATTATTTCCCCCTTTTGCAGTTCATGAAATGCTGAAATGTAAACCACAGAATTTTGTCAAATAAATCATTTTAAACCGCATGTTGATGCGTATGAGTGTTCATCCTGTTTAAAAAGCTATTTAAGAAAAAAGGATTCAGGTAGATTTGGTTCAGAAAGCACAGTATGTTTCCAAAGTCACCCTTACCAGCTGAATTCCTGTTTAGTTAGCATGGAATATTCATACATATTTCTAGAAGCCCTAGCTGTTACTCCTTTACTGTAATAATTTCTCTATGGCAACAAGATTATTCCTCATATTGAAACTTCCCTAGGCTATAAAGATGGAATTTACAAAAGGATCCAACTCAAACATACGAAAAAATAGTTAATCTTTCTTGCAAGTACTAGTATAATTTTTACTCCTTTTTTTCCTTTTTATTTTTCTTCCTTCAAATGGTTCCCAACATGGATTTAGTTGGGAGTAACTTTTAGTTTATTTTATGAGCTGTCATTTATTTCAGTTCTGACAATACGTGCACTGTTGGAGATCATTCTTACTAAAGCTGTTTCTTATTGAAGGCGTGTAGACATGCTGTAAGGTTTGAATACTGTGTGCCTACCCTGCTTCACTGATTTGGAAAGGAGCCGCCTAAAATAAGCACCAATCTGAAAACCTTATTCACTGAACACAGTCTCAGGGTCAGCCAGACCGTCTCATACTGTAAAGCAGAAGTGAGAGACCTTATGTTCCAGATTCCTCCTCTCTAATATACATGACACCCTCTTGGAGATGTTTCTGTAGTCACAATTCAAACCTCAAGACCTTTGTACTATTGACAAAAGCTACAGGCCAGTGGACATTGAACAAACTGATAAACAGGCCCCTGTGATTTTTTTTTCTTTTAGTCACTGACTAAACTAGCAAACTGGTTTACCTAGGTTCTTTTTTCTAGAACTAGGTGGAAGTTTCATATAAAGCAGGACCAAACAGTTGTCTGTCACAGTTGCTGGGCCTGGTGTGGTAGCCCACTCAGTTGGCTCCTGGTAGCATCTCTATGAATGCACACCTCCCTTGGGGGCTTTCACTCAGTGATCATGCCTAGAGCTCTGTGATGACAACGAACAGTGGGTGCAATGGGCACTCGGCCAGAGCCCCACTCTATGCCCTCAGAAGCACGTCATAGCATTTCTCCAAGTTGGAGTGTTTGCTCCTGCTCTCAGGAGTTTATCCTCTTTCTTCCAGAATAACATCAGGACAAACAATTCAGCAATATTTATTCAGAATGACTGAATACACAAAAAGATTTAGACTAAAGTCTATCAGTGCTGGCTCTCAGGCTTCTTTCTAGAAGTAAAAGACATGCTTTTGCCTTAAATGGTACTCAAAACTGTTAGGGAGTAAGGCAAACACAAAAAGAAGAATGGGCTTGAGTGTATACAGATGTAAAAAAATCATGCTTTATGTATTTTATACATCAACTTTTAAAAAGGGGGCAGATCACAGTATAAGGCACCTATTACATGCTAATCAAATCATGAAACAGTAACTTGGAGAATGGGATTACACTGAGGTGGTCAGAATTGGCTTCTCAGAAAAGGTAGGGTTTAATCTAGAGCTTCAAAGGAAAAAAGTGGGAATTACACAAAGGTCTGAGAAGCCAAAAACTACATGGGGATTTGACAGCAGCACAGGGTTCAACATCAAAAAGAGGAAGAGATGGGACAGATTGCCAAAGGCTTGGGGCCAGATTAAGTGTGAATTTTACCCTGAGGAGCATGAGTCAGCAGAAACTATTGTCCCAGTGAAAGAGATTAGAGCCTAGAGTTGGGCGGCAGTAGAAAAAGAGGAAAAAGACCCAGGAATTCCACTCCTAGGAATTTACCCTAAGAATGCAGGAGCCCAGTTTGAAAAAGACATAAGCACCCCTATGTTTATCGCAGCACTATTTACAATAGCCAAGAAATGGAAGCAACCTAAGTGTCCATCAGTAGGTGAATGGATAAAGAAGATGTGGTACATATACACAATGGAATATTTTTCAGCCATAAGAAGAAAACAAATCCTACCGTTTGCAACAACATGGATGGAGCTAGAGGGTATTATGCTCAGTGAAATAAGCCACGCGGAGAAAGACAAGTATCAAATGATTTCACTCATCTGTGGAGCATAAGAACAAAGAAAAAACTGAAGGAACAAAACAGCAGCAAACTCGCAGAACCCAAGAACGGACTAACAGTTACCAAAGAGAAAGACACTGGAGAGGATGGGTGGGAAGGGAGGGTAAGGGGGAAAAAGGGGCATTATGATTAGCACACATAATGTAGGGGGGGCAAGGGGAAGGCAGTATAGCACAGAGAAGACAAGTACTGACTCTAGCATCTCACTACACTGATGGACAGTGACTGTAATGTGGTATGTGGTGGAGACTTGATAATGGGGGGACTCTAGTAACCACAATGTTGTTCATGTAAGTGTATATCAATGATACCAAAAATAATAATAAAATAAAATAAAGAGAGGAAAAGGCACAGTGCTTCTCCAACTGATGCCAGGGTTCTTGTTCACGAAGTTGAAGAATGAACTTAGCAAACAGTCAAGGTAGGAGAGCCAGGGAGACTTTTATTGAGAGATACAGTGAGAGGACAGACAGAACTGGCTCATGCCAGGAGGGGACAAGAGAGCTCGGGGTGCATTGTCTAGGGGGTTTTATAGGCAAATGAGGATTTTTCGAGAACATGAAAAAAGGCTTAGGGGTGTGGACTTGTACCACCTGCCCTGCCCTCAAGGTGGGCTGGGTTGTTCTCTGCTTGCTAGGGCTGTTTACAGTGAAGTCATGGGTTATACTGAGATACCCTTCTTTATTTGTGAAACACTCAAGCATTCTAGGCCAAGTTGCTCCTGGCTTTTTGACCTTTAACTGACCTCACTGAAGATGTCTATATTCTTAGTCTGGTATCTTGATCCTAGAGAGAATTAGTGTGACCTTGACTTTGCATAATGCTTAACAGAGTTTCAAAAGGGACTTCTTTGCCCATTGTTATATTGCTCTGACTGTAAATATTCCACCCTGCTTTTTCCGGAGGTCCTCACCCTACTCTGACTACACCCATGGTCCCTATCTCACAACTTTGATATTCACATGGGCCACAGATGCACCTGGGGACAGAGGTTCAGGAGCAAACCCAGTCCCCCACGTCTGCAGATGCTGCCGCTGTTACTGGTCTGAGGACCTTTTAAGTAGCATGGATCTTAACCCTGCTGCACACTAGAGCTGTCTGATTCTTTTTCTCTGTATAGGTAACATTTTTCTCCACAGTATTTTATAAGCATCATGAAGTAAATTGCTATAATACACTGTGAAGAGTTTTTATTTGCTTTGACAGTTCCAACTTGCTGCATTTTTCACAAAAAAACATAATTTTAAATACATTTTATTAAATTTAGTTGTTTTTCTCCTCTTATCCAGCCGCCTAAAGGCATTGAACAGTTTTCACCTTCTCATGATCTCATGTTCCTCTTCCCCTCTTCACCATCAACTCCATGCCCTTAAGAACTCTGGGACTTGCAAGTAGTGTTAGCCAGGGAGAAGACAACAGATGAGAAATAAATAAACCTCATCTGTATATGGATTAATCTTAGGACCACCACGTTGAAGTACTTCTACAACATGCTGGAAGCTATGCTGACTGAACCGAAGATTAAGGCAAATAGCTGGCAGAAATTTATGGATTTTTATTTTATTCCTTAGAATTTTTCAAAGAACTGGGGGACACATTCACACTCGGGGGGAGTTTCACATTTTATTTTCATTGCACACACTTGAAATCTGTGAACTCAAAATACCATTCAACATCAGTAACAATTCAGAAGATCCTCCTGGAAATGTTCCTGGATGCCTCTCAGGTCTCACTAAAATCGTGAAGCATCAGAGCCGGAGGGACTTTGGGTCTCCATCCTGGAGATTAGGCATGGCACCTGTGCCTTTGTTATCTGCATCTCAAAACCACTTTGAATAATGCTCAGAGGTACTCCCACAGCTTCCTTTGGAAGGCTGTCTTTAACCACATCTGTCAAGAACTTTTGATGTGTTTTTTTAACCATATTTCATTGTTTCTACTTATACTAGTTAATTACCATCTGAATAAATTCACCCACCCACCTTCACCCTATCTGCATCCTCTTTGAAATTGGTTGCTTCCTAAACGCTAACTATAGCCAAGGCTTCATATTTCATTTAATTTTCAGTTCCTTCCAGCTCTGTTCGTCACTGGTTTCTGTATTACATGCTCAGGATCATAACGACTCCTGCCGAGAGGACAGAATTACTGAATCAAATTATTGTCGCCCCCAAGGTGGGCAGGGAAGCAGCTCATCGCCCCCTGCCGAGGCCGGCCTGGTTCCCAAGGCTGGCCAGAGAGCTCTTTCCAGGAGCAGAAACCCCTCTTACTTCATCTGTCTCCTTGCTCCTTTCCTGATAGACCGCCAGGACCTCAGTGGGCGTTCTGAGGTGCTCTCCACTCCACCCAATTCAAGGCCAGCAAGGACTGAGCCAAATGCACTGTGCTTCTCACACCAGGCCTGGGCCCAGACAGGGCCCTCCCCTCCCTGGGGCCTCCTGTGTCTCCACACTCTCCACTCCTGGGTCGTCGCCTCCTGTGCCATCTCCAGGTTGTATGCACTCTGTCCAAACTCCTCCTCCTTGGGTACCAGCTCCACACCCAGGCCAATTCACCTAGCTGGGTGCGCTGTGCCTGTTTCAGAGAGGCGGTGGCCGATATGGGTCCCTTTGGCTTCCCAGTAGCCTGCCACCTGGTGATAGCGCTGCAGTCCTTCTCCAGGAATAGGTGGCTTTCTTTGGCCACACCCACGGCAGATGGCCGGCAGTGCAGGCCCAGACACCACCCGCCACAGCCACTTTCCCTGTGGGTAGACCTGGCCTCATCCTCCAGCTGAAATGACCTCATTCCCGACGCAGTCCCCATCACTTCCTGTCTCTGAAAGGACATCCCTGACACCAGCTGAGCCACTCCTGCCCCTCCTACATTCCACCTGTGGCTCACCTGCCAAGAGGCCTCTTGTTGCAGCTCTAAGGTTCTGAAGCAGCTGGGCCTTGTGCCAAATCAAAGGTGCGTTGATGGAGGGCCACCAAAATGTCACCCCGGTGCCAGGCCAACATTTCGGGCCACTGAGGGCTTAGCTCTGTTGTAGAAATGAGTTAATATGGCCAAGGGAACTGAGTGGTCTTGTGTCTTTGACCTCGCCTTTGCCCACACTGAAAGCCTGCTGTGTAGGCTAGTGGGAGGAGCACGTGGAGATGGGGTGGTGACGCATCCCCTGCATGATGCAAAATGCCGGCAAGCTCTGGGGCTTGGAGAAAGGCCTGAGCTTGGCTTTACTTGAGATACCCAGTGATGGGAGCCAGATGATGCAGGAGTGGACAGGCAGGGAGGCTGGGCCGCATCCCTCCTGTCTCAGTCACATTCCCTCCTCCCAGAGGGAGCTTCACCCTGGCCATGGGGCACGTGCAGCCGGGACCCCATGGGCCCTCAGAGCCGCCAGCTCCTCTCGTGCTCTCCCTGCTGAAGTTCCTGCTGCCGCCCTCTCCAGAAGTGGCCCCTTGCTCATGGCTCACCAGTCCTGTCTTCCTGTGTCTTGAAAATCTCCAGTGTGTGTTGCGGGCTGGGCCTCTAGGCACCTGCTCACTTAGCTCTTCCAGCTGAGGGAAGAGGAAGAAGCAGACATGCATTCATCAGTCAAATATTCAGGGCCAGGCCTGTGCTGGGTGCTGGGAATACCTGGGCCAACAAGACAAAGACCTGCCTTGTGGGTCTCACATTTTGGAGGAAAAGATTATAATAAACAGATAGAGAAATGTAAAAATGTAAGTTCAATGTAGAAAATAAAGCGAGTCTGGCAGGGAGATGGACAGGATGCTAGTTTAGAGGGGAGGTGGGACAGGCATTTCAGCAGAGAGACAGGTGCCTACAGGACTCCTGGCTTCTTCCACCCACAGATACTGTATTTCCTTTCCTCCCCCTCACTTCTCCCATGATTGGCATAACAAAGTGGACTGCTGGGCCTGGGCTCATTACCCTCACAGAGTAAACCTGCTACCACACACACTCACATGTCACTAGCATCTCATTAGGAGTCATTACACTACGAGCACATCTCTCACCTCCCACCCTCATGTTGCGACATGGCTTTCCTCTAAAAGCTCAGCCTTGGAGGGGGGCCCCATGCCACTCCCTCACCCCAACCCCACAGTGGTGCACAAGAGGAAAGAAGGAAGCCAGAATTTGGAAAAAGAAAAAAAAAGAAAAGGAGGCACCCCTGACTTAGCCCCTCAGTCAGGGATGCTGTGCCATCCAGGCAGACACATTCAGGAAGGAAGGTGGGAAGCACCTCAGCTCTCTAACTGCCCCTGTTGGCCTGTGCTTGTGTGAGTATCCCAGGACCTTGCCCCATGGCCCAGGGGAAAGTCATGAGAGAGCACTTCTGAGCCTGTGCTGGCTTTCCTTGCAGCTTTCTGGAAAGAATCGACAGCGTCAGCTTGGTGGACTACACCCCCACAGACCAGGTAGGTGAGGTTTGAGCCTGGGCCTAGCCATCAGAAACATAGAGGTAGAGGAATTGCCAGCATTGCTAAGTGGTCATTTAAAAATAGGTTAAGGGAAAAGTCTTTAAAATAACTACTATGTGCAAATTGTGCTGTCTCTGCATATGGTGTGTTTACCACACCCTGAAATTCACGCCCTGACGTAGCTACTTAAAGCTTACTAGATTACTAAATTGCCAGGATTGAAGTAATTTCATCTGTGGAGGACTATGCAATTCCCATTCTTCTTGGAGCTGTCAGCAGAAAAGGAAGCCTTTACTCCCCAGCTTCATAAACTCTGCCCTTTCTGCTTTGGCCCTGGTCTGGGTCACATAGTCCTGGTGTGACTGAGAAAAGTGCCCCACAGCAGGCTTATAAGGAGCAGAGAGGGACCTTCCATTGCCCCCGACCCTTTGACCCTCCACATCTGCACAGACTTGGAGGACCTGAGTTGCTCAGCTTAGGAGCCACCCAGACATCTCTAGAACTGGTAAACGCCAAAGAAGTTAGGGGGCTCCATGCAAACTGCCTCTCCAAAGCTCCCGCAAAGTCCATATCCCTTGAGATTCAGGGGCCTTGGCCGTGGGCCCCTCTGAAGGCTCTCATTTCTCTGCCTCCCCTGGAAGTCTGAGCTCCTGTCTTTGCCCTGAAGCCCATCTCTCTCTGAGGTTGACTCCAAGAGCTCAAAATTATCTGACAGAGCGATCAAGCCTTCCTACTCTTGAGTCAATCCCTTGAGGCTGTCCTAAATACTTATCAGGTTAAGATGGGAGGAGGGCCTCCCATCTTCCAGAATTATTGCAGAGTGGCTGCTTCATTAACATCATAATGGAATTGGTGATCAGAAAAAAAATGTCCCTGGCATCTGACAAATGTGTAAGTGACACAGCTTTGTAAAACTATGGATTTCTAATCCCCTTGGGACCACATCATCTTTTATCTTAGAATAAAAATATGCAGAGAAGAGGCAGTAAATCTAAAATCAACTAGCATCCAGTCCAGAAACTCAGTGGCTTGTGAATGCAGAGTCATGTTTGCCTTGGTTTCGCCCATGTTCTGAACCTGGAGCAGGTCTGTTCCCAGGACACTGAGCATGTGATGTGGCCGTCAGATGCTTGACCATCAGTGGGATATACTCTCAAGTGATAAAAAAAAAAAAAGTTCCCAAAGAAAATTAGAGTGCACCTATCAGGTCTGTAAAACCAAAGCAATACATTAGATGTGACTTTCTTGGGGTGGGGTGGGGGTGAGACAGAGAACATCTGTCTAAACTGTTCATGATTACTGTTTCTCGTACAATGGGAGAAGGTGTTATTTGAAACTTGATTATAATGGTTGCATCCAGGGCTTTCCTTTTGAAGAACAGCAATGTCACTTGGTCTGCTTCTCTCTTCTTGCACTCAGGACCTTCTCAGATGCAGAGTTCTGACATCAGGGATTTTTGAGACTCGATTCCAAGTGGACAAAGTAAACTTTCAGTAAGTGTCTTGCTGAGAGCACAGCCTGCCACAGAGGTGTGGGCAGGAAGCCCTCCTTGCTGGCCACTGGGCCCTAATGGGCATGGGGTCAGGGAACCTGGCCTCCTGCCCTTGGGCCGGGGGCTCCAAAGAGCATAATACCAAATAAGCATCGCTATCTTTTCAGCCAAGTAAATACAGTCTGGGTGGTCTATACAATGCAGTAAGTTTAGGGAAGGGAGAAGTCTGAGAGCCAGAGACACCTGAGAAGGTGGGAAGGATGGGGGCACTTGGGTGGGTGCAGAGAAACCGCAGCTGGAGGACCCGCTCAGGCAGAAGGCCATGTGGTGCAGGCCAAGAGGGGCCAGGCCAGTCCAGACCACAGGGCAAGGGCTGTGAACCCAAAGAATAACGGGGTGGACACGCAGGCCAGGCCAGACGGGGCAGAACCTGGGGTGCCGAGCAGTCGGCCTTGGTCACCAGGGAGCAGAACTCAGGCCCTACAGCAGAGGGGGGAGCCCAGAAGGGCACCCTTGCCTCCTCGCCCCCCATGTAACTGTCATCCTGTTGTCTTTCCACAGTATGTTTGATGTCGGTGGCCAGAGAGATGAGAGAAGAAAATGGATCCAGTGCTTTAACGGTGATTTCTGTGCTTTCTCCAGGAAATGGGGATGAATTCCCATGCCCTCTCCTGCCGCTGCGTTCAGATAGCTTTGACTTAGGTCATCTATACAATTCCTTGAATCTGAGTCTCCTAAATAAGGAATTTAAGCATCCCAAATTTACATTTGTCTTTTGCTAATATGGGTAGACCTCTGGTCGGGCACGTTACTGAAACAAGCAGTCATGCACACAGTGCCTATTTAAGTCATTCTTACCATCCTAGAATGAAAATGTCCAGGGAAATGAGCACCAGTTGGATGTGTACTTTCCATAACCCCACAACGACTGTCTCATTAAGATGCTTCCCTTTTTCTCTCTGCTCCCACTAAGACGTCACTGCTATCATTTACGTCGCGGCCTGCAGTAGCTACAACATGGTGATCCGGGAAGATAACAACACCAACAGGCTGAGAGAGTCCCTGGACCTCTTTGAAAGCATCTGGAACAACAGGTTATAAAAATAATACGTTCAGTCTCACCACTGGATTGCAAATTGTCTTTTGTTAAAACTACCCCTCAGATCCCTTTAATTTTTATTCTCCAGATATTTTCATTCTTCCCTTACTGACAAATCCAAAACCATAAGAAGTATCTTTTTTAGTCCCTCTCTTGTATAGACATACTGAAAATGGGGAGTATTCTTTGCCGAAGCTCCAGTAGTGCTTTGTAAAGAAAACTGAAATCTCTGTTGTGAAAGACTAAGATTATATCTAGGGTTCAAAATTGTTTTGTTTATAACATTTGGCAAGTACCAGTTTGAAACATCCACTAGATGATCTCTAAGATCCTGACAGTTCAAGAGCATGGCATAATCATGTTTGAAACTGCTGCTGTTGCGGGGCAGTAGTGATTAGTGGTACTCGTCTTGAGCCCGTTCTTAGCATCTATTAAATGAGAGAGAGGAGAACCTTTCCATCCTTCCCCTTCCCTGCACTGGAGCCCCTCCCTTGAATCACGTCCAGGCGGGGCCCTAGACGTAGATCTGATTAACAGCCTGCTGCACACCTCGAGCACCTCAGTCCTGTTCGGAGGCAGGGCATGGCAAGACGAGCCAAACCAGCTGCAGGTGATTTCCTGTGTCGTGCTAATGAGTGGTGTATTTTGTTGTCGTTGTTAACTACTTCCAGTTCTCTGACCCTTTATCGGTAAACCACACTACAAAAATCCAAGTGTTTTCATTACATAAGTAAACCTTAGCTTTGGTACCAGTAAATGTATATCCCCAGTGAAAATGAATTAGGAAGTCCTAACTGCTAAATCAATTTTGTTTATATTTGTTTGTTTATCATGATAAAATTGTCTTGCTTGCAGATTGAGTAGGGGGCCAAAATATTGACCTATCAAATAATTCTAAATCCTGCACATTTTCAGAAAGATGGCCATTTCACCAGATAATTTCACTTTCATGTACTAGTGGATGTAAATTTTGTATGTTTATTTCTGCTTTTCAGGTGGTTACGGACCATTTCTATCATCCTGTTCTTAAACAAACAGGATATGCTGGCAGAAAAAGTCTTGGCAGGGAAATCAAAAATTGAAGACTATTTCCCAGAGTATGCAAATTATACTGTTCCCGAAGATGGTAAGATTTCAGAACAAGTTTCTCCCAATTAAGGCAAAGAATTGTTCTTTCAATAGCCCTGTACTAAATTCAAACAGTTATGATGGATCTAGGAGTCAATTAATTTAAATCAACCCTCTCACCTACTGCCCCACCCTAAATTACTAGAACATTTAAAACATCCTATTTATGATTCCATTTGCAAACCTTTCAGAGTTTGATTTTGCATTCACACTGGGCAGTAGGAGACGGGGAGTTTGGGGTGTGGCTGTCATTTGCTGTGGAAAGCTCTGCTTTTGGTGCCCCAGTTGGGTCTGCTGGGAACTGGGCCCTGTGACGGCCCTTCACGTGGACCTTCACGGTAACCCTTCTGGGAGTTTCTGTGATTCTCATGTTTTCCTGGGGAACGTGAGCCTGAGAGCAGTAGGATCCTTGTTCAAGGTCACTCAGGTGGTGCCTTCAAGGGCAAGGCAGCTTTGTCTGCTTCATTCCCAAGCCCACTTTTAGCCACCATGTTTATATCTCTTGTCTCCAGCGAGGACCTTGCCTGGGACACTGGTGATTTCCGTTAGGGTGGCTGCCATCAGTGCGTGTTGGGGGGCCGCCGGGGTAGGGGGGTTTCCTGGGATGTAGGTCTTTCAGCTAAAGCCAGGCAGGTCTGCTGGGAAACCCTTTCCAGGGCTGCTCCTCAGGTGTTTGTACATGCTGGGCCACCAGAGTCTCATAAGAGGGGTTTGTGTGCCACTGCTTCTTAAAATTTGACTCCCAAACCAGGTAAAGCAAAATAAAAGGGACTTCCCTAGAAACTTCGGCTAAGATGTTGAGAAAATCCACCCTCATCTTTGCACTAACTTCAGCCCGCCCGTGGTGTACTTTCTGAGGCTGAGGGAAATGACAGGGCAGGCGGGTTGCCTCTCTGTTGCTGGACTGTGGGTCTCCCCGCAAGCTGAGTCTCCTTCACCTTTTCCCAGTGACCAGTCCTGCATCTCTCACCTCCGTCCAGTCAGCACTCCAGCTCTGCGGAGCTCACCTCCACACGGTAGCTCCCACGCGCTCCTCCCGCTCTCACTCTTCAGCCTTGGTCCTGGCCCTCACTGCCCTCTTCTCAGCTGTGGGGACGATCAGAGCAGCTTCCTGCCCAGGCTCCCCAATTCTGGTCACTCAACTTTCCAGAACACTCTCTTAACTTCTGCCAAAGTCACCTTTCTGAATCGCAACCACAACCCTGCTTATGATCCCTACCAACACTGCCTTACTCTCACACAAGCTGAGGCCAAGCCGGGAAGTATTCAAAGCCGTGTGCCACCCACCAAACCCGCAGCAATACTGTGTTCCTCCAACACATTCAGTGGCCTGTGCTCTCCCCCTGCTGGTCCCCTCCCCCTGCCTGGGCCTGCAAGGGCACCTGCCTGGGCCAAGCCTGGCAGGTCTCCAGGTGAGGGCTGATTCAGCACCTGGAGAGCACCCCACCACCTGCTCCATGTGAGTGATGTACAATCACCGCAGTTGCAACAGAGAAGGGAAGGATGACAGCATGCAAACGAGAAGCCCAGATTTTAGGGAAATAAATTTCACAGGGTCACAGGAAATATTGAACAATCCCATGAATTTAGAATCTGCATGGGAAAAACTCTCTAGGAGGGCCTAGAGGCAGAGTGGTGGCTACAGCTGATTTCAGTTAGGGGCTCCAAATGCTGAGTCTGTGGTAGGAACAGGGAAGAGGGGCACGTCACAAGAATGGGGCTAAGGGATGAGAACACAGCCACAGCTGGAACCACGGCCATGAGCCTGGGCCCAGCTCCCTGAAGGCTGTGGCTGCCTCGCTCCTCAAGGAGCTCTCAAGGGAAGGCAGCTGCAGGGCTGATCAGTGTTTTATTTAAGTGGAAGTTATCCCCCCCACCTAAAAACAAAAAAGTTTTATCAGAGTTAGACTGTTAAAATGATATGGGAGAAGAGAGAAATGGAAGTTACATTTTGGCTTTTTGCCTAGCCATACATGCCTTCTAATGCTACAAGTGCACAGCTGTCTGCCTTGTAATTCCTTTGTATTTTCCATAGAGTTATATCCTTATTTGACATTAATCAAATAAAATTCCATTTGTAATTTCTTCAGCAACACCAGATGCAGGAGAAGATCCCAAAGTTACCAGAGCTAAGTTCTTTATCCGGGATCTGTTTTTGGTAAGCAATTTTATTAACCTTTGTTTTCCTACCACCTTTGAGTTATATCATTGTTTTCAATTTACAAATTATTCGCCCTTTCATGACCTCATTTAATCTCTCCCCAGATCAGGAGATGAGAGAAGGTAGTGTAACTTCACACCGAGTGCACTGAGATCAGAGAGGGTAGACTCCTTACCTGAAGTCACACATTTTCCAAACAAGAACAGGGTGCCCAGTGCTCCTCCCACTGTACACAGGCCCAGTGGATGGCACAGAGCCCCACTGGCCTGTGTTCACTTGTATTTTCCAAAAAGGAAAGCATCCTTCAGCCACGTGCACCCACAGTGGAGCAACCCTCATGCCCATCCGACACTCAAGGCAAAGGCTAACGTGAAAACGGGCCTGCTCAGTTTCAGACATGTCCTTTTCTTTCTACTTTTCATTTTAAGATGATTCCATACTTACATAAAAAGTGAAAGGATTGTACAACTAACTCCCATATACTCTTCACCCAAACTGACCGATTAGTAAAATTTTGCCACATTTGCTTCAACTTGGTAATTTTTTTTTTCTTTTGAATAACCGACAGTCTGTAGCTGGCTACAGGTTTTTACTAGTTAGAAACTAGATGCCAAGACACACCCAAGGGCGTGTTCCCAGCAGCACCCAAGAGCACGGGTCACTGTGTGCTTCTGGAGAAAGGGGAACCTTAGCCGGCCTGCAGCAGACGGTGCGCGGTATGGGGGTAAGGTCCTCGGGCTCCTCGGGATGGTCGTGGACCCCTCGCCACCACAGCCTGCCGATCACCCCTTGTATCCCATATTCAGTTGGAGAGTAGCAAGAGTAAGACACCTCAGTGTTCCCCAGGAAGTTAAAGGTAGCTCTGTGATGAATAAATGTGGGAAATGCTGTGTAAATAAAACGAGGCAGGGTTCTCTTGTCAAACCTCTAATGCACACTTTGAATCTCGTCAATAAAGCACAGTATCTTGCAAGACCATGCGATATAAAAATACGTAAAAAGTGTTCCATAAAATGCCGTTCTAAAGAGAACTAAAAATTAACTAAGAGTGCATATTGGGCATTTAAAGATTAGAAACAGCTACATCCTCCCCAGAATAAATAGGCCTGCCACGACCATTCAGATCTTAGGCAGAAACCTTTTATTTTTTATCAGTGGACAAAATATGGCTTGTATACAGTTTGTGAATCAGGGAAATAAAAGCATAGCGATCATCGACTTACACTTTTTATTGAAGAATTTGGGCCAATGATCCATCTGAGTTTTGAGCTGGATCCCCGAACCCCAGACTTAGAAAGCCACCAAGACAGGTTGCAGAAATAGTCATTTATCAGTATTTAATCTGGACAAGAGCAAACCTTTCTCGGGTGAAACAGTAACTTTGGTAATGCAAACCCCAAGGGCAGGCGGGGAGTGAAGGTTGTGCATGGAGAGAGGAAGGTGCAGTGAGGCGAGGCCTTCTGAGAAAGGCCACAGGCTGAGCGAGTGTCCTCCTGGAATGGCGTCACATGAAGATGGGGCTGCCACCAGGACGCTGGTGATGGGGAGGGGAGTAGGGACCATCCCCAAGACAGGAGGGACTTACACTGGAGAGAGCCAGGAGGAGGGAGGGCCAGTGGTAGCCTCCATGTCCTGCCAGTTACCCTCAACCGAGCCTGTCCCTCAAACTGGAAACCACCTGCAAGCCCACGTGCAGACCTGGGCCAAAGTCTCCTCCAGGGCCAGTATCACCAAACCCTTAAAGCAGAAGGGGGTGAGCATGAGTTGGCACCCTGAACCTAGATACCCATGGTATCTGCTAGAAGCCTATATGTTTTCCAGGCTATTTTCCTAGTATTTTATGAGCTCCCTCAGATTTCTTCCATCTTGAACATTATCTCCTAAGAGAGGGCCTCAGAAAGTTGGGCAACAGCCAGGTGACCCAGCCAAGCAGTCTGGAACTGCCCAGCTTTCCTTGACAAGCTTCTACAATTTTAATGAAAATCAGTGTATTTAAACTGAAGTTTGCAAACTTCAGCAACCTTTGTAATGACTCCATTCCGTACATCTTTGTTGTTCCAAGCAGAGACAAACTAGTCAGATGATTACAGAAGCAAGCCTATTTTTCAATTATTCACTACACACTTATTCTGTGTGTGCCACATACTTCACCTGGTGCTTTAGGACTAAAAAACATGTAACCTACACATTTCAGTATCTATAAGTTTAAAAAACTTTTGTTTTTAATTGCTCAAAACAAACCCAACTACTGCTAAAAATAAGTCTCCCCTCCTAGGAGGAGTTTCATACCCTGATGAACATACTATACCCTTGCAGGGTCCCAGCATTTCTCCAGCTGCTGTTTCCCAAGATACTTTGCCGAAAATAAGGGGTGGGTGTGGTGGGACGAGGAGGACATGCAAGGAGTCCAGTGGGCACTTATGAAAAGAGTTCAGCGTTAGTCAGCTGGGGCTGCTGCAACAACATCCTGCAGACTGGGTGGCTTCAGCAACAGACATTTATTTCTCACCGTCTGGAGACTGGAAGTTGAAGATCAGCGTGTCAGCAGGATTGGTTTCTCCTGAAGCCTTTCTCCTTACCCTGTGGATGTCCACCTTGTCACTGTGCCTTCACATTATATCTGCACATGGCTTTCCATAGTGTGTCCTAATATCTTATGAGGACACCTATCTTACTGGATTAGGGCCCCTCCAATGACCTCACTTAATTACCTCTTTAAAAACCCTGTCTCCACATGGAGTCACACTGTGAGATGCTGAGGGTTAGGAGTCCCACAGAGGAAATGGGAAGCAGGGAGGGACACAGTCTAGCCCATGACAGCCTCTCTTGACACTGCCACACTGATGCAAATGAGCATGGCGCTCCAAGATAACCTCGTGAATCATGACTGATGACATTGAATTCAGTGTTTCCTAGTTTGGCCAGAGAGCACTTTTTTCTCAGAACACCCATGACCCTTCCACTGCTAACCAGGGGGCACCCCCGGAAAGACTGAAGTTCTGCATGGCGGCAAGGAGTGTGGGCAGTATGCCTGGGTAACAGGCATTACCCATACAGAACCGCTAGCCATGTGCGGGTATTTACATTTAAATTCATTAAATTAAGTAAAATTATTACTAACTGTCCCATCAGTGAGTAACGGCGCCTACCGTATTAGCACGGCAGATTGAGAACATTTTCATTCTTGCAGAAAGTTCCACTGGAAGGCCCTAGTCTAGACTTTCACTTCTGAAAAATGCCCCTGAATTCCATTTTCAGTGGCTGTCTTTAAATGTGTGCCCTCTCTCAGGAGAATCCGCTTCTGTGGGCAGGAGGCAAGCTTAAAGTTCCTTGGGCTCCCAGCAGCATGTTCAGTATTTCAGTGCTCCCTATAGCTAACTGTTCCTGTGTCAAACAAACACAACTCCAAATCCTCTTGTTTTTGATTAAAGTGTTGCCTGAATTCTTTTCCGAGAATGAGTGGGGAGGGGGCAGCATTCCCACGTTCCCGGGCGAGGTGGCCCAGGCCCCCGACGCAGTGGCTCTCTTTTTGCAGAGGATCAGCACAGCAACAGGGGACGGCAAGCATTACTGCTACCCTCACTTCACCTGTGCTGTGGACACGGAGAACATCCGCAGAGTGTTCAACGACTGCCGCGACATCATCCAGAGGATGCACCTCAAACAGTACGAACTCTTGTGAGGAGGTGGCTGGCACCTTGTCTTGCTTGCTGCCTGCCTGGTGGCCCCGCCGGGTACAGCATTTCCAGGACTGCCTGTCTGTTGGCCCTCAGCCGTGGTAGTGAGTGGTAGGCTCCCAGTTTCTTCCAGCCGCTGTCTGTCCTGTTTTTTTGCCAACTCTGAGTGTAACCACCAAGCCTCTGGCTACCTCTCTTCCCCTCAGGTTTGGTCTGTAGCTTTTGTTTTCAATGAACAGGACCTTCCACAGCCTGCCTGCCCCCAGCAGGCTGTGCAACTGCAGACATCCACTCTCCCTTGGGAGACATTGTGGTGAAGGCTCTGGGTGAGGGCCCCTTTCATCCATTCATTCTGTGATTTATTGACTCACCAAGAACTTGATTGGTGGGAGAAACGCACTTTTTCCCAAGTTACTAAGCATGATCATAGAGGCATACGTAGAGCCACACCCTTTATGATTTTAGCTTTATGAAGCTACAGACAAACAAGTGGCCACCCTTTCTCATCCACGTGGGCCCAAGACTTCGGGTACACCCTAAGCCACACAGAGGAGAGAAACCCTCAGTCATATTTAGAATTACTGTCAGCCTCAGGCATTTGAATTAGTGCTCCTTTGAGCCTTTTACATTTAAGCAGAAACCCACCGCATTCCAAACTGCAAAATACGTCCTGTCTAGAAATAATTCTCTAGGCTTTTTATCACCAATGTGTGGGTGATAGTTCCTTTAAAATATTGTTTTTCTTGTTGTTTCATTGCTGGTTTACACTGTACAAACCTCAAAATGTAATATTATTTTGTATAACTACTAAAGAAAAATCCTTGTAGATCTTTGTGCCTTGAATATGGCTATACCTGTAAAAGAAGTGTGTTTTTATTGTGCTGAACAGCTAAATGTCAAGGTCACCTGCTGCTTGCTCTGAAAAGGAATGAATGGTTATCTGTAGTGTAGAGTTTAGGATATTTTATCAGGTTATATATAATACACATCTTACAGGCAAAGCCCTAACCACATCACAAGCTTCTTTCAGGGAACCAAGGATTTTCATTCTCTCCAAACAATGTTTCTCAATTATTTTGCAAAAGACTTTTACAAGTTCCCTAAGTGGGAATAGATCAACCATTCCCTTGTCAAAGCTTTTGACGACTGCACTGTAAACAAATAGCAGGAAAAAGAGTGTTAAAGTCTGTGTCTGGCCTAGGAGAGTCAAAGAGTGGCATCTTCATTTGCCTATTGAAGAAGAAATATTACAAAACCTTTATCTGAAACACAAAGTCAAAATATTTAGCTCTATCTCACACTGGACAGATTTGCAAACGCAGCCTCAAAAGTAGTGTACAGTGCAGTATCTAGGAAGCAAGAATTGCTGTAGTGGTGATGCTTTCATATTCTTCTACATCCACAGCTTGGAGGATAGTTGCTTTAGATCAAAGATAATCTATAAAGATGTCTAAAATTATATTTCAACAATATAAATCCAGAAGTGACAGCTTAACCAACATTACTCATTAACTTCCATTTAGTTCTTCTTTGTTTAATATTTTAAAGTTTACTCTTTAAATCAGAATTTTATAATCCTTTATAAACGCATCCAGATTTAAATACTACTTTCCACAAAAGAAAGAATGACAACTTTATAGACAGTCAATGCAACAAACACATATTTTATCTCATTTCTGAATTTTCATTATTCATTCATCCTTAACTGTTTCGTAAAACTCTTATTTGAAATAAGACCTATAAAATAGAAATTATTTTCAGTTTCCATTGTATTTTCAAAGTACAACATGAAGAAAAACTAAAAACATGCAACCCACACATACAAAAAATAAAGTTGTACTTTGTTATATGCATTACTCAACAATTTGTTACTAAACTTCCTATTTTAAAGTTTCATTTAAGAGCCAGGCTCTTAGAAAAACACAAAAGGAATACATTTTATCTGGCTTTAAACTATCAAGACACATTCATTTTTAAATACCAAAGCTACTTCCTAGTCCATGTTCCCAGTTTCTTTTAATCCCTGACAAGCATTAAATTCAGATTTAACAATTTGGTCTGATGGAGAGAAAATTACACATATCTAAAAATCCAGTTCCATTAATTTAGCACAGAAGTACAAAAGTCTGTGAAAACAATATATGCCTGCTTGTAGTATCTGTACTTTTATTTTAAGTGTACAGCTTTATAATATCTTTATATTATATAGGAATTTGAGAGCCACTTCAAGGGGGCACAGAAGCAAGCTCATATTTGTGTACATATAATCCCAAGTGTGTTCCAGGGCTGCCAGCTCTGTCTTGGGGAGGGAAGGGCTGGCAAGTGCATGCAAGTGACGACATTGATAGCTTTTACATACTGTACAGATATCATCTTTGATTATACATATATTTGATAAAATGAGAAAACAGACTTGTAGAATACATGTTCCATTTTTATAGCATGAGAACAGTACAATCAACTATTTATTCTGCAGTAATGTGCATCAGTGATTTAGAATTTTTAGGATGTGCACAAAGCCAGCCAGCCACATTTGGCCTCGTCTCAGATGAGCACTGACTGGAGTTGTGTCTTTGTCTTTGATATTTTTTACTAATTGCAAAAGGTCTCCTGCTCTTCACACTGTCTTAAATTTTCTGAGCACGTTCCAACCAGAAACAAAAGGTGAGGCTAGAAGCCTACAGTGAACTAATAGGAGGACCACCAGGAATGCAGCCGCTCCGCAGTATATGGTCAGGACTGTGTCCTCAAAGGGAAGGTAGCACTTGGCGAGAGCATACTCTCTGGATGTCATGCTGCCCTGGAAAGGAAAAGAGAATGCTAACGCTGCAATGATAGCTCCAGAAACAGCGCCAAACAAGCCCAATTCAGAAATAACAGAGGAGGGGCGGCCTTCCTGATTTCCTCAGGTAGGGCAGAGAAGTGGCTCCCCTCACCTGAAACTCAGGGGCACAGCCTTGTTTTGTAGACATTTCTGCTAAATGAAATGACAGTGGAGGAATGTTTTCATTTACTTTGAATTTGAAAACCTGATGGTTTCCCCATCTTTTTATGAAATAAAAGAACCTGACATAGAAGCATTATGAACTGGATGTGAGAGCCCATGGGTAAGTGAAAAGAGCTGAAACATTAGGTGGTCACTAACTGAAACACCACCTTTAATCAGCCTATACAAGCGCTGTAGCATTCTCCTGCCAGAGCACGTTGGCACGTCAGAAAATAAGACAAGATGACTGAGTACAGATGATGAAGAGATGATCCAGTTTCCTTAGAAAACTGAACACGCCGAGCCCCACCTCAGAGGGCACCCCTGGCCTGAAAGATAAAGCCCTCTGTAAGATGCCCCTGCCCCTCCAGGAATAATGCTGAGTTTATTGGTCCCCAGAGAGATGTGGGAACAGGGGGCAGCCTATTAACTAAGTGTTCATGTGGAGGGGGGAAGTTTATTTATGGCTTTTGTCTATTTTTACATATTGCAGCAATTAAATAGTTGATTAAATTAAACCGTTGATTACTATGTTGACTTAAATATTTATGAAAGCTTTCAGATAAAAATAAACATTCACAATACCATGATGAAGCTGGGGTTGTTTCTGTTCCTCCAACTGAAAGACGGCACGCTGAGCTCCAGGACGCCTGCCCCGTGGAGCACCTCGCAGGCGCTGTGCGTGTGGCCGCTCAGGACCAGGCGTGGCCGGAGCCACCACAGCAGCTGCCACCCAGGAGACAGCCACGGGGTTAGTGCTCGGCGGCCGGCCGACCAGGCCCCGCTCACCCCCTTAAGGCGAATAGGAGATCCCTGCGGGACAGGACTGCTTTCCCACCTCCCTAAAATCCTTTCGTTTTGTTTAGACTCTACCACAAGTAAGTCCAGGCTTAGGGAGAGTCTCTTCTCCTCCCAGATGTTATATTTTGAATTAATTTTATCTTTATAAATGTATACATATTTTATCATATATATTACAATATATCATTATTACGATATATTGATTATATATAAAATATTTTTTTATTTAAAATATATATAAGTATATTTAAGAAAGCTCATTTCAAGTAAGTCCCTAAAAATTGAACTTTTAAGTTCCATTCACATTTCCAAATACATTTACGTTGGTGGAAAAACTGAAAAAGGAACAGTCAAGAATGTTACTAACTTGAGACGAGGAAATAGAAGTGGATTTACTGAGGGGTCATGAAATCTGAGGAGACACCGTGAAGCCCTGCCCTGGGTCCACGTAGGTGACGGCGAAGTCACATGTCTGCCCACCCCTCCTTCGCCCCCACTGCAGGATTACCTTCTGCGAAGCCTCCCGGGAAAGTACGTCGTATCTCTCCTTAAAGGGGACGTCCTTTTCATCTGGAGGTGCCGCGTCCTCCCCAGAACAGTTGGCGTCGCTTCTCCGGTAAAGCGGGTAATGCTGTGGGAATGAGAAGGGTCAGAGGTGACTCGATGAGACCCTGGTGGTCCTGCCAAATATGCAGTGACCTTCCCCTCCTCACCTGCAGCAAGACAGGGGCTGAGGCTGGCAGCAGCTGCCCATCTCCACAGGGGCTGGAGCGGGGTCCCTGCTGGGCAGAGACAGGGCAGTGAACAGCCTTCACCGAATGGAAGGGAAGAGGGAGAAGACGGATGCACAGATATGCCAAGTGCATCACAGCGGAAGGCGCCTGTCTTCAGATGATCCCCTACCTCTCGGGAGCAGTTCAGCTTGTGAGAAATTTCGATGAGCTCAGCTTCTGCTTCAGAGCAAATGGTGCAGCCGTCCCCTTCCAGTGCAACGCTGTTGACCATCACAAAACTGAGGCAGATAGGAGCAAGCAGAGAGTCAGGGCCCCAGGCTCCCCATGTGCTGTCTTCTCACAATATTGTTCCCATGAGCTGAAAACTGAGCACCTACAATGTAGAGCAACACTCGCCGTATCAACTTTAAACCTCTCCCGGACTAATCTGTGCTTTTAGGTATGAGTTGGTATTGGAGAACAAAATAGCATTAAAGGGAGTGGAGTTCAAGATGTGGTAAAAGAATTTTTAACCTTGAATTTGGGAGAAACCTCAGAATGCAGAAGCTCTGAGGTCCAACCATCGGCCTCTAACTACGTGCGTGTCCTTGGGCAAGTTACTTAGCCTCTGTGCCTCACCCATACCATCAGCTTGTTGTGAGGGTTAAATGAAATAATATGACAGAGCCTGCCACTAGGAAGCACTCAGTAAATGTCAGATACTATTATTACAATGTAAAATGAACTGAGCAACATTTGGGAAGGTCTGTAGACTCCGCAGACAAGCCAAGGGTGCTGGGGGTTGGCGGTTTGAGCTAAATATCCTTTGCAACCGCTTTACCTTGATTTTATCTTTTATAGATTAGCATTAAATATGCTTTCATTTCCCACATACTTCTCAAGTGGGCATGAAAAGGTACCTATTGGTAAAGAGTGCTTGAATCTGTAGAATTCTAAGGAAGAACTGACTAAAAAAATTATCTGAAATATGATCTACATGCTCAAAGTTTCTTAAACTTCACACCTAGGGCGAAAGAACTCAAACTGTGCCAAGTCTCCATTGTGACTCAGAAAAAGAAGCCAGTGGAGATGCCGCCCACTGGCAAAGGGAGGGAAGGAGCCAGTGTTTGTGGAGAGCCCCCTGAACTCTGGCCCCTGGGAGCGTCACACAGATTGCTTCACTTGGCAGGCCTAGTGAGGAGCCAGGGTCCACAAGAATGCTGAACACCCACCAGAAGTATTTGCGATCAGAATCGGAAAAACACCCTCCCCCATGCTTTCTCTCTCCACTAGGTCTGCAAATAGAATAACATATACGGTCTTGTCCACTGTGCTGCAAACACACACACAGACTAGAAAGGGTCAGAGATGGGCTCAAAATTGGCCATGCAGAGGAGCTGGTGCTGAGCGTCAGACTAAGGGTCAGGATGCTTTGTTCTAAAAATCAAGGCTGATGGGAGTCAGAGGCAGGCACAGAGCTCCACAGCACAGTGAAAACATTGCCACCAAATCCCAGGACCCCGTGACCACACAGCATCCTTGAGAGAGGGAAATACATAAGTTCTGAACAAACTGAAGATACTCTTTTGCAAAGTAGGCTGATGAAATTTGTATTACCCAGAGACAGTGCAGACAGAAAGAATAAAATTCCCTCAGTGGCCAGGCAAATTCACAGAATGACCAATTCCTGTGGGTTGTTAAGGAAAACCAGGGTGGTGACTCCAATCGCGACCATCAGCAAGGACACCGAAGCTACCTTCATCAAAAACTGTAAACCAGGCCACACAGAGCATGGGTGTGATCAGTATGGCAGCCTCAAAAATTAAGTTTCCAAGGACTAAAGGACTTCATAAGAATTCACAGATAATACTCACTTAATTCCTTTCTGAGAAAACAGCCTTCCAGGGTTGAAAACTTTCTCAAATCGTTTTATTTTATATGTGCTCATCCTACATTGAGTTGTAAAAAAAAACATTTTTCAGAACAAGCTGTATTAGAACCTTTTAAAACCTATTCTGGACACAGCAAATGACCTGGGATTTGAGAATCAGACTAGCATTGTTACTTAAGAGCTCCAGCTGGCCCCCAGCCTGCCAGAGGGAAATATCAGCTTCCCTGCTAACTACTTATTAGCCTGGGACAAGTGACTTAGCTTCCACAGCCTCGTTTTCTTCACTGGTACAATGGGTAAAACAACAGGACCATGGTAATGATTAAATAAGTTAGTATGTGGAAGTAAAGTGCTTAAAAACAGGCTGGCACATCATAAGCACTATATACATATTAACTATTAAAGTCTAAATGGCCTTTTTTTCTGATTCCTGAAGGAAATAACTGGCCATTAAATGTAAGTTTCAAGCTCGAATCACCCAAGGGCTCATAGAAATCATTAATTCAGCAGAGATCTGTTAAGGGTATACAGTGTGCTAAGACAAAGCCCTCGCCCTTGTGAGGCCTATGCTCCAGAGCTTACATTTTCTGAGGAAAAGAATGTCCTCCGTATGGCCCAAATAAGGCTTCCACCTGAACTGTAGTAGGTTTAACATAACAGTTAACCAGACCTTTTGGGGCGCAGTGTTTCAGTGAACTACTTACTCGTAGTGGAAGCCAATGTCATGGTTGCCAGCAACTACCTTCAGCTGCACATGACGTGGGTGTCTGAACATTTTCCGGAACCGCTCTACATCAGCCGCCCAGGCCTGTGTGGAAAAGGGTCAGTGCTGAGACCCAGAGAACCTTCTCTTCCCTGTGGCTAAAAACACACTCGCTATTTTGATGGTAAGAAGTTCTTCCCCTGTGTAAATCAGATGTTAGTTAAAGCTAATGTAGAACTGAGAATTTCTAATTCTATGTCATACTTCTATTTCCAGGACTAACTTAATATTTGAATTACTTAATTTGATGCTAAATTCTAATTAAATGGCACCCCAATCTTAAAACTGGCAATCCCTAAAATATTTGGTTCACACACCTATTATTTGAAGATCCCATGAGGACCATGTGTGTACCCCAAGTTGAGAATCACTTTAGATCTGGACATGTTATAAGAACAGGCTCTTAGGAAGAAGAAAAGAAATCCTACCATTTGCAACAACATGGATGGAGCTGGAGGGTACTATGCTCAGTGAAATAAGCCAGGCAGAGAAAGACAAGTGCCAAATGATTTCATTCATTTGTGGAGTATAAGAACAAAGCAAAAACTGAAGGAACAAAACAGCAGCAGACTCACAGAACCAAGAATGGACTAGTGGTTACCAAAGGGAAAGGGGTTGGAAGGGTGGGTGGGAAGGGAGGGAAAAGGAGATTAAGGGACATTATGATTAGCACACATAATATAGCAGGGGGCACGGGGAAGGCAGTATAACACAGAGAAGACAAGTAGTGACTCTATAGCATCTTACCACGCTGATGGACAGTGACTGGAATGGGGTATGTGGTGGGGATTTGATAATAGGGGGGAATGTAGTAACCATAATGTTGCTCATGTGAAACCTTCATAAGATTGTATATCAATGATATCTTAATTAAAAAAAAAAAGAAAAAAACAGAACAGGCTCTTAGGAAAAAGTGAACTCTCCCACACTGGTGGGAATGTCAATTGGTGCAACCACTGTGGAAAGCAGTATGGTGGCCCCTCAAAAACTAAAAACAGAAATGCCATACAACCCAGTAATTCTACTTCTAGGAATTTACCCAAAGAAAACAAAATCCCTGATTCAAAAAGATATATGCACCCCTATGTTTATCACCACATTATTTCCAATAGCCAAGATTTGGGACCAACCTAAGGGTCCATCAATAGATGAGTGGATAAAGAAGAGGTGGTATATATACATCATGGAATGTTATTCAGCCATTAAAAAAAGATATCCTGCCATTTGCAACAACATGGATGGTTCTAGAGGGTATTATACTCAGTGAGAGAAAGACAAATACCATATGATTTCACTTACTTGTGGAATACAGAAACAAAGCAAAACAAAAGGAACAAAACAGCAGTAGACTCACAAACACTGAAAGTGACTGGTGGTTACCATGGGGAAGGGGTTGGAGCAGGTGGGAGGGAAGGGTGAGGGGGATAAAGGGGCACAAAAATTCTCAATCATGATATAGGCTGGTCACAGGGATAACAGTACAGCTGGAGAATACAGCCAATGATTCTGTAATATCTTCCTATGTTGACAGACAGTAATTGCACTACTGGGGGAGAGGATGTAATAATTTGGGTAACTGTTGTCCCACTGTGTTGTATACTTGAAACCAATATAAGTCGCTTTTTACATTAGTATTTCCATTATCTAATATTTAATTATGCACTAGGTTATAACAAACATTGTAACCCTGTGAAGAGTGAGTTTCTATCATATCTGGATCAAGGAGTTCTTCGTACAGCTTTTGGACTATCCTGGGAAATGCCAATAAATTTTCTTAAATAATCCTCCCAAAAAAATCCCTTTCAAAAACTACTAGTGACTGAACATTCTTAACAAGCAGTAAAAACAGCGCTTTTTTTCCCATTAATTCCAGGAATGTAAATAAGCAAAACATTTTGAGAGCTGAGGTGAGAACAACCTTTTACTTTGGTTTATGAAAAGACTTGTCACCTCAACTCACAGGCAGGGGTCTCAGGCTCCCTGGAGGCAGAGGAACCCACACCAAGCACCACAGCTCCCTCTGCTCCTCTCAGAAGAAAGGAGGGTAGCGAGTAGGTTTTGTAACACAGTTCTCATCATTTAGTAGTCAAATAAGAGTATAAAGTCAAATTACATTCCAATATGTATTCTGTAATTTTGGTGACAGCTGAAATAGCCTCTACCTTGGCTACATTTCCCTTCCCCAAGAGGTTAATGGGAATGTGCTCTGCAGCAAATTGATGACAGCTAATCTACATATTTCCTACATAGACAAATATAAGATTGGCCAACCTAACTTAAGAGGGACAGATTGGCATTAGGCGTTGATCCTAATAATCTTCAATACAGACTACACAGTTTTAATATTGGTTCTAAGCAAAACTTCCAACCCTAGCAGATGCTGCTCCATAGATTCTCTGGACTGCCTGTGCTGCCCTCAAAGCAGGAATAGGGTGCCTGGATCGCAGGGTCCTACCTGGGTGGAGCTCCACTTCCCTTCATCAAAGACGTCCCCCAGAATGAAGACCACCTCTGGCTGCAACAACCACAGAGCGGTCTGGAAGGCTCTCTCCATTTGCCACTCCCTTGAGGCCAATAGGAAAAAGGCATCAGTCTGTTTCTTAGGTGCTGCCAACATCTGTCTATGGGCCATTTAAGAGATGAATTAAATGGTCCCATCTCCCTCTGCCAGGGCCCCATCCTTGCATTCCCATCCACTTCTTGGAAGGACCGAGGAGTCCGTATCTGATTAAATGTGGAGAACAAAGGGGAGTTGGGGCTGGCCCTCCCACGCACCTCAGGGGCTAATTTCCCCTGTGTAGCGCCCACAGATCAGGCCCCACACGATAACCCAAAGCCACCACTCAGTGATGAGATCCCCATGGGTCTGAGAGAGCCAAAGATGCCCAGTGTAGGCTGATTTTGCACCACATCCAGGAGATGACAGCATCTGGCTTAAGTTTCACTTCTCAATCAGACCTCAACTTCCTTCCTGCCTTCAGAGTTGAGGGGAGATGAGACAAACAGAGTAGCCAATATCAAAATTGTAAATCCTGTAGACTTCAGACATACAAGTAGTCATCCCATATGTAACGCAAGAAAAGGAAAAGAGCTTGGGAGCTGGAAGCTGGAAGCTGGCAGGCTACAACATAACATCCCAGCTCCACCCACCAGCCAGCTGTGCAGCCTGGATAGTTTCCCACTCTCTCTGATTTCTAGTTTCTTCATTGGTAAATGGGGATAATAAAACCTGCTCTCCAAGGATAGTCATGGATTAAAATGAGATGGCATCTGCAAGTGGCCAGGAAAGCACCGACACACAGTGGGCGTTCAAAATTGTCAGCATTTTTCTTAACCCTCCCTTGCCTCTTCCTAACCAACTACAGCTTGTGTCATTTTCCTAAGGTTCCAAATTCTTTCCTCCTTTTTAAGGCATGCCCCCAGCTGCTTCTCCCCTATAGCAGAAGAAGGCTACAACCTGGGCATGTAATAGGTGAAGATCTCTCAGGCCCCATGTGCACCACTCCACAGAGCACATCTTCACTAAAGGTATGTCTCAAAACACATCTCTCAGTTTTGCTTGATTGAATGCTATTTGCCCTGGAGAAGAAAGTATCTAGAAGCCACAAGAGGGTAGGAAAGATGCCACAGGGAACTGGTCATCAGTAAAGCTCAACTTATAGACCCAGACCAAGCCGAGGGCACTCCAAGCTCACTCTGGCCCCTATTTCACACCTCTTTTGGTTTCAAACTCAAGTAAAAAAGCATAGCAGCTGCTGCATCCTTCCACATCTCATCCTGCCTTCTTCATCCACCTCTGGGGACATGTCATACCTCACCCACCCACCCGACAAAAGGGTCAACCATATCCAAAACACCCTGAGGACATTCCTGCTGCCAAGAAGAAAGACCTGTCCAGAGAGGCACAAATGAAGCCATGGTAAAAAACAGTGTCAAGAGGCTCTCTTGTCCCGTCCTTGCATGAGCCAGGAGCGCTGTCCTCTCACTGTATCTCTAAATAGAAGCCTGTACCTTGCTCTCCTACCTTGGGTGTTTGCTAAGCTCATTCTTCAACTCCACAAACAAGAACCCCGGCATCATCTTTGGGGGCTCGTCCGGGATAACTTCAGAGGTGAGTATCAGCATCCAAGCCTGTCCTTTTCTTTCACTGTCCTTATAGAAGGAGGCCGTCTATGGCACACATCAGGTGCTCATCAGCCACTTAAATGGGACTATCCTGGCTGCCAATCTCAAAGTCTCAAGTACAGGTTCCCCTGCATCTCCCTCAGTGGATCCCCCGTCTCCCCTTGGGAGCCGGGAAAGTCACCTGAGTGGAGGCCAGGATTCCCTTTCAGCGGCATCTCCTTAGATGTGAGGGACTGAGGAAGGCTGTGGGCAACTGCAAGAGTCTAGGCTGAGGCTACACTTCAGCGGCTTCTCAAAGGCCTGTGTGTCTGGAATCAGACCCCGACAGCCCGACTGGGTATCCGTGAGGAGTGTCTCTCTCTCACTCTGATTTTCAGCCTGCCTTTTCAGGCTGCCCTGGCCTCTGGGTGAAGCAAGGATGCTCTTTACTTACTTTACACGCTCTGTGTGTGCCTCTAACTTCGTCAATTTCGTGGGACCTGATGCTCACCACCGTAAGGTAGGAGATCCACACTTCACTCTTATTCCTGACTTAATGCTGCACTTTTTATATCTCATAAAATGCGTCTGGGCACCCGTTAGCCACTTAAAAGACGATTAGCATCGGCGACCAGTCTTATGTCTCAGGTGAAAGGTTTCCCGGTGTCTGCCGCTCCTTGATCCCCCGCCTCCGGATGGACGGGAATGTCGGGGAGTGGCCGAGCCGATTTCCTACTTTCCTCTCCTAATCTGCGGACTCCGAGGGCAGAGCACACTAGTAGGCAGTGGTCCTTGGGTCTCGGCTCCGGCCGATTGATCTGATGGCGCTGAGTGAACCTCCGGCTAGGCTGCTGCCTATGCGAGAGTCACAGATGACCCCCGACCTCTTGTCTCACAGATCAGATTTCTTAGAGTGGGTGACTAACAGGATAATTCCCAGGCAGTGGCAAAAACTGGTGTTTAAGAATATAGACACCCCCCTCCATAACTGCCCATAGCAGCAGCCTCTGTCTAAATTATATCGCTGACCTTAGAAAAAGTTCCCCCTCTCCTCATTTGAAACCACCCCTTAGGCCTATGCCACTTTCTCCTGTGTAACATAAATGAAGTCTGTGAAGTAGTCAAGCTGAAACCTCGAGCCCAACATATATGGCTCTCTTCTATTGACCTCTCTTCCCTAGAGGCAGTCATCCTGGGGCTGTGGCCTTTCCTTATCTGCATCCGCCAGGGAGGTGAAGGGGGCTTGTAACTTTTACTGAGCACTGCTGTGGCAGTGAGAGGTCACACAGTCCCTGCACTTACCAGACAGACAGGGGCCTCTCAAGGAATGATCCCGAGTGTACTGTGCCAAAACCCGTGCAGAAGAAACTAGGATCTGGATCAGAACTCCCAAAAGGTGTAAAGTAAGAGCACACTTGTAAGGTCCCACTAAACTCAGAGCTCTGAGGCAATTCTTGCTGAGTGGGAAGGCAAGAGGGAAACCAAGGCACAGGCCACGCTGTAAGGGGTGGTTAAGTCCAGTAGGCCTGGAAGAGGGGGTGACTGACCACTGTCACCCAGGCTCCAAGGCAAGGGGACGCCCTCACACAGAGAAAAGGCCAACCAGGTGTTGCAACCTGTCTTTCTCTCTCCAGATGGGAGCATCCTCTTCAAGTTTAAAGCCAGACACGCCTCTGGCATGCATTCTAAAGAACTGGGAGCAATTTAATCCCCAGACCCTAAAAAAAATAGCCTTATCTTCTGCACACAAGCCTGGCCTCAATACAAACTCTCTGATGGAGAGGCTTGGTCCCTGAGAGAAGTACAGAATATAAAAGGTTGTGCAGCTAAATTTATTTTAATGCAAGGAAGGAAAATAGTCAAAAGTCCCATGGACTACTACAATATAAAATTGGGCATTCTAAAACTTCCAAAATTCTGATAGAAGATATTAAGCATTAATGCTAATTAAAGTTGAACTGAAACAGACATGTTCTTATGGTTATCAGCTGCCAAAGTTTACCTAAAGTCATTTTGAGACAGGAACGATTGGTAATCAGAGTAGGGTGAGGGCCTCCGGAAAAAACAAGACAGGATATTTACAGTCAGAGCAATGTAACAATGTAAAGAAGTCCCTATCGAAGCTCTGTGTTAAGCATTATGCAAAGTCAAGGTCACACTGATTCTCTAGGGTAAAGAGATACCAGACTAGGAATATAGACATTTTCAGCGAGATCAGTTAAAGATCAAAAGGCCAGGAGCAACCTGGCCTGGAATGTTTTAGTGTTCCCCAAATAAAGAAGGGTATCTCAGCATAACCCATGACTTCACTGTAAACAGCCCTAGCAAACAGACAACAAACCAGCCCACCTTAGGGGCAGGGCAGGTGGAAGTCCACACCCTAAGCCCTCAGTTCCCAAAAATCCTCAACCACCTATAAATCTCCCCTAGACAACACACCACCCTGGGCTCTCTTGTCCCCTTCTGGCATGAGCCAGGAGCTCTGTCCTCTCTCTTTCAATAAAAGCCTCTACCCAGGCTCTCCTACCTTGGGTATTTGCTAAGTTCATTCTTTGACTCCACAAACAAGAACCCGAGCATCAATTTAAGTTGATGTTATCTGTTAGATCTTTCAATAAAAAAAGGCTCTTAATGTTGAAAGATTGCAAAGGGTCTTCTAATGTTTTATCAAAGCAGTTTCTCATACTTAAAGTCTCAATGAGTTGTCTAAGTACTGTGTAACCTTCTGTATTTGCCTTTAAGCCTTTATTGTCATTCTGGTTAAATAGATAAGTATTGTTTCATAGTGACCTATGATTCTATTTAGGCAAGTGCCTGAAAAAGACTTTCTTCTGACAGCTTCCTAAAATCAAACTCAAAAAAAGTGCTTTTACCTCTAATTAACTCTGATATTTTCCAGAGGGTCCCTGGAACATGTCAGAGGAATTGTTTTCTCCTCATTGGGGAAAATATTTGGCTAATTTGGCTTATTTATCTGATATATAATTACCTGCTTAATTACCTTGGAAAGCATTGTCAAAGGAAATAATGCTAAACTTTGTTACTGAATGTTTTGTGTTACAGAAATACCTAAATTTCCTTATGTCAACTGTCTTACAGTAAGCTCTCATCAGATCTTTAACCATTGTCATTCGTAAGTCTTTTGTCATTTATAGTCACTGTTTTATTACTCCTAAACTAGTAAAGAACTAGATTCCAGCAGAGCAAGAATTAGTTACATAAAATTAAGTAAACTGAGAAAGATGATTTTAATTTTTATGCAAATGTTGCTAATCTCTTAAACAGAAAAAGAAGTGTCTGTTTCAACCTTTTTCTCTTAAGCTGATTTACAACAGTTTAGTAAATGACACCTTTATAAGCAGAATTGAAACATTTATCTTTCTCTCTACCCGATCGCTCCAGAATTTAAAAACTTTCAGCCAGTATTTTTATACTTTATGCATTATGTTTATTTGCATAAGTTCAATAAGAATCTGCTGTCCTTGTAACAAGACCAATTAAAAACACTGGTGATATTACCAAGGCTTTGACTGGATGTCATACCCGAGAGATACATGTATGAACTCAGATATGAACAGCTTTAAGTGACTAAGGTTGACTTTATAGAGCCAACAAAGGCCCTTGGAAGAACTGGCCTGGTACCTTGCTTACAGGGTTCCCAGCAGCCTTACCAGGTGAGTAAGGAAGGTCACTTCCTGGCAGGTGCAGGAACCTCAGGATGTCTTGGGGACCTCAAGAAGAGAGGAATTCACCCAAATCTACAGGTACTGCAGGCAAAACCTGATGGCAAGTCTGGCTTGGCTTTCTGGCCTTGAAAGGCCTTTAAAAGTCCAATCTGAAATTCCTTATAAAAAGTTCCAGAAAACCACATTTAAAAGAGCCTATGTAATCAATTGGTCTTCTTGCTGCACTTACACAAATAATCAAGCTAAGTGTTAAGCTTATTTTCTTAATGTGGTTACTTCTAATAAAAATGAGGGTGATTTTAGAGAAAAGTATTGTTTCAATAATGCAGTCTTATCTATGTTAGGTCCTAATACTAATCATTGGGACATAGACTAAATCCAGAATTCTAGTTTCCCCAAGATATCTGGCTATGATTCTCAGAGTTTTACTATTTCTAGCCCTCATATTCAGTCATGCATTCTTTATTTTTATTAAGGTATTATTGATATACACTCTTATGAAGGTTTCACATGAAAAAACAATGTGGTCACTACATTTATCCATATTATCAAGTCCCCACCCATACCCCAGGGCAGTCACTGTCCATCAGTGTAGTAAGATTCAGCCAGGTATTCTTAATCTCGTCAAGTTTGTCCTTCCAGAATGGAAAATCCAACTCCAGATGTTGCGTCTTAACCTAGTAACACAATTTGTTCTATCTTACCTAGAAGCCATAAAACTGCAAATACTAATAGAAATGGAAGCCCATTTTCTGAGACCCTCTCGACCAAAGTGATGGAGACCTAACCGCACCCTTTACTGCGCCCCCTCTCAGCATGAAGCAGCCAGAGCGGTTGTCGCCCCCTTTCCATAGCAGCAGCTAGGGTCTCTATCTGTAGAGGGGGGAATGAGACAGGGACTATGGGTATAGTCAGAGTAGGGGGAGGGCCTCCAGAAAAAGCAAGGCAGGATATTTGCAGTCAGAGCAATGTAACTACGTGCAAGGAAACCCCCTCCCAAAACTCTGTGTTAAACATTCAGCTCTAGAGTCATTCTTCAGTGAGATCAGTTGATACTCCCCAGATAAAGGAAAGTAGCCCATGTTTTTATTATGCTAATCATTTGTGATCATGTGTAATATTCACTTTAACATGCTAAAAGAGACTTAATATCTCACCAAGGACAAAACAAACATGTAAGGCCACTTGTAACAGATCCACACCTGGCAAAAAAAAAAAAAGAAAAGAAAAAGAAAAAAGAAACAGGGTCAAGGCATAGGGTCAAAGGGATAAGAAGGGAGGGGACATCATGATAAGTAAAATAAGCCAGTCAAAAAGGACAAATACTGGATGCTTCCACTTATATGAGATCCCTAGAGTGGTCAGATTCATAGAGAAGAAAGTAGAGTGGTGGGTGCCAAGGGAAAAAGGGGAGGGGGAGTTCATATTTAATGGGTAAAGAGTTTCAGTTGGAGAAGATGAGGAAGTTCTAGAGATGGATGATGGTGAGGGTTGCAAAATAATGTGAATGTACTAAATGCCACTGATATGTACAACTAAAAATGCTTAAAATGGCAACATTTATGTTACATGTATTTTACCACAATTAAATTTTTAAAATCCTTCTTGAAGGCAAATTCTGGCATGCTAAAATGCACCACCCCTTAAGATCCAATCACCAACAGCCAGATGGTTGCACCACCCCTTAAGATCCAATCATCAACATCCTGTAGCAGAACACACCCTACCCCCATTCCTTAAAAACGTGCTTCCTCCCCCACGAGCTGCTGCTCTCTGCCTAGAGACAGCCACTCTCTCTTTCAGCCATTAAAATCTCTAGCATGGGTTTGTGCCTCCCTGAGTTATTTCAGGGTAGGGAGGGTCGTGGTGAGATACCCTTTCGCTTCTGGTAGGAAAAGATGGACTATGCTGGGCAAATCTGAGTGGAGAGACAGGAGCTGACCCTCCACCAAGGGGGACTTCCACAAATCTGCTCTGCTCTCCTGCTGACCAGAGCAGACAAAAACTAATTAGCTCAAATCCACACACCAGTGACTGTGAGAGGGGCCCACCACCCCGGCTCTGCTTCCTCCCCTGCCCATGGGAAAGAGAAACTTAGCTGACCACACCCACAAGCTTGGCTTTGATGTGGGTATTTTCTAGCCTGTGAAGAATCTCATATGAGCCCCTTAGGAACAAGGAAGCAGAGATGGGGAGGTGGGAGGGGAAACTGTCCCAATCAGAAGACTCAAGTAACTTGCCCCAACTAGCAATTTGTCCCAATCAAGACTCAAATCCAGACCTGCCTTCCAAATTTTCAATTCTTATATACAACAGATGCTCGATAAATTAAGTTCAAGGAAAAGTCAAATGCCCTATATGTCCTTTTTTGATAGGAAAATAACTAGAGTACCTGAAGCTACTGAGCCTGACCTGTGGGGAGAGGGCTATACCTTTTCACTTACAGGATTTCAGAGATATTCCTGATTTCAGCTCCTACCTTCGTAATTTGTCCAGCCAATGGCCTCTTACTTCCCCCAGCAAGTGGGTATCAGCCAAAAACATGGCTCTCAGCACAGGTTCAGGGGCCTCTTGTTCCCCGTCATGAGCTGCGGTTTTCATCTCAGGCCAATTACACTGAAAGATCACTAAGTAATAGATTAAAAATTCACAAAATAAAAGCATGGCAAAGACAACAGCTATGAATTTCAACAGCAAGAAACTCCTCTTTAACAGACAAAAATTGTGCCTTCCAAATCCCAGTCTGATGACAGCCATTTCTTCTGCCCAAGAGGTTCAGCAACCGAGGGTCAAATCCATCAAGAATTCACCAGGAGAAAACTGTCAAATCCTGGGTTAGGTGCAGATGGTGTCCAGGTCTTAGCCATGTACCTACAGGGTAATGGGAAAGGATTGGATTATGGTCCTTAATAATGCCACTATCACTAGCTCCCTCCATTAAGAACTAATGAGTTATAGAATCATATCTACATTCCCAAATAAATGAATTGTCCTGTACTTTTACAAAGACAGTATGTCAGGTTATTCATAAGGGTGACAAGTGGTTTCCTAATAGGTCTCTATACTTCCCTATGCCAGAATAATGCCATTGGAATGATCTTCCCCTAAGATTATAGTTTTATTATCACTTTGGAGATCACTAAATAAGAATCTATCAGAAGATCATTTGCTAAGGTAGGAGACATAATAGGGAGAGTCAACAAATATTAAGTGTAACTTGACTCCCAAAAGGGTTCACCACCACCACCACCCAGGACCTTAAAAACTAACCATTTATAAAGCCCCCTGTAATTGGTGTGTCATTGTTGTGAACTCATTACTTTCTACACTGCCTTCCCACAACAGTAGTGAATATTCATGGACAATGTGCTTCAGAGATCCAAGCAATGCCTTCCATTCTGGGCTCAGAGGCCAGGGGCTGACAGGGCCACCATCTGTGAACACTGCATTTGGATTAAATGTGTTTTCATAAATATGGTTTTTCACCTGCAAATCAGCCTTGAAACTCTGGATGGCCTTCTGTTCTGAGACATTTATGTGCAGTGGTTTCTCTGCGGGAACCTTTAAAATGTTTATGGATTCATCTACATTGTGGATGAACCGCATCCTATAAAGAAAGCATCTATTTTTGAGGCATCTGAAAAGAAAGGTTGGTAAAACGATGGCCTGGGATAGGCTAGAGGAGGTGGCGCTCCTCTTAAGGTTCCTCAACCTATGCTTGAGACAAGAATCTTAAAATGGGTGGTGACCTGGAGGCTACAGAAAACTCAGCTACTGGAGAAGCACCAGAGGCCTTGCGGGGCTGGGCTTCAGGAGATGCTGACCAGAGATCCTAATGGAGCAACAGAGAAAGAAAATTCTTTTCCCGGGAGATGATTTTCTAAGATGAATCTAGGAACCCTCATAGGGTTGACAGGCAAGGAGCCAAAAACACCCTCATTTCCTCAGGGTCTAGAACAATCCAGTGAAATTCAGTTTTCAGAACTGTTCACGTTTGCACATAAGCCCGAGTCCCTATGGGAGTCCCTCACTTATTTCACACTGGTGTTGTATAATAAGCAATCATTAAGACATGGAAAAACTTTAAAACCTTACCTAAAGAAATAAAACTGGGGCAAACATGTATTTTGAGCCACTATCGAACGTTTCGAGCAGAGCCCCAGAACTGAAAAACCGTTCAGAAATTGATTCGTGAGGAAGCCTCTGGGCGCCTCCTCCCGTGGACACTGACGATTGTTATGCTGTGCCGTGAAGGACTCGCCCCCACTAAGGCTTTTCAAAGAAGATGCCATGACAGGACAAATGTGAAATGAGTGGCTGTCTGCCTCAAGTCTCCCCCGGCCTCTGTCTGCACCAGGAGGCATGGTATACAGTAAGTACTTGATTAAGGAGGGAACCACACAGAAATGGTAGATCTTAAATGTGTCCTCTCAAAAGGGAAGGTCAAAAGCAGCCGGACATGTAATCTGGGATCAACTGCTGTAACTGGAATTCTACTCAGAAAGTCTACAAATTATCTGTATCAACCACCACACGTCAGCATCCGTACTGAGAGCTTCCTCACCGCCTGTGTTCTCTAAGGCTGGACCACAGGTGCCAAGTACCTTGCATGACAATATACTTTATCCTAGCCCTGGGGACACCTCTCAGAGTGAAAAGTGACAATGATAGTAATAAACACAGGGCAGCGGTGTAAACCAGGACTGCTCCGGGCAACTCAAGATATGTAGTTACTGGGTGCCCGACCCCACCCTGTAAGCGAGCACTTCGCCTCGTGCACGTGAGGAGAAAGTGACAACTCTTCCACGGTCACCGATCTGTCAGCAATCAGACTTCAGAATGATCACACAAATGCTGGTGGTGACCACTCACCAGTGGGACTAAAGGCATGGATTCCCTATGTGGCTGTACTTGTGAAAGAGATGAAAGAGAGACTGTAAAGAATAATGAATATATTCCTTAATGCCATCTAATTCTCTTTCTTTTAATTCAATCAAATATATCAAAAGCAATCATTTGATCACAATATCTCATTTTCTTTCAAAAGGCCGAGAATCTCCTAAAATCCTAAAAGCTAAGGCCAAAACAGCAGTTGAAATGTCCTAAAACATAATGTTTCCTCAGATCCCAGAGGACAAGTTGAGAGGGGAAGAACCCCAATTTTCTGGGCTTGGGCTTAGAATTCTTCTACTGTGCAAACCTTTGCTCTTTACAGGTTCCAAGTTGCCCAACATGAAAACCAGGGCAACTTTATAGCTGCTTTCCTACACCTACTTCTTTTCGTCAGAACTACAACCTGCAACACAAGGACAGGTGAGTAGCCTGCAAACCAGGAAGGCGGGTGCCACCCGCACAGGTACAGCTCACAGTGGGGCTCAGGATTGAGGGGACACAAAACTGTAGCCCCCAGCTTCCCTGGACCAAACAGGGCAGGACGGATGACACAGGGACAGCGTGGGCTTGCCCTCACAGGCAGCACGAGGTCTCCCCGACGGTCTGACCTCACCACCCGCCCTCCCTGAGCCTGCCCAGCATGGCCCTCTGCCTCCAGGCCAGCCACGGCAGAGACAGTGACCAGCGAGTCAGCTTAGACAAGGGGGCGAAGACTAGGGGGGGCCCTGGCTCTCCCCTCAAACTTCTATGGTTTTTTTCCACAAAGAAATAAGAAATACCCTACCCAGAGCTTTTCAGCCAGAGGACTTAGGATGAAGGAAGGAAGAAGGAAGGAGGGAGGGATAAGACAGAAGAGAGAAAGAGGGAGAGCAGGCTAGCTGGGACACTCATGTCCTTTCCTGAGAAAACCCTAGTACCATGTGAATCATCTCTCTGGCATAATGTGATCATTTAAAAAAATAAAACTCTTCATACAATGAAAGCCATATTTGACAACTTCTGACACCAATCCTCAAACGGAGCACCTTTCACTCAAATGTTGGAAAACAACTTTTCTTCCTCTATCTAAAACCCACTGTATTGCTCATCACGTTAGTATTCCCAAAACTGCCCTCAGTGTTATGGCCAAAGCACACCCCCACCTTCTGAAATAAAGACAGAGTAATTGTTAGGGCTGAAGGGAGTGGAGAAAGCGGTCCATTCCCTCCCTAGAAATGGCACAACAAGACCATCACACTAGGCACTCAAAGACACATGTTAGGAAATGCAATGTCATCCCTACCTGGTAGCTGCTTCCAAATGGTACAAAGTGACCTTCTCCTTGTGCTCACTTCTTGTGCCAAGCCCTAAACTGACCTCAGGGACAGAACTGCTGCCTCACCTCTGACACAGCTGCAGGAAACCCGCTGAACATCAGCCATCGGGAGCAATGGAGACAGTCCCGCCACCAGGCAGACACCTGCAGCTGAGAGGAAAACGGGAGAGCTCCACAAGAAACCAGCAGCAGCCACTTGTCCCCTTGTAGCATTTTATCTTATGTTATGAATGCCCACCCGCAGAGAGAGCAGCTACCTGCAGACTCTCCTTCACCATGGTCAAGCCACTCACCCTCTGGGCCTCCGTGGGGATCACAGTACCTACCTCCACTGAAATCATGTAGATGGATGGAAATAATGGTCACAAAAGTGCTTTTTTTAAGAAAGGAATATTTCCAGGAAGCAGGGCTATCAGTATTAGATCAGAGAGTAAACTACTATCTGACGAGTCCCAACAGACACACGCAGTAATATGCAAATCAAACAGCCAAGGTCAGATTAGGGGACATGAAGGCCAGTAACTGGGGAGACCCTGGAAGGTGTGGCACCCTGGGCCAACCCGGTTTTCTCCACCCGTTTACTGAGCTGCACTCTCTAATGCACATGGGGAGTCCCCATGCCCTTTCCTCCCTAAAAGGAAACCTTACATTGCGTCTCAACCATAACGGACGCCAATGATTTAAACTCTCCACAGCCACAAATCGGAATAACTAAATGCTACTATCCCTTCCATGGCCTGTCCCTTCCAGGCTCTTCCCGCTAAAGGACAGCAAGTGTGCTCCCCCACGGGATAAATGAAAGGAGAGTGTGGTCCTTCATCAGAGCCATATGGGGTACTGCACCCAGGCCCAAATGTGGCCTTCTCTCCCTGCCTGCCTAATACATACATGGGGAAAATGTGTAGGAAATGGGAGGTTTGTATAAAGACTATAGTCTTTGTGTTGCCTTCTTGTGATTAAGTGATGAATGATTCTGTCCATATTAGTTTTCCTTGCATTAGCAGGTTTGGGTTCAAAAAGCAAAATACTAAAATACTATTGTTGTCACTCCCCAGGTTCGATTTGTCAGTTTTATTAAACTCATATTATGATAACTCAGCAGGAAAACTCTACAGGCCTCCTAACACTGTTCAGTCTGGCCTGGGATAAAAAAGCCCCTCAGGGCTCCTCCTGACTTGTCTGTAAGAGAGTTAGATTCCCTATTAAAGGCCCTGGTAAGAACTAAAGGGCTGGACCTGTGGCATTTTGATTTCTACCACACCCGTATTTCTTACTTCTGACATCATAGACAATGTCTGCAAAAATACAACATAATAACATCTACTATCCCAGAATTCTTTAAAACACTAGACCACAGCCATCACTGGTTTATGAAGTTGCTTTGGTGGTTCATAATCAGAATTTTTTTAAATAAAGTACAATAAAACAGAATAGAAAATATTAGTCTGCACTGCACATAGTTAAGGCAAAGAATAGCAGTCTGTTTCACAAAACTCTTGTTTCCACTTTTATGTACATGTGCCCGTGTGTGCTGACATGATGGATATCTGTGTGTGGTCATGATATAAAATGTATTTCTTACTGCACTCAGTTGCAAACTCCCCAACACAGGACATTGTCTTGTTCATCTCCATGCCCCCTCCTCTGTGCCCAGTATGGGGCCTGCAAACAGCAGGTGCACAATAAATGTCTGTGCAGTTAATGGCTTAATTTAGTCTTATTTTCCCAAACATTTTAGAAATACAAACAACCATACTATGGCTCTTTTGATCACTGTCTGTCTTTAAATGCTTAAGTCTACACTCATAAAAACAGGAGAGAAAGTTATTCCTGTTTCCTGTGACCAAAGGGCCAGGCAGGAATTTAAAGACTGGTAAACAGGGGCACAGAGCACTTTTCTCACCAGCCCCATGTGGGACTCTTACAAAGGAAAAGCACTGGCAGCTCTCTGGTTGGAGGAAGGAATGACCTAAGCCTCTTTGGAGAAAACACATTTTCTTCTAAAAGGGAAGTACACAAAAGCACCCGAAGATCCTCTCCTGAGCCCTGGGCTGGTGGGATCCAGGCAGCTGGGGAGATTGGCATCCCAGTTGTGTTATTTCCCAGTGTGTTATCTCAGGCAAGTTGCTCCAGAAACAAAACAGGGGGGCAGGGGGAGAGACAGGATTGTTATTTTAAAAAAAAAGAAGCCAGAAAATAACAAGCATTGGTGAGGATGTGGATAAATTGGAAACCTTGTGCCTTGCTGGTGGGAATGTAAAATGGTGCAGCCATTGTACAAAACAGTATGGCAGTCCCTCAAAAAATAAAACTAAAATTACCATGTGACCCAGCAATTCTACTTTCAGGCATATACTAAAAAGAACTGAAAGCAGAACTCCAGCGGAAATCTGCACCATTGTAATGTGAATACTACCACATTCACCACAGCATTGTTCACAGTGGCCAAAGGCAGCGGCAACCCAAAAGTATGTCGGTGGATGATGGGTAAACAAAACGTGGTACACATACATCAATACACAGTGGAATATCACTCAGCCCTTCAGGAAAAAGAGAAAGAAATTCCGACACGTGCTACAACATGAATGAACCTTGAGGACGTTATGTGAAGGAAAGTAACCCAGTCATGAAAAGACAAATACTGCATGATTCCATTTAAATGAGGACCAGAGAAGTCACTTCACAGACACAGAAAGTAGAAGGTAGGTGCCAGGGGGTGGGGAAGAGAAAAATGGGAAATTTTTATTTCATGGGTATAGAGTTTCCATTTTCCAAAATGGAAAAGCTCTAGATTGGTTAGATGACAACAATGTGAATACACTTAACACTACTGAGTTTAAAATTTAAATTTAAAAATGAGTGAGATGGTTCAAGAGAGTGAGAAGAGAAGCCTCAGACCAGAAGAAAATAACTGCAAAAGACACATCTAATTAAGGGCTATCCAACATATACAAAGAACTCTTAAAACTCAATAAGACATTACGATTAGCACACGTAATGCAGCGGCGGGGCACATGGGAAAGGCAGTATTTATAGAGAGGACAAGTAATGATTCTATAGTATCTTACTACACTGATGGACAGTGACTGTAGTGGGGTATGTTGGGGGGACTTGATAATAGGGGGTCTAGTAACCATAATGTTGTTCAAGTGATTGTACATTAACGATACCAAAATAAAACAAATAAGTAAATAATGAAATAAAGAAAAAAAACTCAATAAGAAAAATAACCCAATTAAAAAATAGGCAAAAGAAAGAGAGTAGATCTTAAGCGTTCTCACTACACATACGAAAAGGTAACTATGTGAGGTGATGAATGTGTTGACCAACTTGATTATGGTACTCATTTCACAATATACACACGTGTCAAATCATCATGTTGTACATCTTAAGTATATACAACTTTACTATATATACCTCCACCTATAGTTGGGGGGGGACTAAGAGTGAGGAATTAAAAATGTGCCAAAGACCTTAACAGAAACCTCACAAAAGAAGCATATTGGCAAATAAGTATTGGAAAAGATGCTCCACATCGCGTCATCAGGGAATTGCAAACTAAAACAACAAGACACCGCCACACACCTATTAAGACAGCCAAAATCTAGATCACTGGATTTAGAGGATGAGGAACAACAGACACTCATTCATTGCTGGTGGGAATGCAAAATGGTACAGCCACTTTGAAACACAGTTTGATAATTTCATACAAAAATAAACAGACTCTTACCCAATCATCCAGCAACTGTGTTGCTTGATATTTACCTAAATGAGTTAAAACTACGTCCACACAAAAACGTGCACACAGTTGTTTATTGCAGCTCTACTCATAACTGCCAAAACTTGGAAGCAACCAAGATGTCCTTAGGTAGGTGTTTGGATAAATAGGCTGTGGCACCTCCAGACAATGGAATATTACACAGTGCTAAAAAGAAATGAGCTGTCAAGCCATGAAAAAACATGGAGGAACCTTAGATGTGTCTGACTAAATGAAAGAAGCCAATCTGAAAGGCTACAGATTCTGTGATTGCTTCTATCTGACTCTCTGACCAGAGAAACTATGGACACAGCAAAACCATCAGCAGTTGCCAGGGGTCGGAGAGGAGGGAGGGAGAGATGAGTAAGCAGAGAACAGGGAATATTTGGGACACTGAAAATGCTCTGTATGATACAACAGCGGGGGCTACATGTCACAGTACACTGTTCAAACCCATAGAATGCACCCCACCAAGAGTGGACCTAATGTAAACTATGGCCTCTGGGTGATGATGCTGGGTCCGTCTAAACAATGTGCCTGGAGGAGGATGTTGAAAATGGGAAAGGTTGTGCATGTGGGGGCAGAGGGTATATGGGAACACTCTACTTTCTGCTCAACTTTGCTATGAACCCAAAATGGCTCTAAAAAATAGTATATTTAAAAATTGGCAAGATGGCAAATTTTATGTGTATTTTACCACAATTTAATTATTTTTTAAACAACAGAAATCTTGATTCATGGCACAGCATGAAGGAACCTATGCTAAGTGAAATAAGCCAGACACAGAGCAATAAAAATTATATGATTCTATTTATATGAGGTCCCAAGTAGTCAGATTCACAGAGACAGAAAGTAGGATGGTGGGTGCCAAGAGCTGGGCACAGGGGAAAAGGCAGTTATTTAATAGATACGGATTTCAATTTGGGAAGAGGTACAAGTTCTGGAAATGGATGGTGATGATAGTGGCAGAAGTAAATGTACTTCGTGCCACTGAACTGTACAGTTAAAAATAGCTAAAATGATAAATTTTTATGTGATGTAGGCAAGAAATACACAAACACACACGCACACACAGGACTATGAGCTAACAGTGTCCTACAACAAAGGCTTCCTTTTGGATCTAAATGTACTATTTTTATGTTTAAAAAAACAAAAGTCTTAGGAGTGAGGGTCGGGAATATCACTGTCACCTTCTTACCTTTTAAAGAATGCAGCTCAGAGATTAAACTAGTATGAAGTCCCTAAATTGGCTTCTGCTCCCCAGAATCAGAGCTCCTGCACCTGAAATAAAACAGAAAAGACATATTTTGTTGCTGACTAATCTTTAGTTGAGTTAACCATTACTAAAGTGGAAAAGGTTCATTCCTAGAGGCCACAGTGGCTGCGGCCCTGTGGTACCCAGCAAAGGAACCTGGCAAACGTTGAAAGTAAAAAAAAGCTGAGAACCATACAACTAAAGAAAAATGACATTTATTGCTCAAGAACAGGTCTTCTAAACTACAGTATAAAAGATTACATATAAAGCATGTATAAACGTTGTTCTGTATTGCCGAACATACAGGAACAGTAGCTGCAATCCATAATTGGGAGCAAAATATTTTATCCACTGACTGATTTTTAACTTCAAAGCTATCATTAAATATCTAAATTCCCTCCCCCAAAAAATATAGCATTAAAAAATGTTTAATATGCACTAACCTGTAGCTTTTTACCTTACTTGTTCGTTATCTTAAATATAGTATGTCCACAAAGTGGTCAATGGCTATTTGCATGTTAATTTTTCCACCTTAGGTGGTATTTTTTAAATAAGACGGATTTTTTTTCCCAGTCTACATCAGTAACAGTAGGAAGTGAGAGGCCCCTACGACTTAATACATGGGCCTTAAGTAATCGAGATTTTCCAGCAAATAAATAATTTCCAGAGTACTGTTTTTTTTTTCAGTAGGCTAACGTGCAATCCTAAAAGAGGCAAGGAGGTTCCAGTTTGCAATGACAAGAAATGGCAATTAACCTAGAAGCATAAATACTACAACACGGGATTAAGAACCTCGTAAAATCTGCTCGCAGCGGGTGCTCAGCACAACAGGAGGCAGGCAGCACCGCACAGCAAGGCGCCTCACCTGTGCGGAGCGCAGCCGCGCAGCATCCCCGCAGTTTCCTGTTTCCGCAGCGGCGACCCCGCGTGCGGCGGTAGCCCCGGTAACCCCGCCCCGGCGGCCCGTGCGGGGCGGGGGCACCAGACTCGTCCCGGAGAGGCCCGCCCCGGCCCCGCCCGCCCGGCGCCGGCGTTCTGGAACGCAGGCTTCGGCGCCCGGCCGGCCGGGCCCCTGCGAGCGGCGCTCTGGGCGACAGCGCGACGCGGGCGCCCCTGCAACGCTGACAACAGGACCAAAGAAAGGCGAGGCCGTCACTTGGCGGCGTCTTCCTCCGCGACGCTGGCCCAGGGTGCCATCCTTGTGTTTTCTAGACGCTCCCGTCGGCTTAGTGCTTGGTCCTGCCGCTCGGCCGAACCCCCAGGGAGTCGCTGCAAACGGTGGCGAACCGGGGACGAGGACTGGGGGCCCGGGAGGGGGCGCCGCGGGCCGCTGATGGCGATCCCGGCGGCCGCGCTCCTGACAGGCGGCCCCTGGCGTTCTCCGCGCGCCGGGACGGGCGGGCTCCCCCCGCCGTGCGCTCCGCCCGCCGCCCCCGGAGCTGGCCTGCCGGCCGCGTGCCCAGGACGGCCCGGGGAGCCAGGGCCTGTCGGGAGGCTCCGGGGGGCGCGCCCCCGCGCCCTGCCAGGTCCTCCACTGGCTCTCACCTTCGTCTTCTCCTGGACCTCAAGGAATGTGCGAAGAGACGATCAAAGTGACTTTTTAAAACTAATGTTACTAATAATGTAACTATGGCATGTTCTACTTTTCAGAGTGCTCTCAGCACAAACTGCACAGGGTCTCCAACCGACCAACTCTGGTTTGTTGTTCAAATCTGTGAGTATAGTTTATGTAGTGAGATGTAATAGGAAATCATATAGAAAGCAACCAACAAGATGCGTGGTACATGGTAAGTAAGCAGCAAATGGTTGTTATTATTATTATTAATTAAGAATACTGTATTTTCCAGATGAACAATTTTAACGTCACCAAAACAGCCAACCAGACGCTATGCATGCTGAAGAATACAGCATCTCCTCTAAAGGATTCTCACTAAAGAAAAACAAAACCAAATGCAAATCCAGTGAAGCATATAACTAACTACAAGCTTAAGGAGAAACATGAAGCAAACGAGTGTGTCATAGTACACCACCAGGAAGCCATCAGCTGAATCCAGAATGTGGGAAATTCTACAAACCAAATGACCCAATTTCTTTATTTAACAAATAAAGAACATCAGAAAAAAAAGGGGAAGTGGTTGGGAGGGAGACCTGCTGTAAAGTCAGAGGCCCAGCAGCCACGTGCAGTTTGTGGGCCTTATTTAAGTCATAATTAGGACAAACTAGCTTTTAAAAAACACTATTTTGAAAACAGTGGGAAATTTGGACATGGAATTAATGTTGGGTGACAGAAGGATTACTGGTAATTTTGCTGTGGTAATGCTATTGTAGTTTTCTTTTTAAGATTAAAGAAATATGCTAAAGTATTTGTCAGCAAGTTATATGATTTCTGGAATTTGCCTTAATACTCCAAAAAAGGGGGGAGCAGGGGGAAGTAGGAGAAGAAACAATATTGGCAAAATGTTGGTAATATTGAAGCCAGGAGATGTCTGCATAGCATAGTGGTTGTAAGACTAATGGTACGTCAGAGATTTCCACACCCTAATCTCTGGACCTGTGACTAGGTTACCTTACATGGCAAAAGGGATTTTGCAGACTGATTAAGTTGAAGGACCTTGAGATGGGTTGTAATCCGGGACTATCCCAGTCAATCCAGTCTAACCACCTGGGTCCTTATAAATCAGGAACCTTTTGTAGCTTCAGGAGAGTCAGAGGAACTGTAACAACAGAAGGAGGTTGTCTTAGCCATGTGGGCTGCTATAACAAAAACACTACAGACTGTGTGGCTTATAAACAACAGAAATTTATTTCTCGAAGCTGTGGAAGCTGGAAGTCCAAGATCATGTTACCAGCGTGGTTGCTTTCTGGTGAGAGCCGTCTTCCTGTTCCATAACCAGCGCCTCCTCTCTGGGTCCTTACACAGTGGAAGGGGTAGTAAGATAATAAATATGTGTTGTTTTACATCACTAAATTGATAGTAATTTGTTGTAACAGCAATAGAAAACCAACACAAGCATTTATTGCATTTATCTCTACTTTTGTGTGTAGTTAAAATTTTTTGTAATGTTTGTAAGTCCATAAAGCATAGACCTAAGAAATCCATTTTTGAAATGCTTAATTTATACCTGAAGCATAACAGATTCTGACCTAACATAGAATTACACGATGCATTTTAATTTGAAAAAGCACTATATGCAATAATTATTTTTAAAAAGCATTGTTGAGTGTAATTAATTAAAGAACATTTACCTTCAAAACTACAGATATAAAAGCATGGTACAACTTATTCCCAGCTTTAGTATTGGCTTATCTAGGCCGACTTTTGTCAAAATCCTCATACTGACATACCTTCAAGAATATAACATATATTTTAAGTAGTTTTCCTACTGGCATATATTAATTTCAAGAAACAGATAAAACAATGAGTAAGCATAATTTATAAGTTAGAACTTTTAAGAAGGCAAAAATCTCCCCCAATATGCAAATGTAGGATAGATTAAAACAGGACCCAATATTTCTATGTAATTTTTAATTTGAAAATACTGTATATTAAGTATTTTCTATTATGTAAATGTTATTCACATTTTGTACAATTTGCTAAAATACACTAGATCCATTAAAGAAAGTCCATATTTTGAACTAATTTTATTAGTTGATTTTTAATGCCATAAACTAATTTTATTCTATAGAGCACCTTTATGTCATTGGTTCCCTCTCCAAACTTCTTTAGTTTCATATTTTAGTTCACTTTCATACATTTTTTTTCTGTAGGAGCAGCTATACTGTGTAACATTGTTATGGTAGCTTAAGTCTCCTTGTTCTCTTGGAAAAAATGCCTGCTTACACTAAGGAAGTCTTGAAACTTCCCCTTTACAATATAAATTGGTGTGTGAGTGCCTCAGAGACAAAAGTGAATAAACAAAGTTTTTTAATAAAGTTTCTTAGTATTTGCATAATAGAAAAATACCGATCTGCGTCTCCTGTCAGTCAAACACTGGGAAGAGTGAAGGTGTGAGGCAGACAGCCCCAGAGCACCCCCGAGCATCAGATGTCCACCTTCTCACTTCATTCTCTCCCGCAACAGACAGGCGTTGAGCCTCTATGTCCTAGGTACTCAGTGAGTTTCTCTACTTGGTGTTTTCAAAGATCACGCTAGGGACAGATCTGTGAGATAGGGATGAAGCTGGGGCAAAGGGGGAGTAGGAATCCTGAAATTCTTAGGAAGGACTTGTGTGAAGACTTGCTGTATTAGCTTTCTGTTGTTGTGTAATACTTTACCACAATTGTAGCAACTTACAACAGACATTTTTTATCTTGCAGTTTCTGTGTCAGTCAGGCTAAGCCATGCCCTCTGGTCAGGGCCTTGGGCTAAGGTCCAGGTGGTAGCCTGTCTGAGTTCTTACTGGAGGCTCCAAGTCCTCTTGCAGCTCACTGACTGTTGGCAGAATTCAGCTCCGTGCAGTTGTAGAACTACAGCCTTCTGCTCCCGGGGGCCTCCTGCCGTGCCCTGCCACATGGCCCTAACCACAACATGCAGTTACTTCTTTGAGGTCAACAGGAGAGCATCTTCAGCTGCTGTCTCAAATCCCTCCAACTTCTTGTTTCTTCTCTAGACCTCTTTAAAGGATTCATGTGATAAATCAAGCCCACCTAAAATACTCTTGACTAACTTAGTGCCACTCATTTGAGAGTTAATTACCTTTACAATCACCCTTCACTTTTGCCATATACTATAACCTAGTCAAAGGAGTAATTTCCTACCATATTCATAGTTCCCTCCTTTACTCAGGGAGGATTCAACAGGGTGTATATTCAGGGAGACGTCTTGGGGGACAATTTAGAATTCTATCTGCCACGTGTGGTATTCTACCCTCGTTTCAAGAGAAAAGCCAAAGCCCATTGCCAGGGTTTCTGATGACAGCGACTCTGACCTGGTTGTAGGCTGGTGAACTCTTCGTAGAGAAACACCAGAAAATCAAATGACACCAAAACCCAGCTATGAAGGGGAGAAAAATGTAACTTTATGCAAAAAGGAAAAAAAGCAAATAAAATACAAAAGCAGAAGGAGAGCTTACCAATTTTATAACTTAAATAATAATTTTAATGTGTATTATTATTCCCAATGTATCTTTTTATAAATCTTGATTTGACACATTGCATTCTTGCTTAAGGTGGTGAAAAACTTAAAAGAACTATTTTTCCTACTTCAATTATGCATTTGAAATTTGGTTTTGGTTTTTAGATCTTTGCAGGTTTTTCTTAAGGTAAACATCCTCTGTACTGAAGGGACAGAAAAATTTTCCCTTCTCCCCTTTTAGGTTATTTGGCTGGTCTAATTAAATTGATATAAAACAGATTAATGGGGGAAAACAAATTTCATACATACCAGAGCCCCATAAAAATATGAAACCCAAAGGACAGTCAGGTAACTGAGGCTTATATAACATCCTGAGCTACAGACAGGGTAGGGATCTGGGGATCCAAAGGGAAAGAAGGCCAATAACAGGAAGGCAAAGAAGAGGTCGGTTGCTGTGCAGCTGAGTTTCTTAGGTAAAAAGTATCTCTGGTACTAGCTGTCTTCCTGATACAGGGCCACTTTCTGATGTAAATTTGAGGAAATCTGAGGAAAGGAGCTTTTCCTGAATCTGCTGGATTTTGATTATTAGCTCAAAGTAATCTTTGTGCCAAAGAGATATATCTTGAGGTGGCAAAACTGCTCCCTTTCAGCATCTTGTTTTAGATTAAGATGTCTAAGGTCAAAAATATACCTACCCTGTCCATTTTCCTTCCTTCCAAGTAGTCCATGCAATGTGATCTTATTAAATTACAGACAACTATAGAGAAGGAGAGAGTTGTCACAATACATTATAGTCAATCTGCAGCAATAATTTAAATGATTGATACTGTGGGAAGTCATTATGGGAAACCTCACTGACATGGCATCAGGGGGTCTGCAGAAGCTTTCATGCCCATCACTTGTGAATTTCAGATCCCACTGGAAGAGGTAGAGGCCATTCTGCCTTAGCTACTTTTCCACCCAGCAGGAAGAAGAAGGCTTCCACCTCCCAGCTACAGCCCAGCCGATGACAGATTGTCGCAACTCAACCAATGAGAAGCCATGATACATGGGACTCCCAGTTTACTCCAGTGGATTTTCTGCCTAGAAACAGCCTCCTAACAGGGCACTTTTCCTCTATAAAAGAGCCCCCTCTCCTCTGTTCTCCAGACTTGCCTATGATTCTTCTGTAGCTTGAATGTCCTGGATTGTAATTCTCTGCTATTGCTGAATAAACCTGTTTTTGTTCATAAAATAACTGACTGGTTTAAGGTTAACAATGTATATCACTGCAGTTTACAAATTACCTCCCTACTTCATGGATCCAATATAATCCCAGCTAGATTAGAAATTCGTTTAGGGGAGAGACTATGCTTCATACTTATTTATATTCAGAATAGCATTTAGTAAAATACACAACACATAGTTGATTCCAATAAAAATATATTGGATGAATTGGAAACATTAAGACATGTGAAGTAGTAGTCAGAGATCCTGGTTTATTTGGGGAAATTTAATTACTTTTAAGGAAAATTACTGATAAGCAGCTTGGTTGGCAGGGCTTTCCTGGGAATGTCACTTTAATTTTTTGTGCATTAATGTGTTTATTTCAAGTCAGAGTCCATAATGCAAATTATTGAGAATGACTCACAAAATTTTCCTTTTTTTTTTTTATAACATGGATCAAGGGCCATTTCTCTTTTAGGTGCTATGGAATGAGTAACTAGATAGCAAAACCATGGACAATGCCTGGGACAAAACTAGTCAACATGTCCCCACAAACCCCAAAACGTAAGGGGAATGCGATGAACCACAGATATCTGCAAGATCTGGTGATGTGTGTGCAGGTAAAGACAGGAGAACCCCAAAATAACTTTACCCAGGAAAGCATGGAGAGAAAAGCTGAAAACAGGAAGGATTTTTCCCAACCAATAGCAAGCAAGTGCAAGGGGCGCAGGCATAAACCTGAAGGGCTGGGGCAATCTTTCCTTCCAAGACAGGACCCCACCTAGAGGGAAAACTCCCAGGACGGGATAAGAATTTGGAAGAACATGGACAAGAGAAATGTAGGAAAAGGGAAGTACAGCTAAATGGAAAGGAAAATTTCAGAAGACAAGTGTCCATATTTTAGCACACTAATGAGAACAGAAGGCACTGCTAGATGATGTTGCAAAAGCTCTCCTGAGCTCTGCTCCTATTGGGATGTTTAAGGGAAGTAAATTCATGCAAGAATGAGTGTTAGAAATGAATTGAGGTCAAAATCCACTCAAAGTTATTACCAGAAAAAAAACAATATCAAGTAAAATAACATTCCTACATACAAAGCATGCCATAACAGATGCCCACAAAACAGAGCAAAACTATAACCTATTATTTCAAAACAAGCTAAGGACACTGTAACTCTGGGGAAAATCCCAAATACCTTTGAAACTGAAATCAGTCAAAAGGAGAAATAAAGTGGGAGAAACCTGTTTATTTCTTAAAAGCAGTCCACTCCTGCTCCCCTGTGTCTCTCACATCTGGCTGCAGAAGAAGCAGCCCCTGACCCAACCTCTCCAGTCCAGATAAAACCTCCTCATCCATGTAATTGCCTATTGATATGGAGATGGACTACTTCTCTCCACCCCTTGGAAACACTTATTGATAGGGAGATGCCCTAAAGCCAGGTGAGAGATTCTGGAAATATTGCAATTTTGCCCACAGACAGTAAGAGAATGATAGAAGATATGAGAGAACAATATAAATCAGAATTAGGAAAACTCAAGTGACAACTCAAGAAAGAACTTGAAATTAAAGAAATGAATTTAAGAAATAAAAACAAAACTAAAAGGAAATGAGAGGAAATCAGTACAACGAACATTTCAGAGAAGTAAAGTAAAAAAGAGACAGTTTTAAAAATCCAAAAGAAATAAAGACTGGATAGACATTTTCCCAAAGCAGACATATAGATGGGTAACAGATACATGAAAAGATGCTCTACATTGCTTATCATCAGGGAAATGTCAATCAAAACCACAATGAGATATCACGTCACACCTGTCAGAATGGCTAGTTTCAAAAAGACAAGAGATAACAAGTGTTGGCAAGAATGCGGAGAAAAGGAAACCCTTGTGCCCAGTTAGGAATGTTAATGAAAACAGTATGGAGGATCCTCAAAAAATTAAAAATAGAACTACCATATGACCCAGTAATTCCACTTCTGGGTATTTGCCATAAGAAAATGAAAACACTAATTCAAAAAGATATATGCACCCATATGTTTATTGCAGCATTATTTGCAAAGCCAAGATACGGAAGGAACCTAAGTGTACGTCACTAGATGAATGAATAAAGAAGATGTAGTACATATATACAATAAAATTTTACTCAGCCATAAAAAAGAATGAAATCTTGCCATTTGTGATAGCATGAGTGGGCCTAGAGGCATTATGCTAAGTGAAATAAGTCAGACAGAGAAAGACAAATAATCACATTGACAGATATGGTTACATTTCTTGGTCATTGCTTTCCCACTTTAAGAAAAAGTTTATTCAGGGTCTTACTGAGGACCGTTGAGACAGGGACTGTGGGTGTAGCAAGAGTAGGGGGAGGGCCTCTGGAAAAAGCAAGGCGGAATATTTGCAGTCAGAGCAATGTAACTACATGCAAGGAAACCCCCTACCAAAACTCTGTGTTAAACATTAAGCTCTAGGGTCATTCGTCAGTAAGATCAGTTAATGTTCCCCAGATAAAGAAGAGAAGCACATGTTTTTACTATGCTAATGATTTGTAAGATTCACTTTAGCATGCTAAAAGGCCCAGGCCTATGTGCTGTCTTTCCTCTTTCAGATCTTATGGGGTGGTTTTGCAAACTGGGCAACTAATTTAGCATGCAGACCCAGCTGTAAACAACATAGTAAAAGGCAGGAAGGATTCCACCTTAAAGATAAGATTGCATTTTAACATCCAGGAAGTTTGGGAAGCAGGATTCTTAAACTTACTCTTTAGCAAACAGACAATACCTCAGCCCACCTTGGGGGCTGGGCAGGCTGCCTTTTGATATGCTCCTAGACCAAGACGCCAGTATCTCGGAGAGAGAGATCAGAGCGAGAAATTGCTTGTGTTAAGTTAATTCTGGGTGTTCAGACACTACTTAGCAGGTCTACACCCCTAAGCCTTTTTTTTTCATGTCCTCAAAAAATCCTCATCTGCCTATAAAATCCCCTAGACAACGCACCACACCGGACTCTCTTGTCCCTTCCTCGAGTGAGCCAGGAGCTCTGTCCTTTCACTTTATTTCTAAATAAAAGCCTGTACCTTGCTCTTCTACCTTGGGTGTCTGCTAAGCTCATTCTTCGGCTTCGTGAACAAGGACCCCAGCATCACCATGGCCTGAGAGCAGCCCACCAGTGTGTTCTGATAAACTGCTCAAAGCCGCTTTGTCTGGGAACATCTTAAACACTTTTTACAACAACAGTGAGTTTGGGGAAGAGGTTATGTCCAGCAAAATATCAGGGCAGTGTTGTAAAAGAACAGACAATGAATATTCGGATACCATAGACTGTGAGAGGAAGCAAGATTCGCATTGCTAATTACTCTCCCAAAGGATTCTACTAGAGAAACAAGAACCAAACCAGTTTATCTTCTTTTGAGCATTCAAGGCTGGGTTTTGTTTTGTTTTTCTGGTCTCAGGTGAGGGATGAGGTGTTCTGAGTCTTGTGACACAGGCAAGAATGGCTGATGGTCCTCCTCACAGTACAGCAGGAGCTGACCTGGCTGACTCTGGGCTTCAACATCTTGCATAGCCCTTTGCCTGTGGGTTTGCCTTGGGGAACCACAAAATTTCATTTTATTTCACAATGATATAATTTTGTTAGGGGGGCATTGAGTATTTTCCTAATATGTTAGCAGGGTGTTGTGTGTTTTCCTCAGTTCTTGTCCCCACTGCAATAGAGTTGAAAGGCAGAGACACGGTAATGAAGCAGAGTAAATGTTTTATTTAAAATTACTTAATGAGAGAAAGTACAGGTGACATCAGGGAGGAGAGGTGCCCTGAAAGGTTGGCGAGAGAAAGTTTAAGGCTACACACTTAGAAAGTGCAAGCAGTCAAAGAGAGAAGCTCCATGAAAGGTTGGAAAGTCTACGCACTTAAAAAGTGCAGACAACCCCAGCAAGAGGTGCACCCTGAAAGGTTGAGGGTTCCCCCTTTTAAGAATTTTTCAGGAATGTGACAAAGGGCTGGGATGCAGACTTGTTAAGAGGTCCCCAATTATTTAAAATTAACTTAACACAAGAAATTTACTGCTCTGATTTCTCCCTGAAATACTGGCTTCTTAGTCTGGGAACATATCAAACAAGACCACCTGCGTGGCCCCTAAGGTGGACTGAGTTATCGTCTGTTTGCTAAAGAGTAAGTTAAGAATCTTACTTCTTAACTTCCTGGGTTTTAAAATGCAATCTTATCTTTAAGATGGAATCCTTCCTGCCTTTTACTATGTTGTTTACTGCTGGGCCTGCTTGCTAAACTAGTTGCCCAGGTTGCAAATTACTTGATTAGGGCTGCAGGAGGAAAAACAGCATATAGGTAAAGTTAAAAAATAAACTGGGCCTTTTAGCAGGCTAAAGTAAATCTTACAATGTGCTAATTGACACAATGAAATCATAAGCTATGCTGAGATACTTTTCTTTATCTGGGGAGTATTCAAACTTTTAGGCCAAGCTGCTCCTGGCCTTTTGAGCTTTAACTGATTAATTCATTAACTCTGGGTCTTTTCTGGGTTCTCTAATTTTAACTGGTTAACTCTGAATCCCTTGTAGTGGGCTTTACTGGCCTTAATTCTCCCTCCAGCCCACTCATATTTATTTTCCTGCCCAAAAATGTTAATTATATGTGAAATTAAAAACAAAACAAGTGAACAAACAAACAAAACAGAAAAAGACTCATAAACACAGAGACTAGACCAGAAGATGCCACAAAGGAGGTGTCTAGGAAGGGTAAAATAGATGAAGGAGTTAAAGAGGTACAAAGCTCCAATTACAAAATTTTTCAAAAAAGAAATGAAGAAAGATAAAATTAGTTTAAGAGAATATGACAAAGATTAAGGGTAGGGAAGAATGTCCAACAGATAGAAGGAGTCCCTGAAGATGAAAAGTAACATAAGAGAAAAATTCTAAACCTGTAATTCAAGAAAATGCTCCTGAAATAAAAATATATATACACATATTTGGAATATATTGAAAGAACTCCTGTGTGTGCCTGAGAATATCAATTCAGAATGCTCAACACCAAGACATATTGAAGTAGGGCATGGACATGGGACAAGCATCATGATTAACTTTTCCTGCCTGTGATGAAAAATGCCAAGATATAAACAATATAGTAAGAACAGGAGGGACTCCATCTTAAGGCTAAGATTACATTTTAAAAACCAGGGAGTTAGGAGGTAAGATTCCTAACACATTCTTTAGTAATCAGACAATAACCCACCCTATCTTAAGGTAAGTCAAGCAGTCCGAATTGATATGTTCCCAGTGCTTGAGGGAAACCACTATCCTGGAGAGAAACTGGATCAATAAATTCTTTGTATTAAGCTTATCTTACAGAATATCTAGAGGACTGACTGTGGATAGTGACATTATGTCTCCCACCAGAGACATAATGAGACCACAAGTCAGGCCTATGCCCACAACTCCCATCCCTGCCCTTTGCCCCATTCGTGGAAGCCTTAACAGATAATCCTAAACCCTTAGGTACATCTCCTCTCTGAGGTTGCCTACACTCCCCTTTCTTCAAGCATGTACTTTTAAATAGAGCCTTCTCACTGCTCAACTTGTATTTTGTCTCCGCACTCTTCCAGTGGTAAGCATCTTTGTCACTTCATTATTTTATTCTATTTTCTACAGTTAAGCACAAGTCCTTGCTCTCTCTGTTCTCCTTCAGCTTCCTTGCTCTCTGCTGCCTGCAGGGCAGCTGCCATTCCCTGCTACTCTCACTTTAATGAATTCCTTCCTTTCCTACACTCTTCCAACTTGCTTGAGAATTCTTTCTCTTCAGAGTCAAGAACCCTCCCATGTCTGGGTTGAAGTTTCACCTAGTGCACAGGGATAGACCTCTTCAGATGCAGCTGCCTGGCAACAGTATTGTAGTAAATTGTTGGATTTTAAAGAAAAATTAAGAGAAAATGTATTTGGGCATCTAGGCAGAAAGAGCAAGTGACTTATGAGGGAATCAAATTTAGATTATCATCAGATTTTGACAGCATACTAATGACAGAAGAAAACAATATGCATACTTAAGGTTTCATAAGGAAAGAAAAATGTGAGCCAAGGATTTTATGTGCATCAAAGTGAACTTCAAGAATCAAGGTTATATACACACACACACAAAATTCCTACAGCTCAGTTTTAGGGATACAGGAACATATATATTTAATTCTACTTAGGTTATACATAATACACAGTACTTCTGCTTAGTGTGTTTCTAATAAATGTAATTCCTTTTTACATTTAAATTGAAAAAAAAAAGAATAAAGGTTATAGACAATTGTTATCAACATGCAGGCAAGAATGTGGGGAATTTACTTCCCATGACTTCTTCCAGAAAACAAGCTTCAAACAATCAAAATGACTGGGGAGAGATGGGGACAAAGACAAGTGGTGAACATCAGATATAGTTCCTTTTAAACTAAGACCAAGTTAATGTTAAAAAAAAAGAGTAAAGAAAGTAATAGGGAGGGGCTCAAGATGGGGCCATGAGTAGAGCAGTGGAAATTTCCTCCCAAAACCATATATATTTTTGAAAATACAACTATTCATAAGAGAAAGACCAGAAGATATAGTACAACACCCAGGCTACATCTACATCTGCAAGAACTCAGCATCTCACGAAAAGGGTAAGATACAAAGTCATGACCTGGTGGGACCCGAGCACTCCCCCACCCCAGCTCACCAGCAAGAGGAAAAGAATCAGAACGCAGAGGGAGTGGAAGCACAGGACTACTAAATAACCAGCCCCAGATATCTGCACCAGGAGCACAGACACACATTGCATGGTATACTGAATATTAGAGAAATGGAAAAGTAAAATCCGAGCTGGAGACAGAGAGCGGGTCCCCACAGCCAGCTCCCCTGGGACAAAAGAAAAGCTGGCTCTTTAAAAGGCTTAAAGGGACAAGGGCTTAACAGCTAGACAAAATCATCCTGGCACACTCAGCCCAGCAGGCTGGGAATCTTAAGGAATTTCAGGCACCCTAAACCCCTGGGGGGTAACCCAGGCCCAAAGCCCCTCACAATGATAAGCAGCCTGCCATGCATTCCCCCCAGCTGGCGCTGCAAGCAAACTGGCTGACCTGCCACAGCTGCAGAGCAGCCAGAGAACAGCCCTGCCCACAGCAACCACACAGAGTCTTCTCCAAGCACACAGCTAACCGGGACAGACCCAGAGGCTGCTGCTGGTGTGCAGCTGCAAAGCACAGACAGAGGAAGCCATATAAAGTTCCAGAAGGCACGAAGGGGGACTGTTCTTGAAGGAGAACACACCCAGCACGTCTGCAACCCCCTGAAGTGCCCTAGGCTATCCTGAGGGATGCCCTGCCCATGGCAGCTCAGGAGATTATGCCAGAGACTGCCTCCTGGTATGTGGGTAACCGACACAGGCAGTGGAGAAGGGCAAGGAGACCAGAAAGCAGGAAGGGAATTTGTTCTCTCAGCTGACACACGTGCCACCTGCCTAAGACCACTTCTATTGCCATGAAAAGGCAGAAGAATCTGGTCCAGTCAAAAATCACTCAGACAACCCCAGAGAGAGGGCATGGTAAGACATATATAACCAATCTTCCTGAAAAATATTCAAAGTAAAAGTCATAACCATGCTGATGGACCTGCAGAGAAATATGCAAGAGCTAAGGGATGAAGTCTGGGGGAAGATAACAGAAATGATACAATCAATAGAAGGTCTTAAGAGCAGACTGGACAAGGTGCAAGAGACTGTTAATGGAATAGAAACCAGAGAACAGGAATACAGAGAAGCTGAGGCAGAGAGACATAAAAGGATCTCTAGGAATGAAAGAGTATTAAGAGAACTGTGTGACCAATCCAAACAGAACAATATTTGCATTATAGGGGTACCAGAAGAATAAGAGAGAGAAAAAAGGGACAGAAAGTGTCTTTGAAGAAATAATTGCTGAAAACTTCCCCAAGTTGGGGAAGGAAATAATCTCTCAGACCATGGAAGCCCACAGATCTCCCAATGCAAGGGACCCAAGGAAGACAACACCAAGGTATATAATAATTAAAATAGCAAAGATCAAAGACAAGGACATAGTATTAAAGGCAGCCAGAGAGAGAAAAAATATCACCTACAAAGGAAAACCCATCAGACTTCTCAACAGAACCCTTACAGGCCAGAAGAGAAGGACATGATATATTTAATGCAATGAAACAGAAGGGCCTTGAACCAAGAATACTGTATCCAGCATGATTGTCATTTAAATTCGAAGGAGGGATTAAACAATTTCCAAGACAAGCAAAAGTTGAGGGAATTTGCCTCCCACAAACAACCTCTACAGTGTGGGAAATTATATTAATCACTTACAAGCTAAGTGCTTCTCACTTTATATTAATTATTGCTTCTTACCTGCACTAGTTCTCGTACCTATGGCCCTTGATGCATAAAGGAATACAGTATATTACAGTTATGTTAAGTAAATAGTATATTACGGTTATGCTTGTTTTCATGACGTGACTGTACTTACATGGCTTCCTGAAGGTGGAAGTAGATCATCAATCACTATGTAATGGGGTCTTTCCCGGACCTGTGTTAATTACTATGTAGTATGATTTTTCCCTGCACCTCTATTGTGTTTACTGATCAATAAATGTGAGAGGTGCTCTCTCAGCATCACTCTTGAGCTCTTACGCTTTGAGTCCCTGGCTGGTCCGTTCAGGTCTTCGAAATCTCATCGTGTTGCCTCCCTTCCCTGCCAGTCAGTGGCAGGAAGGAGCTGACAAGTGGCGCCCAAACAGGGACCCTTGAAACTCAGAACAGGGAAGCTCTGAAGATCGTTGACCCGGTAAGGCTCCCAGGAAAGTGTATGTAGGGACAGGGTCGAGACGTCAGGGACACAATAATAGGCCAAAACGAAACTAAAGCTACCAAAGTGGAGGATTATTTAAAGTTACTCCGTGCCCTCCTAAAAACATCAGGAGCGAAAACGTCCAAAAGGGACTTTGCTCAACTCCATAAATATATTAAAAAGCATTGTGATTGGCTGCCTCCACATGGAACTCTTAAACAAGCTGATTGGGACAATGTTTTAAGAGATTTTAAGAAGGTTCACAGACAAGGCAGCGTTATCCCTGTGCCCGTCTGGTCTTTGTGTAATTTGATAACTCGCTCTGCAGCCTTTGCAAACAGCCTCACTCCCCGTCAGATACTAGATCGGACACACAAGAGCGATGATAGAAGTGCTGGACGGTGTGGTGGAGTCAAGTAAACAATCCTCTCCAGCACATCCGTCTGACTCCTCTTCATCCTCCTCGTCCTCCTCTTCGGACTCTGAGGATGAGAGCCCTGCTCAGATCTCCCGTCTGGAAAGGCTTCTGTTTCTGCTCCAAGTACATCTGCCTTTGCAGCGGGAATACGTAAAGCTCAAAGGGAAGGTGATCTAGATGCCTATTTAACACCCTTAGTGGCACCTGTCACTTTAACTCCTTTTGGAACCTAATGAAAGATCCTGAATTCCCACAAGGGGGAGTTAGAGCACTTTACGTGCCCATGACTTACAAAACATTAAAAGATTTTAGGCAGTTATTTCTTCTTATGGTACTACTTCTCCTTATGTTGTGGGTTTCTTAAGTGTTTTGGTTGTGGCAAACAAGGACATATGAAAAAAGACTGCTGATCACAATAGAGGACAAAAGAATCAAATTTTAAAAATAAATTGCCATCTGTTTGCCCAAAATGTAAAAAGGGGAGACATTGGTCTAATGAATGTCGTTCAAAATTTGATAAAGATGGAAATCCCATTAATGAGTCTCAGTCTTTAAACCCCCAATCGGGCCAGCCTCTGAGGCCCTAGAAAATAATACAGAGGCATCTTCCCCAGTTAAAAGAACATGGCATGATTTACGAGCAGCCACTAAAGGAAGCGCCGCTGTAGATCTTGTCTCTTCTCAGTCTGTATATTTACACCCTTCACAAGGAGTTCAATTACCTAATACAGGTATTTTTGGTCCCTTCCCAGCTAATTCTGTGGGATTACTTTTAGGTCACAGTAGTTGGACACTAAAAGGATTAATAGTAAGACCCAGAATTATTGATCAAGATTATATGGGTGAAATTAAAATAATCGTATCATCTGATAAAGAATTATGTATACCTCAGGGAGAAAGAATTGCTCAATTACTTTTACTTCCCTATCTCCCACCTTCAAAAACACCTTATGAAAGGGGACAAGGTGGATTGGAAGTACAGACAAACAAATATGGCTTAACACAAAAATTACATCTGACAAACCTCAATGCAGAATTTGTATTCAAGGCAAATCTTTTACAGGCTTGTTAGTCACAGGAGCTGACGTGTCTGTAATTGCTCTTAAACACTGGCTGAAAAACTGGCCCAAACAAGAAAAACATATTCAGGTTTCAGGCACTGGTACAGCTACTCAAGTATGGCAGAGTTCAGCCACATTACGCTGCTCAGGTCCCGAGAAACAAGTAGCTTTATTAAAACCTTTAATGGTAGAGGTAGCAAATAACCTCTGGGGATGAGATTTAATGCAGCAGTGGCATGCCACACTGTCTTTTGATGAACCTTCATTGGTTCAATCTTTTTCTTAAGGGCCATTGATGCATGGCTGCCAGCTCCCATACCATTACAGTGGGCCACTCAGACGCCTGTGTGGGTGGATCAATGGCTCCTTAACAAAGAAAAATTGGCAGCCTTACACACACTAGTTCAAGAACAACTTCAGTTAGACAGATTAGAATTTTCCACAAGCCCGTAGAATTCTCCTGTATTTGTTATAAAAAAAGAAGTCAGGAAATTGGAGACTTTTGCATGACTTAAGACAAATTAATGCAGTTCTTAAACCTATGGGACCTTTACAACAAGGTCTCCCTTCTCCAGCTATGATTCCAAAGAATTGGAACATGGCTATTATTGATCTTAAAGATCGCTTTTTTACAGTTTCTTTAGCTTTAACAGATAGAGAAAAGTTTGCTTTTACTGTTCCTTCTTTAAATTTACAAGCCCCTTTGGAAAGATTCCAGTGGAAAGTGCTTCCTCAGGGAATGCTAAATAGCCCGGCAATTTGCCAGAATTATGTACACAGGGCTCTTCAGCCTATACGTACCAAATGGTCTTCAGCCTATATCATTCACTATATGGATGATATCCTCATAGCTCTACCTAAACATTTATCTCTTACTGCTATTCTTGAAGACATTGAAGTAGAATTAAAACAATGGGGCTTATAAATAGCTCCTAATAAAATACAACTTCAGTACCCAATGAATTATTTAGGAAAGAAAATTCAATAATTCCTCAGAAAATTCAAATAAGAAGAGATCATCTTAAAGCTTTAAATGATTTTCAAAAATTATTAGGAGATATTAACTGGATTTGACCTTTATTAAGTATTCCTACTTATAAATTATAAAATCTTTTTGACATTTTAAAAGGACCCCCATATCTTAATAGTCCTAGAAACCTAACCTCAAAAGCTGAAGAACTTAAATAGATACAACAACATATTCATAAAGCTCAATTATCAAAAATTGACTTATATAAACCTTTGCTTTTATTAATTTAGTTTACTCCTCATTCTCCCACAGGATTGCTCTGTCAGTGTAACGGTTGGTTAGAATGGATATTTTTACAATATCAAACTAAACCTTCATTACCCTTACATTGACAAAGCCTCCATTATCCTTAAAGGACGACAGAGATTCAGACAGATGATCAGTCAAGATCCTCATTCTATTATTCTTCCATTATATAAACAAAATATCATACAAGTACTTCAAGAGAACACTTATTGGCAAATTGCACTTTCAGACTTTTTAGGAAATATTGATAGTCATTACCCTAAAAATAAATTATTTTCCTTTTTTCAACATCATTAATGGATTCTCCCTCAAAAGGTTTCCATAAATCCATTAATAGATGCTATTACTTGTTTTACTGACAGAACCAAAGCTTTTAAAGCAGCTTATGTGACTTGTTTTAGTTTATCAGAAAATTTTCATACGTCTTTTACTTCCGCACAACAAAATGAACTTTATGCTGTACTGCAAGCTCTGCAAGATTTTCCAAGTCCTCTCAATATTGTCACTGACTCTGCTTATGCCGCCTTCTCCGTTACTCTTTTAGAAACTGCAACATTAGGGACTACTCGTTCCGCCATTAACACTTCGTTTTCTCAGTTTCAAACATGTATCCGCCAACGTTTATACCCTTTCTTTATTACTCATACACGATCACATTCTAATTTGCCAGGTCCTTTATCGTATTATAATGATAAAGTAGACAAACCTGTTTCTTTAGTTAACTACTCACCAGCTCAACGCTATCATGACCTGACTCATGCTCCCTCCTTTACCTTATAAAAACGTTTTTCTCTCTCTCCTCTTCTGAAGCTCAAAATATCCTGGATTCTTGTTCAACCTGTTCTCAAATTAACTCTCCTCGTTTACCAGCCGGAACTGTTCCCAGGGGAACGCGTCGTAATGCCCTATGGCAAATGGATGTTACTATTGTTCCTGCATTTGCAACTCTTAAACATGTTCATATTTCCATAGATACCTGTTCTTCTGCTTCATGGGCCACAGCTTTATCAGGAGAACGATCTCATCATGTTATTATTCATCTTTTGCAAGCATTTGCAGTACTAGGCATTCGAGCCGCTATAAAAACTGACAACGCTCCAGTTTACCTCTCCTCTATGCTAAAAAATTTTTTTCAGCTATATAATATTCCTCATAAAACAGGTATTCCTTATAACTCTACAGGCCAAGCTTTAGTTGAACGTTGTCACCTTACTCTTAAGCCTTATTTATTAAAACAAAAAGGGGTATTACTCCCTGATATGATAAAATTAACAGCTAATCAACAAATAATGCATGCTTTACATATCCTTAATTTTGATCTTTTAAAGGATGATGGGCGATCAGCTATGGAAGTGCATTTTTCTGATGATATTTCTTTTTATAAAACAGCAGCAGTTCCTGTCTGGTGGTCTCCAATAGGTTCTTCACCATGGTATAAAGGTCATGTCAAAGTGTGGGGCAGAGGGTTTGTTTGTATTGTTGCAGAAGATCGACGCCTGATTTGGCTGCCCAGGAAAAGAATTAAACCACGATATGAAGAACTCCCAACGTCATCACCTCCAGGACATCAGCAGTTTCCACCCGCTGAGAAGTGAAGCCTCACGCATAAAGATGCTTCAATTCTTATTCCTGATGGTGATGTTTATGCCTACACACACTAGTCTAGTGTGTGAAATTACAGCTAGTATCATTAATTCTCCATACCTAGGTTGTGGAGTAGTTCTTCGTTGTTTATCTACTTGCTCCACTCCTGTAGGTCCTATAATATGGAAAAAGGATGGTGAAGAAAGAAAGAAATAAACATCTGGAGGAAAATTTGGATGGTATAATGCCACTGATCAATCTAAAAAAGATAATAATCAATATGTTATTTTCAAAACAGTATTGACCCAAGAAGACACTGGCAAATATACCTGTGAAAAATTCCAGAAAGGAAATCCTGATACATTATTTAAAAGTAGTTATGTGTATTTAAATATATCACTTGCCCCAGAAGGTGAGTACTCCTCACCTAATTTGTGGTTATAGCTCGTAACTCAAGGCTTCCAGAAATCATTCTTCTGCATAGCAGGAGATTCTTCCATTAGTGGATTACTGAAAAGAAATTTAATAGGCTTCAGTGTTTACTAATATTTCAGGCATAAATATAGTTATTATTCCCAGGATACTTATTCGTGATATTCAATTGAATTTACCTGTTAGCACTGCTATAGTGTCAGATTGCTCGTGCATTAATTGCACACAAATACCTTCTTATTGCAATTCTGTTACTCGAGTGAAATGGCCTTTTGGATATCAACTTCCAAATGGTTGGGTGTTTTTATGTAATAATAAAACATATCAAGTCTTTTCTTCCCATTATCAAGGCATTTGTGGAGTGGGATGCATTCTTCCAGCTTTAATAGATCATCCTGGATATCAGCATACAAGGTCACTTCGCTCTTTGCCATCCAGCTGTAATGACAACCTGAAGCTATTGAATCCTGCTGCTATTGTTGCTGCAGCTGCATTTCTTCTACCAACTCCTGGGCTTGTTGCTGGAATGCAAGATAAACTCTCTAAATTAGCCTGTGCTTATAGTAGAACAACAAATGTGACTGCATCCATACTATCTGAACTTAATCAAGAGTTAGGGGAAATACGAACTGCAGTACTTCAGAATCGTGCTACTATAGATGACCTGTTCTTGGAAGAACATATGAGATGTGAACAATTTCCAGGAATGTGTTGTTTTAATTTGTTTGATTTTTCTCGTACTATTCAAAGATCAAAGAGATGATTGATATTCACCATGTTATTGACAAATTTTCTCAAATGCCTGGATTCTCTTCTTGGTTTCCCTAGTTTCATTGGACATAGCCTATAATTATAGGTCTAATTTTGTTATGCATTTGTTTTCCTGTTCTCCTAGTGTGTGTATGAAGTGCAGTTGATAATCTTTTAAAGTCAATACATGCTTATGCTACTTTTCAAGAATTAACTTCCAGAAATAAGTGATTCCTTTTAAGCAACCTTTTGAAATCATATGCTGATTCCCCACCTGCATCTGCTACAAGAATATAATCATGCATATTGTGATTTTATCCAGAATTATAGCTGCTGGCTGTCCTCTCTTTTATATTTTATCTCCCTGTTTGGTCCCAGGAGATGGCTGGTTAGCCAGAGATGGGTAAGATTCCTCATGGGAGGAACAACCTAAGACATGCACAGTCGCAAGGGACCTCAGGTGAGCAACGTGGGGGCCAACTGAGGTGAGGCATAGAACCTCACCCCCCCAGATGAGAGAGACATTCCCTGTGACAGACTGTGTCACAGGTCGAACCCAGCTAATTATTATTCTGGTATCTTTCTACAAATACATTTGCCTATATTTCTATCATTTAAAAAACAAAAAAGGGGGAAATGTGGGAAATTATATTAATCACTTACAAGCTAAGTGCTTCTCACCTTATATTAATTATTGCTTCTTACCTGCACTAGTTCCCGTACCTATGGCCCTTGATGCATAAAGGAATACAGTATATTACAGTTATGTTAAGTAAATAGTTATGGTTATGCTTGTTTTCATGACGTGACTGTACTTACATGGCTTCCTGAAGGTGGAAGTAGATCATCAATCACTATGTAATGTGGTCTTTCCCGGACCTGTGTTAATTACTATGTAGTATGATTTTCCCTGCACCTCTATTGTGTTTACTGATCAATAAATGTGAGAGGTGCTCTCTCAGCATCACTCTTGAGCTCTTACGCTTTGAGTCCCTGGCTGGTCCGTTCAGGTCTTCGAAATCTCATCGTGTTGCCTCCCTTCCCTGCGAGTCGGTGGCAGGAAGGAGCCACCACTACAGGATATCTTAAAGGGACTGCTCTAGATGGAAGCACTCCTAAGGCTAAATAGATGTAACCAGAGAAAATAACATCACGGCAAAGAAAGCAGGCCAACGAAATACTAACTAAAGGCAAAAAATAAAATCACTATCCACAAAAGCAGTCAAAGGAAACACAAAAGAGTACAGAATAAAACATATAAAGAATGGAGGAGGAAGAATAAGAAGGGAGAGAAATAATCATCAGACTATGTTTATAATACCTTAATAAGAGAGTTAAATTAGACGGTTACATAGTAAAGAAGGTACCTTGAACCTTTGGTAACCACGAATTCAAAGCCTGCAATGGCAAAAAGTACATATCTATCGATAATCACCCTAAATGTAAATGGACTGAATGCACCAATCAAAAGACACAGAGTAATAGAATGGATAAAAACCAAGATCCATCTATATGCTGTTTACAAGAGACTCACCTCAAACCCAAAGATATACACAGACTAAAAGTGAAGGAATAGAAAAAGACATTTCATGCAAACAATAGGGAGAAAAAAGCAGGTGTTGCAGTACTTGTATCAGACAAAATAGACTTCAAAACAAAGAAAGTAACAAGGGATAAAGAAGGACATTACATAATGATAAAGGGGTCAGTCCAATAAGAGGATATAACCATTATAAATATATATGCACCCAACACCGGAGCACCGACGTACGTGAAACAAATACTAACAGAATTAAAGGAGGAAATAGAATGCAATCCAGTCATTTTAGGAGATTTCAACACACCACTCACTCCAAAGGACAGACCAACTGGACAGAAAATCAATAAGAACACAGAGGCACTGAACAACACACTAGGACAGAAGGACCTAACAGACATCTACAGAACTCTGCACCCAAAAGCAGCAGGATACACATTCTTCTAAACTGCTCATGGAACATTTTCCAGAATAGACAACATACTAGGCCACAAAAAGAGCCTCGGTAAATTTTAAAAGATTAAAATTCTACCGAACAACTTCACAGATCACAAAGATATAAACCTAGAAATAAATTGTACAAAGAAAACAAAAGAGCTCACAAACACATGGAGGCTTAATAACATGCTCCTAAATAATCAATGGATGATTGACCAAATTAAAGCAGAGATCAAGCAATACGTGGAGACAAATGACAACAGCACAAAGCCCCAACTTCTTGGGACGCCGCAAAGGCAGTTCTAAGAGAAAAGTATATAACAATCCAGACCTATTTAAAGAAGGAAGAACAATCCCAAATGAATAGTCTAAAGTCACAATTATTGAAACTGGAAAAAGAAGAACAAATGAGGCTTAAAGTCACCAGAAGGAGGGACATAATAAAGATCAGAAAAAAATAAATAAAATTGAGAAGAATAAAACAATAGAAAAAATCAGTGAAAGCAAGAGCTGGTTTTTTTGAAAAAATAAACAAAATAGATAAACCCCTAGCCAGACTTATTAAGATAAAAAGAGAATCTATACACATAAACAGAATCAGAAATGCAAAAGAAAAAATCATGACAGACCCCACAGAAATACAAAGAATTAGTAGAGAATACTATGAAAATCTATATGCTAACAAGCTGAATAACCTAGAAGAAATGGACAACTTCTTAGAAAAATACAACCTTCCAAGACTGAGCAAAGAAGAAACAGAAAATCTAAATAGATTAATTACCAGCAACGAAATTGAATTGGTAATCAAAAAACTACCCAAGAACAAAACCCTCAGGTCAGATGGATTCACTGCTGAATTTTATCAGACATATTAAGAGGACATAATACCCATTCTCCTTAGAGTTTTCCAAAAAATAGAAGAGGAAGGAATACTTCCAAACTCACTCTATGAAGCCAGCATCACTCTAACACCAAAAACAGGCAAAGACACTACAAAAAAGAAAATTGCAGAGCAATATCCTTATCCCTGATGAACATAGATGCAAAAATACTCAACAAAATATTAGCAAACTGAATTCAAAAATACACCAAGAGGATCATACACCATGATCAAGTGGGATTCATCTCAGGGATGCAAGGATGGTACAACATTCAAAAATCCATCAACATTACCCACCACATCAACAAAAAGAAGGACAAAAACCACATGATCATCTCCATAGATGCAGAAAAAGCATTCGACAAAATTCAACTTCCATTCATGATAAAAACTTTCAACAAAATGGGTATAGAGGGCAAGTACCTCAACACCATAAAGGCCATATATGACAAACCCACAGCTAACATCATACTTAACAGCGAGAAGCTGAAAGCTTTTCACCTAAGATCGGGAACAAGACAGGGATGCCCACTCTCTCCACTGTTATTCAACATAGTACTGGAGGTCCTAGCTATGGCATTCAGACCAAACAAAGAAATACAAGGCATCCAGATTGGTAAAGAAGAAGTCAAACTGTCACTATTTGCAGATGACATGATATCATACATAAAAAACCCTAAAGACCCCACCCCAAAACTACCAGAACTAATATCTGAATTCAGCAAAGTTGCAGGATACAAAATTAATACACAGAAATCTGTTGCTTTCCTATACATTAATTATGAACTAGCAGAAAGAGAAATCAGAAAAACAATTCCATTCACAATTGCATTAAAAAGAATAAAATACCTAGGAATAAACCTAATGAAGGAAGTGAAAGACCTCGACCCTGAAAACTACAAGACACTCTTAAGAGCAATTAAGGAGGACACTAACAAATGGAAAATCATCCCATGCTCTTGGCTAGGAAGAATAAATATTGTCAAAATGGCCATCCTGCCTAAAGTAATCTATAGATTCATTGCAATCCCTATCAAAATACCAACAGCATTCTTCAATGAACTGGATCAAATAATTCTAAAATTCATATGGGACCACAAAAGACCCCGAATAGCCAAAGCAATCCTGATAAGGAGGAATAAAGCAGGGGGATCTCGCTTCCCAACTTCAAGCGCTACTACAAAGCCACAGTAATCAAGACAATTTGGTACTGGCACAAGAACAGACCCACAGACCAGTGGAACAGAATAGAGAGTCCAGATATTAACCCAAATGTATATGGTAAATTAATATATGATAAAGGAGCCATGGATATACAATAGAGGAATGACAGCTTCTTCAACAGCTGCTGTTGGCAAAACTGGACAGCTACATGTAAGAGAATGAAACTGGAACATTGTCTAACTCCATACACAAAAATAAAGTCGAAATGGATCAAAGACCTAAATGTAAGTCATGAAACCATAAAACTCTTAGAAAAAAACATAGGCAAAAATCTCTTGGACATAAACATGAGCAACTTCTTCATGAACACATCTCCCCAGGCAAAGGAAACAAAAGCAAAAATGAACAAGTGGGACTATATCAAGCTGAAAAGCTTCTGTACAGCAAAGGACACCATCAGTAGAACAAAAAGACATTCTACTGTATGGGAGAATATATTCATAAATGACATATCTGATAAAGGGTTGACATCCAAAATATATAAAGAGCTTACATACCTCAACAAACAAAAAGCAAATAATCCAATTAAAAAATGGGCAGAAGATCTGAACAGACATTTCTCCAAAGAAGAAATTCAGATGGCCAACAGGCACATGAAAAGATGCTCCACATCACTAATCATCAGAGAAATGCAGATTAAAACCACAATGAGATATCACCTCACACCAGTAAGGATGGCCACCATCCAAAACACAAACAACAACAAATGTTGGCGAGGATGTGGAGAAAGGGGAACCCTCCTACACTGCTAATGGGAATGTAAATTAGTTCAACCATTGTGGAAAGCAGTATGGAGGTTTCCTCAAAAGACTAAAAATAGAAATACCACTTGACCCAGGAATTCCACTTCTAGGAATTTACCCTAAGAATGCAGCAGCGCAATTTGAAAAAGACAGATGCACCCCTATGTTTATCGCAGCACTATTTACAATAACCAAGATATGGAAGCAACCTAAGTGTCCATCAGTAGAAGAATGGATAAAGGGGATGTGGTACATATACACAATGGAATATTATTCAGCCATAAGAAGAAAAAAAATCCTACCATTCGCAACAACATGATGGAGCTACAGAGTATTATGCTCAGTGAAATAAGCCAGGCAGAGAAAGACAAGTATGAAATGATTTCACTCATATGTGGTGTGTAAGAACAAAGAAAAAAACTGAAGGAACAAAACAGCAGCAGACTCACAGAACCCAAGAATGGACTAACAGTTATCAAAGGGAAAGGGACTGGGGAAGATGGGTGGGAAGGAAGGATAAGAGGGGAAAAGGGGCATTACGATTAGCAGACATAATGTAGGGGGGCACGGGGAGGGCTGTACAACTCAGAGAAGACAAGTAGTGATTCTATAGCATCTCACTACGCTGATGGACAGTGACTGTAATGGGGTTGGTGGGGGGGACCTGATGAAGGGGGTAGTTTAATCACCATAATATTGCACATGTAATTGTAGATTAATGATACCAAAAGAAAAAAAGAAAAAAGAAAAGAAAGTAATAGGTATACACTCTGACAAAACAGATGTAGAACAACTTTTGTTTAATGGGGAAAAAATGGAAAAGACAGATGCAAAAACAAATTGTTGTTTTCAATGAGCATATTGGTAGTAGTGTTATTTGTAGTGTTGTTCTAATTCTGTTTCATGTACAGCAGGGGCAAAGCAAACTAATAACTATGGGATATTCTAATTCCATCAGTTGTTTGTACCTAACAGCATAATTCTTGGTGTAGAAGAAAAGAGATACAGACAGTGGTACGCAAGCTGACCCAGGCCTGCTCACCAAAGCCGCTTTGTGCACCTCCTCCCAACTCCACGTGCAGTAATGTTTTATTGGTAACCACTTGAAGTGAGCCGTGGTGGGGGCATTGCAGCACGGAAATTTGTGGAAGGGATCAGAATATGCCATCCCCAAGTAATGCCACTTTGGTATAAGGATTATTTTTATCTGAAGGCAACTTGAAAGCAGCAAACACAGCAGGAGCAATCTGTCCTTCCCTATCTGCCTAAAAGCAGGGCATGAGTTTCCCTTCCATTTGTAGAGGTGTCCCCAGTCCTGTACAAGGATGAGAACTAAGGAGACAATTCTTATCACCTGAGATGACTTGAGATTGCGTAATAAACCTTCCTGTAACTCCAGGGAGGACAAATCCTGGAGCAAAATACCTAGCTGAAACCAAAATCAGTCAAACAGAAAGTTTAAAACCCGCTTATTGTTTACAAGCAGTTGTCCCGTGTCTGTCTCTCCTGCTGCAGCAGAAGCGAGCAATCCTCGCTCCAACCTCTCTGGTCCAGATAAGCCCTCCCTCGCCCATGTGATTACCCATTGATATGGAGATGGACTACTTCTCTCCACCCCTTGGAAACACCTGTTGATATGGAGATGCACTAAAGCCAGGCAAGAGCTTCTGGAAATACTGCAATTTTACTCACACTTACTAAGCCAACCTTATTTACCATACATTACCGCCTTCCCACAACTTGCCAAATCTCCTTTTTCCTTTGCTAGTTTCTTCTCCACAACTTATCACCCTCTTAAAATGGTGTACAAGCCCCTGGGCCTAACTGCTTCTCTAGGTTTCCATTTCTTTTGCAGAAGGCCTATGAATACATGCAAATAAAACTCTTCTCCTGTTAATCTGTCTTTTGTGACTTTGATTCGCAGGCCCTATTGAAATAGGGCAGGGACATGGGACGGGCATCATGATTAACTTTTCCTGCCTATAATAAAAAGTGCTAAGATATAAACAGTATAGTAAGAACAGGCGGGGCTCCATCTTCAGGCTAAGTTTCCATTTTAAAAATGAGGGAGTTAGGAGGAAAGATTCCGAACATATTCTTTGGTAACCAGGCAACAACCTATCTTAAGGCAGGGCCAGCGGTCCTCACTGATGATGTTCCCAATGCTTGAAAGTGACCGCTATCTTGAAGAAGAACAAGATCAATAAATTCCTTGCGTTAAGTTTATCTTACAGAATTATCTAGAGGACTGACTGTGGGTAGTGACATGTCTCTCACCAGAGAGAGACATCCTGGGACCACATGTCAAGCCTACACACACCCCCCACTGCCACCTTTGCCCCATTCTTGAAAATCTTGAGACAGAATCCTAAGCCCTTAAGTATGCCTTGTCTCTGAGGTTGCCTGGGCTCCCCTTTATTCAGTTGTGCAATTTTTTGCCTTAACTAAAGACTTCTTACTGCTCAACTTAGTATGTTTTGTCTCTGCACTCTTCCAGTGGTAAGCGTTTTTGTTACTTTGCTACTTCATTCCACTTCCTAGACTTAAGCACAAGTCTTCACTCTCTCTGTTCTTCTTCAGACAAGTGGGGAAGGGCTACTGAGAGCTCTGATTTGGGCTTGCAAGTTCCCATTGTCCGGGTGACCCAGACAGGACTGCAGCTGTACCATCCTGCCCTTTAGTAGCCTGCCTGAAAAATCTCCTTTCTTTGTCTCTGAGAAGTTCTCAGAACATAATCATACTCCATCCAGTGCCCTGTAGCTTCCCCAAATCCTGAGGGGGTAGGGGCTTAGTTCCCAAGCCATGCAGATCCAAGCAGACACTAGATGCCAGATGACCCAGGTTTCAAGAGTTGGCAAGAGATTTGCCCCATACCAAGCAAGAGTTTAATGAGCTTCCCTTTCCTCCCTCTGCTCTTTGCTCTCTGCTGCCTGCAGGGCTGCTGCTATTCGCTGCGACTCTCACTTTAATAAATTCCTTCCTTATCTACACTCCTCTGATATGTTCAAGAATTCTTTCTCAATCAGAGTCAAGAACCCTTCCCCCTCCACGTTGAGGTTTCACCTAGTGCCCAGAGAGAAACTTCCCCAGAAACAGCTAAGAAGGAATTCATTAAAGCAAGTGGAGAAGCAGATGTCAGCAGGTGTGCAGGCAGCAGAGAGCAAAGAACAGAGGAAGGAAAGGGAAGTTATTGAACTGCTCAGCGTAGGGCAGATCCCTTGCCAAGTCCTAAAGCCAGGGTCCCCTGTCATCTAATGTCTGCTTGAATCTGCACAGTGAGGGAACAAAGCCCCTACAACCCCAGTGCTACTGGCTGGGATGCTGTTTTTCCCAGGATCATGTCTTGGAGGTGAAGAGGAATGAAGCAAACAGACAGGAGTATGGAGCAACCAGCAAAGCTTTTAATGAGGAGTGGGAAGAAGAGGACTTCTGCTTATCTTATCAGGAGGGGCACCAAGGGAGGAAGCCATTTAGGTGATGCCGTCTAGGGGATTATAAGCACTGGAAAGAAGGAAGTCCACCTGGTTGCCTAAGACTTGTTGCTAGGGCTGGGCAGGAACCAGAAACGCCCCTTGTTTCTCAGGCCGGCCATTCTAGGGAGTGGTGTCTCACACACCCCACGTGGCCGGCTGACCACAGTGCCTGATGTCAGCGCCCCAGTTGGCCCATCTCCATGTAACCCTGGGGGAACATCCCAGGGCAAAACACCTTTGAAACTGAAGTCAGTCAAAGGAAGAAATAAAGTTAAGAAACCCATTTATTTCTTACAAGCAGTCATTCCATCTCTCTCTTGACCAGGCTGCAGAAGAAGAGAGCTCCACCCAACCTATCTGGATCCTCGCAAGCCCTTGTAATTACCTATTGATATGTAGATGGACCACTTCTCTCCACCCCTTGAAATACCTATTCATATTCAGATACACTAAAGCCAGGCAAGATGTTGTGGAAATATAACAATTTTACCCATACTCCACCAAGACAATATATCCTATTCTACCTATCCTACTGGCTACCTCCTGCCGCCCCAGGCTTTGTGGGAGCTGTGGATGGAGCACTGTATGTAGCGCGTTTATGTTCTGAGAACTTCCACTTCCCTATTAGTCTGAAATAAAAAAGGGAGAGAGAAAAGGATTGTGTTATGACTAGAAAGCTGAATGAAATGGCAAAGCGACAAAGACATTTACCACTGGAGGTTGTGATTAGAGAGTTTTTGTCTTTTTCATGGAGAAGAGTTCAGAGATAAGTGCAATCGGCTTATGCAACAAGAAAGTTTATTTGATATATGACAGTACACACTCAGATGGGAGAGCAGGCAACCTCAGAGTGGAGACATGCTTAATTAAGGTTTGGGGTTTTATAGGGCCCTTTGGGTGGGGGTCAGCATAAGGCGGGATGTATACAGGTGACTCATAACTCCTTTGAAGTTTTGTCTTAATAGGGTTATTTAGGTGACTCTGTTGACCCAGATCTCAGAATTCTTTATCCACATAGGTTCATTTACACTTCCAAGGTCTATCTACTGTCCTGATTACAAAGTTATTTAATTGATTAAGGGGCTGGAATAAAAGGAAGAACAGCTTATAGATTAAGTAAAAGAATAAGGTTGACCCTTTACGCAGTCAGAGTAGATTTTACATAGACATGACCCTTGTCCCATTTCCCTGCCCTGTCTCAGTATTTTGTCAGTACTCCCCAGAACACAACTGAGATGGCAATAGTTTTGCCCAGAGACCAGTTGAGTTGGTAGTTTTTCCCTGAGTTCAACTGAGCTGGAGAAGGGTCTACCCGGCGCCAAGCCACAATTCCCCAGGTGGCAAACCTCAGCCAAGGTTCCATGGGAATTGATGGTGGTACATACAGGATGGCCTCTTTGCCAGGACAAAGTAACATCTT
>JAQQAC010015530.1:13290774-13307869 GCA_029783875.1 Phataginus tricuspis | reverse complement strand
CACACACACACACACACACACACACACACACACACACACACACACACCACTGAGATCCCCCTAAAGAAATTTTCCTCTATACCTATTACCTTAGGATATCCTCTCGGATAACAGCAGATAATGGCTGGGTAACTCTACATATGTTGGCTTAAAATTATTTGTATCTCTAGGGTAAACTACACTTTGTTTTTCTCTGAAACAAGCTAGAAGACAGAGAGTCTCAAAGCAAATAACTGTCTGTCAGAAATACTAAAGGTAATCAAGTTGTGACCTAACTAGACTCAGGCCAATTACTTCCCGAAGAGATGGCAGGATTATTAATCCCCCAGCAGATGGCGCGCTCTGCCCTCTGCTCAGATGAGACATCTCAGTGTGATCCATCTAGGATCAAAATAGTTTGCCTCTTCATGTGATGATTGAAACAATAGATCTTAACCAGGTAAGCAATCGGGTTAGGAAAGAAATTCTTCCATGGGCTTCCAGGAGATGCTAAGTAACGAAGTCAAAATCCGGTGGCTTTTAAATTTATTTATCATGTTAAACTGTTTAAAAACATGCATTGTTGATAATAAGGGGACTGTAGTAACCACAGTATTGCTCATGTGAAACCTGAGCATAAGATTGTATATCAATGATACCTTAATAACAAATAAATAAATAAATAAAAACATGCATTGACCTTAGCAATAACATTGTTCCATTCCCATCATTTTGGGCTCTAAAAAACTTAAGAATTCTTCCAAGACAGAGTTTTAGATTAAATCGCAAATGACAACAAAGTACCAAGAATTAGGGTGGCTGAAAATATTTTTATTATCTGGCAGGATAACTGACAAAGGGTAAATGGAGAAAGCTTTCCCATAACAAATAAAACAAACCAATTCTGAAGAAAGGGGAGGTTGATTAGAGATTATTGACATCAGCCAAAGTTCCTGCTGCTTTGCTAGTTACTTACAAATACATATCGTGTTCCTGCTCCCATTTTGAGCATTTCTTATGAGCGAGCATAGAGTAGTGCTCAAAGCACTCACATCTCTGGGCAAGAGGTAACCATCTTTGGGAAGGCAAGGAACATAATATATTATCCTTGGAATCATCTTCAAAATTTGGGACAGAAAATAGACCTTTATGAATTCAGGCTTCTTAAATGTCTGCCCTTACAATTTTCTGGAGAAACAAGAGTTTGGAAAGTTCAGGTCAGTGACTAATTTCCAGTAAATAGCTATCCTGCCAGCAACTACTGTGTCCTTTCCCTCATGTCCATTGATAGTTTAACTCTCCGCCGTCTGCTTTCACTGTCAGTCTGCCACATAAACTTTGCTTTTTAAATATATTTAAAAATATAAAGTATGTTAACTGCAAGCCATTTGAAAACACTGAAAGTTACGAAAGAGCAGTTACCCACGATTGGGTAGGTATTGCCAGCACAGACTTCCAACAAAAAACCTTGCATCCAGAATATTCAAAGAACTCCTACATCAATTTTTTAAAAACAATAAAGAGAAAAATAGGCACCAGGTTTGAACAGACACATCACCAAAGAGGATACTCAAATGGACAATCTCAGTTTTGTTAGTAACCAACTATAAATGAAAACATAACGTATGTGATGGTTTTAAATAAGTCCACAAATTCTTTGATACTTCTTCCTTTAAGACATGGTGCCTAATTCCTCCCTGCCCCACCCCACCATCACTCAAGGGCAGTCTAGCCCACACCAGCTTCCAACAAAGCGAATGAAGCCAATGAAGCTGAGGTTTCCGTGCTGGGGCCCGCAAAGACACTGTGGCTTCCCCTGCTTCCTCTCAGGATGCTCAGACTGTCCAGAGGCCCATCAGGCAGCCCTCAGGGGCCCACAGCTGAGGAAGTGGGGCCTCCTGCCATGGGCTGAATGAATGAAAGATGCTGAGCAAAACTGTCACTCCCAAAGAAGCAGTGAGCCACAGAAACTGAGATAATGAAGTTTTCAAGCCACCAAATTTGGGGATAATTTGTTATGCAGAAAGATAACTTATACAATGAGATACTCCTACACATACACCAGAATACCTAGAACTTAAAAGTCTGGCATACGAGAACTGCTTATGATATGGAAATGGGAACTCTCTTTATATTGCTGGTGGATATGTAATTGATACAGCCAATCTGGAAAACCATGTGGCATGATCTACTAAAGCTGAACATATACATACTCTATGATGCGAGAGTTCTACCTGTAGGATACACCTACAGAAATGCATATGTATGTGTATCAAAATTCATGTGCAGGAATATTCACAGCAGCATTATGTATAAGAGCCCAGACCTGAAAATCTACCAACAGTAGTCAGATAGATAAATTGTGGCATATCTACACAACTAAACAGCAAGGAAAATTCATGACCTATAGCTACATGTAATAATACATCTTAGTCTCACTAACATGAGTGAAAGAAGCCAAACACAGAAGAATTAACCCTAATGATCCTATAGTCAGGGTCCAGTAAGGAGGGAAAAACCTCACCAGTTCCTCCAGTAGAGACAGTATCACATAAGGACTGGTTAACTAGGTATAAAGATGTTAACTAGATGACGGAGAGTCAAAAAGAGGTATCAGGGAGATAATCACGACCCCTCAGACCTTCAGGCTGGGGACAAAAGAAAAAATTGGAATTCCTGAGACTTAGAAGCTTGGTGGCGGGCCTGGCCACTCTCTAGCGCTGGGACCTGCCTCTAAGGGCGCTGAGGCTGGTTCTTCAAGTGCTGGGAAAATTACAAGCTGGGCTCTGCTATGCTAGCGTAGGAAGGCGCAGCCACTGGGAGGCATAGCTAGGGTGGCATTGGGAAGAAAGGGAGCCAACCCGGAGCGTGCGGGAAGAAGCGAGACCCCCCACCCCCACCCCGTCCGGTGCACGCGGTAGATTCTCTGTAGCCATCCTCCCAGCGGAGTCCAGGGCAACCGCAGGCAGAGGAGGGCGGCTGGTGGACCCTGGCAGCACTACCAGGCAGAGAATAGGAGGCCGGACCTGGAGCCAGAGGCTAGTAGCTTGATACAGAGAGCATATATGTGCCGTTCAAAAGTGAACTGAATACGTGGCGTTAATATTGAGATAGTGGTTCCCGCGGGGAGGAGAAAGGCGGTAGCAATTGGGAGGGGGCACAAGGCGAGCTTCGGGTGTGCGAGGATATTGCATTTGTTACTTAATGACAGGTACACTGATGTTCGGGCCTAGCGTTCAGCGAACACCCAGCCTTCCGGCTACAAAAGGCAACGAAATTTCCAGGAGGTTCAATTCCTTGTAACCCAGGCAGGATTTACTGAAATCTAATCTGAATTTGAAGATGTGCCTCTTCTTGGAATACTTCCCTGTTTCTTTCTTTTCTGATTGATGTCTTCTTCCTCTCAAGTCTTAGAAAATTGTGACTTCGTTTCATAAATAATGCGAATTATATAGAATCATGTCCTGTCACGGATTACATAATATGCGCCAGTTTTGTCTTCCCAGCTGGATGAGCGACCTGGGGGACAGAAGCCCAATCTTATTTGAAACCCTAAAAATCACACAGCTCGGTTAGGTGTCCCTACATACCTGCTATCTGACGGTCAGCTTCAAAATTAACTGCAATGCTGATGACTTAAAATAGCTTCTCATCTGACACCAGTAAAGATGAGTATATGAAAGAGATCATTCCTTTGAGTTTGTTAACAAAGGGAAGGCCAAAGGATGACCCAAATAAAAGTTTGCACCGTTAAGGAAAAAAATAATCTTTTTACTAAGAATTCTGTTATCCCTACTATTTTTTAAATGAAAATGCCTCCGCTGAGCTTCGGGCGCGATGTTCGGCCAACCCCGGCGCTATTTCCCACTCGCGGCCTTTGCCCTACTTCGGGCAGCCGTATTGACGGGGTTAGCGCCGCAGCTCTTCATGGGTCCTTTTTCTCCTCTACTCAGTCCTGAAGTTTTAACTTGAACAGGCACTCATCACTTGCCATCAAAAGCGGTACTTCACACCGCCCTTCGCACGTCAGCCAGGCTATTTTAAAGATCTGTCCCCCGGGAGATCCCCAAACTCTGGCCAGCCTCCGCAGCCGGCTCCCTGCAGCCAGGATAGGGAGAGGACCGCCCGCAGAACCCAGACCCCCAGACCCCGCGGGGAGCACCGCCCCCCCCAGGACCCCACTGGGAGGACCGCCCCCAGACCCTGCGGGGAGCACAGCTCCCAGACTCCCGGACCCCGGGGAGAGGACCCGCCCACCCGAGACCCCCGGATGCCGGGGGGAAGATCGCTCCCAGACCCCGGGAGATCAGCCTTCAGACACCCCGGAGGGGCCGTCCCCACCCGGCCCAGCTCTCTTCCTCTGGCCTGCCCAGAGCTTCCGTGATCTCCCAGGGAAGGGCCGCCCCGTTCGGGCTCTTTGCAGCGCTGACAATGGCCGGTGCGTTCCTCTGCGCCCGGAATTTTCTGGTGGCTTCCTCGTTAGTGACCAAGGGGCCGGAAGCCTTAAGCCACAGATTCCCCGCTTCCGTGCGTCCCCTCCCCCAGCCCGACACCCACCGGGGGCCTTGTGTCAGCTGCCGGTTTGGACTATGGCCGGGGCCCTTCTCCTCGGCCGCCTTCCCAGGGCAGCCTGGGACGGCTCTTTGGCTCACAAAAAGAACCTTCCCGATCCCGCCCCCTCCCCAGCAAGCCAAGACCTTACAGATGTAAGAAAGTGTTTGATTTAAAACCCTGGTTAAGAAACTAATGATGTTTTTTTGTGGAAGAAGGAGAAATTGGTGACTGGAAAGTGGGGTGGGAGGGAGACTTATTTCAAACATACCCTTTTGGACCTTTTGGATTTCATGTCATATGCAAAATTGTTAATATTATTAAAATAAAACACTGCTTTTTAATTTGAGGCTGATTGCATAAGTCTGCTCAGCTGGTGAAAATTCAGTGAGTTTCTATGTTTGGGATATATGTACTTTTCTGAATGTATATGTACTTCAATTAGAAAAATTTTTAAATAAAACCTATGCAAGGAGCAGGGGGCAGGCCTGCAGGCATGTGTACAGTGGGAAGCCATGTAGATGTGCCTGGGTGAGACAGACCTGCTCCAGGCATCCTCTGTCCCCTGCCTCCCTTTCTGTTGCCTTCTCCGGAGCTTGGAGTCCTCTGTGCATATTCTCCATACACTTGTACTTTCTAATCCCTGTATGAAGCCAGCAAAAGCTGGAATGTTAACATTCATATTTCAGTGGAAAATCATTCATAGCAATTCAGTGACTCAATATTCACTGTGTCCCAGATTCCTGCCTTTTAGTTGGAAGCCATTTCTCTCTTGTTGAAAGCATTCCATGCAATAGCACTTCAGTTGAAGAGATTATATGTAGGGAGGTAAGGGGGCCTCTTTCTGCCCCAACAGTCTCCTCAGGAATTACAATTCCCAAGTCAGATCCTAAAAGCAAATATGCTTTACTCAGTGTAGAGTGTTTGCTGGCACCAGAATGTAATCACCATGAGGGCAGGGACCCCAGGAACTAGAACAGAGCCTGGCACATAGTAGGAACTCACACGCTTGTTGAATTAATGTTTTTTAATAAACTAAGCTAAAAGTGACTGAAAGTCCCCTCTCTTTTCCTGCTACCACTAAGTGTAGGCATTAGAGTGCCAAAAATGCAAAGACAAAAATCTAAGTGTAGTTTGGTATGTAAAGTAATATTAATTACTGACATTTGTAAGCAATTTAACATTTTGCCTGGCAGTCATGAAGCATCTCATTGATTCTGATGTTATGAGAGATATTAAAGAATATTTACAATGTCAGTTTTCCATCTTAGCTCCATAAGCTCTGGCTCCTGACAGAGTATGTGGTTGTGAAATGAATCCAGAACAATGGCTGAAGAGACATAAAAGGATTTTAGAAGAGCAGAGGAAAATAATTGCAGCCCAGGTGAGGGTTCTAAGATTTAAGTAGGTGCTTATTTGTGTAACAGAAAGGTTACCTGTATAATTTAATAAAATGGTTGGGAAAAATGACATGGTATGGCACAGTAAAGTTGGTGAGAGAGGATGGGGATGTCAGGCAGGAGAGAAGCTAGTGGCTCAGAAATGGGAAAGAAATAGATTGAAAATCATATTTTAGATCAAGATTGCTTTAAATAAAAAGAATATTAGGTAAAGACCAAGGTAAATTAGATACATAAGTATGAACTCATGATATTTACTAAAGTGGCCTAAATCAGTGTCACCTCCCCATGGCCCCCTAGCTGCTTTCACTCATAGAAGCTGATTCTGTGCCTTGGGAGAGAAAAAACTTGCTTGCTGACAAAACTTGCTTGCTGTAAAAGACCCAGGACGTTTCAAGACTACCAAGCAACCAGCTTAAATAAGGGGTTCCTATGGGTTAAATTATGACAACTGGGCATTAAAAAGAAAATAACCACTCTGTAAAACCATGAGTCCATTATGACCTCAAATGGGGCAAACGATATGAGGTGTGCCAAAGGAAAGCTACACATAAATTTCTAACAAGAGTTTCAGACAGTGATCTGCATTAATAACCCTGGGTATGTACCAGGTTTATATGTTTGACAACTAAGGTCAGGCGTTAAACCAGGGCACAAAGACATGATTTGTAGGTGCAGAACTGACACTGGGCCCCTCTGGGGGAGGTGGGGGGGGACCAGGGAGCAGGAGAGGGAGTCCATGTGGGAGTTAACCATAATCAGGGGAAAAAGCATTCAGAGTAAAAAAAAAAATCAGTTAAGGCAAAGAAGTGAATCACTAGGTGGCGAGGAAGACCTTGGCAATGAGGGTCCCAGCCTGACACAGTGGGCCTCTATCCAGTTCTGAGAGCCCACGCCTGCTCTCTCTCCACTCCCTGCAGCCCAAGGCTTGGGGTGAGGAGCCAGTCCCTTGGCTGATGAGTACGTTTTAACTCTGAGATGAAAAAAGGAATCAAGCCTGTATTGTGTGGGACTTGCCTAAGTTGTGTTTATGTAACTGATAGCAAGTTTTAGAATCAACGTGCTCTTGTGTGTGTGCTTTGGCTGCTGTTAGGATGTTTGACAGGGTTAGGGAACCTGTTTTGTTGGGTTTTGATGGACAAGAGTGTGATGGAGGGTTTGCCCATAAGAATGATAAAAGTGCCTAGGGAAAGTATGTGAGAGAATTGGGTATTACTTTCATAATTAATGCTTTAACTACCTAAGGTAATTTAGCCAAGTTTGGAAATACTGTTTGTGGAAATTTAATCTATCTTAATTTATACACAAATTGAGCAGATTAAAAAGCAGGGAAAGTTGTCTTGACTTTCTAACATTATTAGGTGGTTGAATAGATAAGCAAGATTTATCAACTGCACATAAAAGTTGAAGAACCTTTGGTTTTTATTTTAGAATATTATTCATTAAGTGTTTATAAAAAGCACACGCTTTTTTTTCTTTTCTGAGCATAATGCTCCCTCCCACCAAAACACAATTGACAGGCCTCTACCACAGTGTAGAGAAGTAAAGGATACACAACCGCTCGTGCCACATAAAGACCAAGCCTCTTTTCTCCTAACAACCATATGTACTTCTTCTCTGGTTAATAAAGTTTTTGGAATATTGGTGTAACAGTAGTGTTTTCCAATAGGTTTTTTTTTTTCCCATAAAAGAGCATTTTGAAAAAAAGAGAGTTCCTGTTCAATACTTAGAAATGCTCATTGAGCCTCAGAAGTTCTGGGGATTCTCACCAATTACTTGTTTCTCCTAATCAGGATGTTGTGCGGCCTCTGACACCCTCCAATCTTCCCATGTTGGTTAAGGAAAGGCCAAGGAGGCCCTCCAGGATATGCCCGACGTAGGTAGTAGATTCGACAACCATTTATGTGGCCAAGTGAGAGGGGAAAACAAAACAAAACCCTGCCGTCTCCTTCACAATCATTTTATTACAGAAATGACATTTTAACACCAAAATGCAGAACGGACATTACTTCAGCTAAGGACAATTTTTTACCTGAAATACATGCAGCTGAATGAAAATCTCCTGGGGCCATCCACATTAACTCTCCCGTGGGTGTAAATGTCACTGTGGGCAGAACAGTCCTCAGTGGGTAACTAGCCCCAGAGAATCAGCCCTGGGCAGTCGGTCCCGCTTCCAGCCACCCCTGCTTTGGGCTGCGAGGCTGATAACGACCTCAAACAGACCGACTCCATGGCCGTACGGCTCCTCCCACCTCCTACATTCCAGCCCAAAGCTGCCTGGCGCTCCTTGTCCCTGAGGAGGCTGAGTATCAGCCTCATTCTCTTTAAAGTGTCTGTACCCCTTGATTAGTGCACCTTTCAAATGATCACTGTCAGCATTATTTTAGCCCCCAAAGTTGTCACTGGACCAATCATGAGCCCAAAGGCATCATTTGAGCCCTTCCCTCCTCCAGAGAACAGCAGAGGGGATGCCCTGCTTGGGAAAAGAGAAGCTTCCTGCTGTGGGACCACTGTGCTTCTCTGGGAGTAGATTAAGTTCTTATTTGGCTGTTTCTATCATCCTCCATAAAAGAACAACCATCTTTCCCAAAGAAAATGTGAGAAAAAAAGACCACTTGCATATATATATAAATACTTTGTGTGCTATCCATCTCATGCAGCAGAGGCTTTTACACTCCTACAGCATAAAGCTTCCTAAGAAGCTACTCTATGCATTAAGTTACTACATGGCAGCTATATTAGAATTTTCTATAGACTAGGAACATTTTTTTTTAATTTAAGTCCAATATGCTTCACTTTCCTTTAAAAGATTTCAATTTGTATATTAATGTTCTATATGCCCTCCTAAATTAGAATATCAGTGCCGCAATCGGGCAAACACTTATGACATATTCATTCATTCAATAAAAAATTTAAAAATACCTACTGTGTGCCCACTAGAGCACTGACTTCGGAGATACAGTAATGAAAATTCATCCTTTTCCACTAAGGGGCTTAAGAATTTTAGTAGGGGAAACAGACCTGTCAGCCAATAAATGGGAAGTGCTCACAGCCATTTCATAGTTACTTGGGCAGGTAAGGTGGAGCCCAGGGAGGAGGCGTCATCGGTTCTACTTGAGCGATGGGGAGGGGGCTTTCTCGGGGAAGCAGCACTTCATGGAGGAGGGAAGGCAGGCACAGAGAGAGAGGGCAGGCCTGGCCAGCTGGCTAGGTCGTGAGGGCTGCTGAAGCCACCCCGAGGCGTCCGGGCGTTCTCCCGCAGGTGGAGAAGGCAGTGCTGGTGAGGAAGGCATTGCCTCCCAGCTCAGCACCGCCTCTCTCTCTGCAGTTGGGTGCCCAGGCTAAGACTCTGCACATACGCTTTCCTTTGCCAGCTGGCTCCCTGTTAGGCTCTACCAGTAGGAGTGCTGGGAGGAGACTGGGAGGCTGGAGAAAGGAAGAGGCCCTGCTTGCCTACTGTTCTTGCGATCATCCCTCTGGCAGACTTCCAGTTCTTTTCCAGACCCTGGAACCAGCCCGTCTGTGCCCTGCCGAGGATGCAGTGCCATCAGGCAGCAGCCCTGCCTCAAGGCCCCTCTTTTGCGTCTCTGCCTCACCAGCACGGCAGCCCTCTCTGCGGAGGTCTGGCTCCAGCCCCAAGGCACCCTCCCAGCCTGCAAGTTCCGGCAACACCAGCCTCTGCTTTGCTTTGTTTCCCCAGCCCTCAGGTTGGGAGCTGCTTTTTGCCCTAACAATCTTTGCTCCCTTGGTTTCCTGTTTCTGCCTTTTCATTGCTTAAAAATTTCTTATATTCAGTTCTCTCTGTTGAAATGCCTAGGGCTGTTTCTGTTGCCCTGACTGGACCATGATTGAGGTCACACTGGGGGTAAGTGGTCCAAGAGAATAGACTCTCCAAGGCCGGATTATGGGATGAGTATGGATATGTTTGGCCTTGAATGAAGCTGAGCTCCTTGCTGATGAGAAATGGAACACTAGCAATCCACAACACATGGGGGCATCTATTAGTCAAACCCTTACCACTGTTAATCCAGCGATTTTCATTGCGATGAAGCATTCACTAACATGCCTTGAAGGACCAAGTGGCTGCCACGCTTAACTGCAGTGGCAGCAACGAACATTCCTGGGATGGTGGCGTGGTCTGCGGCTTTTTCCTGTACTGGGGGAGCTTATAGAAAGAATACAACGTGATGACTCTAGCTGTTTTTGAGCAAAGGATCAAATATCTGCGAGCTTGGCTAGAGGAGTGGCAGATTAAAAATAATAGATTACAAACCCATTGCAAACTAAATTCAGTAACTTCCTGCTGGTTTGAATGTATTTGAGAAAGGCCATTCTGAAGTACTGAATGCTTTTGAAAATGTATTTTCATTACTTTGTTGGAATATGGCAATTTAAACCAAGCCAGCATACTAACACATGTCTGGACTTGGGATACCTGCCTTGATATACAGACAAAAGGTGATTTCATAGTGCCCTGTAGCTTGTCTCAGAGCCTCTGATTCCTAGAATTGGAAGAAACGATTGGTTGCTCTTACAACAGCTCTGCAGGCCATCATTCACCTCTAGTCAGGTCATCTAAGGCTGTGCTCACCAGGTATCTGCAGCCCAGCCCAATGTTTAATAGCTCTGACTGGGAGAATTTCCAGATCTTGAGCAATGCTCGCCTCACTGTAACTTTCTAGTAGCCCTAGTTTTTCCCAGGACATTATGTTGACTAACTCTAGTTCAGGGGTAGATCCAAAATTAGTAGAGCTAATCTTGCTCAATTTGGGGGATGGAGGGAGTTCCTCTCTTTCAGGAAAAATAATACCAATTATGAATACAAAATGAGGTTGAAGGCTTCAAAGAGGCCCATGCAAGGCAGGGGCCTGGAAGCTTCCGCTCTATCAGAATGAGAGCAAACCCATCTCTGTTCTCCTCCCTCTTCCTGAGGATCCTCCAAGAAAAACATCCTTAATTTACCCAATTGTGTCCTTGGACATATTCCAGTTTGTCGGTGCCCCTCCTAAAGAATGGGGTGTGCACAGGCAGTATTTGGCCCTGGAGAGGGAAAGTGGAGACATGTGCCTGAGATGAAAGCAGAGTTGTAAGTACATGCCTTTATGAGGGTTTGTGTCATGTGTGTGAGTGATTGCACATCAAAATGCCTTTTATCGCATATTTAAGTAAATGACTTTTTAGAGCATGGCAAGAACTAAACAAGATATTCAGGGTGCCCTGCCCAGCCAGATTACAACTGGGTTATACCTCCATGGCCCCAGTACCAGGGAATCATAACGCATCACGGTGCTGAGGCCGGCAACTACTCCTGAACCCTAGACCCCACTCTGCACTTACACTGGCGCTCTGAGACCTAACTGGAGAAGTTTGCGTGGCCCCAGTTAAATTTCCACCAAATTCCTTGGAGCCTTATTCTATCGACTGCTTGAATTACCTCCCTTAAACTTGTTATCTGGAAAACTGACACATGCTTTCACTCATCCAATTCTAAAACCATGTAATGCCTATTAGATTCAAAGACAAAAACCACATAATTACATAATATGACTAGGTCTATAGCCAGTTGGAAAGAACTAAGCTGCCAGGCCTGGGGATCTGGGGGTAATGGGGGCGGGAAGGGCCTAGGTGTGCAAAAGTACTGAATCCTCAGTCAGAGTGGAGAGATGTCCTCAAAGCCCTCAGACAAGGGTGTCTTGGTAGAGGCCCTAAGAAAGGTCCTGTCAAGTCACCTCCTGCACAGATGGAGGCCTGGGAGAGGAGGTGCCTAGGCCAGATATGAAGATATGCCTCAGAGCATGCCTGGGGTAGGGGAGAGGGTGAGGGTGGTTTCTGTGCCTTTGATTGCAGCCCCCTCAGGAAACCTGCAGTGCACTACAGGGGCGCCAGTCTGACATGGGGAGGGCAGCTACCACCCCTCAGAAGACCTGCCAGGTAAAACCTTGTAATTGCCTGTAGTCAGGTCTGAAAACTCACATGTAGAACTCTGGCCTGGAGCCAAACTCAACTAAAGTTAAAATAGAACATGATTCCTCAATTATTAACATTTTGGGCTGGATCGTTCTTTGTTACTGGGGCTGTCCTGTGCCCTGTGGCTGTTTAACAGGATCCTTGGCCTCTAACCAGTAGATGCTAGGAGCACTCCCTATGTTGTGACAACCAAAGACATCTCTAGACATTGCCAAATGTCCCAAAATTGCCCTAGCTGAGAACACATAAGAGAGGAACATAGCTCTGCTGCTGGAGTTGCTTGGAATTCTACTTGTGTGAACCTACTTTTATGCCGACCTTTTTGGCATTGCCCTGGGGACATTTTCTCTGCCTGAAATAACCTTTCTTTCCTTCTCCTCCAAGAGAAGGGAAGATGCCTCCTCTTCCCTCATCTCCTCTATGACGTCTTCGCTGACCACACTCCACCCCTCCTGACAGTGCAACCCTTCTTTGCACAGGTTCTGAACTAGGCAAACACTTCTATTATCATTGTCCCAGTTTCTCTGTGACACATCCATCCACACAGGTCCGGCACTTATTAGGCACACAGGTGACACTGAAGAGAGAAGACTTAGACAAGGAGGTTGGCAAAGAACCAAGATCAGGGAAGTGCAAAAAATATACCAGCAGAAACTGAGGTTCTGGAGCCCAGCAGAAGAGAGTAGCATGGAGAAGTAGCTCTCAGAGTGCAATGCTGCTGAGAACTCAAGTGGGACATAGACTGAAAAGCGTCCCTTGTGTGCAGCATTCAGAAGGGCACTGGCGACTTTTGTGAGAGCAGTTTCAGCAGGGTGATGGGAGGAAGCCATCAGAGGCTGAGGCATGACCAGGTGGGTGGGGAGGGGATGGAGAACATTTCCAGAAGATTCAGACAAGGTGGAAAGCAAGTAACTAGAAGGAGTACAAGATGAATGAGGGACATGTATGAAGGGGGAGATGTCAGCACGTTTATGGGCTGGCCAGAAAGAAGAGATAGGTGCAGAGATGGATGTATGGAGTAGACATACTAGTGAGAGAAGGTAATCGATGGAGTGTGGTCTGAAGGGACACTGTGCGGGATGGGTCCAGAGCACAAAGAGGGGGACCAAAGTAGAGGAGTTGCACCTCTTCCTTTGAAACAGGAGAAAAATAGATGCGGAGGAAAGGTGTTGATTGTTACCAGGCTGAAGTGAGCCAAATTACCTCCTAGTGAAATAAGAGTAGGTGGAAAAGGGAAAGAACTATGGGAAGAGGGAAAGAAGTATGGACAGTTCAGACAGGACTAAGATAACGAGATGGATTGCAGAGGTGACCATGAGCCGGGTAATGGTGGCGTGCACTGGGGGACTGAGGAGCAGGAAGGGGGGGGGCAGAAAACACGGTGAAGGCAGGGGGATCAAGAACCCCTGAGTCTAAGGTGTGCAGTCAGCCATTCTTTCAAAAGTTGGCAAAATATACAAAAAAGGGAAAGGTAGAGATGGAGTGAAAAACGTGGAAGCTAGGAAACAGACTCTTTGAAGAATGTGAGTGATGACCTTGAAGTTAACACCACAAGGACGGTGAGGTTGCTGTGTGGCAGTGGCCTCCCAGGAGCGGAGGTCCTGGCCTGAAGACATTGAACAAGGAGTAAGAGGGGAGAGATGCTAGCACGCTGTCCTCCCACCCTGTCCTTCCATCCTTGTGCACCCCTGCCCTGGGATGCAGGAGGGTTTCCTCAGGGGTGCTCTGTTGCTGGGGGTCAGCCGGCATCACTTAGGGCCAGAGGAGAGAGGAAGAGTGCTCTGTGAAGAGGCTGAATGTGTGTGTGCGTGTGTGTGTCGGGGGGTCTAACAGGGAAACAGGTACCAGAAGGCTCAGAGACAAAGTCTGGGCCAGTGTCAGCGATGGGAGGACGCTGGATGAGAATTGAGGACGGGCGCAGAACTGGGCAGAAAACAACCCTCTGGCATGTTTGCTTTCAAGGTTGATGGAAGTCTGGGAGAGCACTGACCACCCCTGTCCATGCCTCGACTCCTGCTTTCAGGTTGACACACGCCATTTATAGCCATAATTGCACCACCTAAAGAGAATAAACTGACTGAAGAGACGTCACCCGACTCATCCACGTATGCTGAAATTTCAGGGCGATTCATCATACTCAGGCCCAATTCTCCTTCAACGTCTGGTCTGCTCTGAGAGGACAGGGCTGTTTGCCTGATAAACTGTATCTCTCAAAAGTCTCTATGCCCTTTTCACCTCCTATAGTCATGGGGTATTTATTCTTAAAGATGTTTGATGTTTAGAGTTCTTAGAAGATAGGGAAGCTTTGGACCATTTCCACTGCGGCCGTGTTTTGAGTACTGAGCCAATCTCCTTCCCACTGCCTCAGCCTCCTCCAAAGAGAACATGGGGCAACTGACAAGGAGGAAAAGTCCCTGGGCTGGGTGGAGTTAGTAATACCCGAGGGCTGCCGTTTAGTCACGTTATCACTCAAAGGGCCTCTTGTTCTGTGAAGACCACAGTTACCGGACCTGGAAGGGTTTAGGGAGTCTTAGCCAGCACTGTTGTCCCTTCACCTCCCTTTTCTTCGCTGCTCTCCCAGCATTAAGCCCACCCCCAAAGGCACCATTAGCCTCAGGACAAGGCTTAGATAACACTTTGGAAAAGTCTAATCCTTTCCTAGACCATTGCCCTACATGCCTCTTTTGCCTGCCTTTTGTGTGGCAGACCATTCGATCCAAAATAATTTGCTTAAGAACTAGTTGATCCAAAACAATAATTTAATTTAAACAACAAATCGTTGCTGATCAAATGCATCGTCTGCTATTATTTTTTTCAGTATTATTGAAGTAGAATTGGCCAATAAAAGTAGAAGGTACTTAAAGTGTACATGATGACCTGACACATACATATTGTGAAAGGATCCCCCACCCACACTGAGCTAATGAACGTATCCATCACCTCACATATTTACCTTTTTTCCTTTTTTTAATGATAATGTTTACGTTCTACTTTCTCAGCTAATTTCAATTACACAATACAGTTTATCAGCTAGAATCACCATGTTATACATTAGATCCTCAGATCTTATTCAGTCTTATATCTGAATGTTTGTACCTTTTACCGACCTCTCCCTTTTGCCCCCCCTCCCCCACCTCTGGCAACCACTTTTCTACTCTGTGTCTATGAGTTTGACTTTTTTTTTTAGATTCCACATATAAGTGATACCATGCAGTAGTTGTCTTTGGCTTATCTCACTTAGTGTAAAGTCCTCTAGGGCTATCCATGTTGTCAGAAGTTCCTTCTTTTTTACAGCTGAGTAATTAATATTCTATTGTGTATACCAATTTCCCACATTTTTTTATCCTTGCATCCCATTCATCCATCAACAGTTCGGTTGTTTCTATACATTAACTCTTATGAATAATGCTGCATTCTTTTTAAAATTTCTCATTTGAATTCTTTTTTATTCATTTTAAGCAAATTAGGCTCATTCTGTATTTTTGGTAGCATCTTCACAAATCCTTTAATTTTGTAAATCAGTTGAAGATTAGTTTTTTACAATCACCTGTTTATGTTGGCATAATGTTTTTGCACCATGGGGCATTATTTTTAGATGTGCTTAAAGCAATTGTGACACAAATACAAGCAGTGCTGACTTGAGTGATTGGTCCAGCAAAGCCAAGTGTAGAGATGCATAAACTCCTTAACCCAGCTGGACTTCATGCCTGAGATTTCCGATCATCCTACCAGGGGAATTTCAGAATCCTTCCAGGTTACTTACCATCTATGTGCTCACATTGTAGAACAAGGAATGTATTGTCTTTGGCCCTGCTTAAATCTGGAGAACTTGAGCAATTTGAGGGTTGAAGTATATGTCATTTGCTAGAAATGTTAGAAAGCATTACAAATAGCCAAACAAAAGGCAAATCAAGTTCTGGAAAGCAGATGACATGAGAACAATGCTCATGGTATAAATATAAAGAGCTTTTTTCCTAAAAACGGAAAAAGTATGATTGACTTTGTAGAAATTAACTTTCTTAATAATTCAAAGAGTGCTCCTCTATGTACTTTGTTCTCTGCCTGGGGTCTCATTAATGGCCCTCCACTACGACCATCACTCCAAGAGAACAGGCTTAGAAGGAAGAGTCGTATTAGTCACTGAATTGCTTAGTATTTTTGAGGATGGCTTTTGTGCAGAGGAAAGATAATTCAGAGGTGACTTTGGTCCTAAATATTAATATTTGTTTTATTATTAAGTTTCTAGTTCAACTTAATTCATATTCTTAAGTTTAGCAAATTTTAATAATCACTTTTAAAAGTGATTTTTTATTATAATGATTATTTGGTTAGGTGCACTTATTTGTATTAGATTGCATTTTTATATTTAATGTATTAAATATTCACAGATACTTCCTCAACATGGATATATTGGTATTATGAGTTTGGTTCTCTTTAGTATTTCTTTACTTAATCCTACTTCCGATGGTTAAAAGAGGCTCATCCACCAGGAAAGAAAGCTCAGCCCTATTCCAGGAAGATGGGTTTTCTGCTCCAGGCCTTTGAACTTGATGGGATTCTGCATCATTTTAATACTATTCCTATTGCTGGGACCACAGCTCTCACTGATGCGATGATGACCGCTGATTGAATTCTGCATCTGTCCCCTGGTTTTTGTCTGACCCTGCAAGCCAATTTCCAAGGACAATCTAATAACAATCTGTTGCTACATCCATCCACCAATTTTGCAATCCTGTTTCTCTTGTACCCTACATGATATTTTCCCCTCCAGTCACATTTCCAGCTCAACTCAGGACTGTTGGTAGTACCTTCCTTCCATGTGCAGGGCCACCAACTGAAATAACTGATAAGAGTTAACCCTAAATCTCGCTGTCTTCTTGTTTCCCTAACCACCAGGGACCATGTGCAATGCAGAATACTGTTGAACAAGTGAATGAATGAATAAACAAATGGTATACACAAGGACTAATCCACACAAAAATACAAAACTTATCTTTGTTTTATTTTCCCTTTAAATTTAGTTCCTCTCTTGGCAGAAAAGATTCAAATGTTAATGCTGAAAATAATACTTCCTTTTTGTGACACAGACAAGTAAAATTCACAGTCTCATTTAAGTCCCATATTCATCCTTCAAGGTGAAAAATATTCTGGCTTAATAGTGCTGGCTGCCTTAGAAATGGAAATTCTTTTTTTTTTTT